>CAJNDS010001046.1:811602-852840 GCA_905221605.1 Symbiodinium natans
AAGCGGTGCGGGTTCTTTGCTTTTGAAGCCTCCCCCAGCCCAGATGTTTCTAATAAGCTGCGATACCGCAGCAACGTCACGGTGTCCATTGTTCTTGCGTGTGTCCTGCTGGCGATTTTCCCAATCTCTTTCATGTAGTCTTCCTCTTGGTAGAGGTGGTCGAAAGCAGGGTTCCGTTTCTCGATCGGCAACCTGAGAACAAGATGAAGCAAACAATGAAACTTCGGGACGATGTGGTAAAGGTGTTGGCCGGCATGTCGACTTTGACAAGCAAGGGCCTGGTAAAGGATCAAGAAGTTCCGTCCAGCTGCTGACATTGCTTCGGCGACATCGCTGGTAAGCCAAGCTCCGTGAAGGTCTTGTAGGTGTTGAAAATGAGCCAAGCTGTATGCCGCGTCCGCGCGCAGGCAGCTCGAAGGATCCTTGCAGTCCATGTTTTCACGTAGGAAAGCTGCGCACCAAAAAATGAAGGTCTTCACACACGCGGCTTTATAGCACGAGCCCAATTCGGGATAACTCTTCCAGCTTTCGCGATTGAAACGAGGAAGGTTAAAGGGCATGGAACTCGATGCCATCTCTTTGTGGTCTCGGCACCAAGACTTGTAGTGGGGCCAAGCATCAGTTTGAAGAAGGCGCTCCAGAACACCCAACGTCAGAGATCCTCGAAACAAGTCCTCGTAGTGGTGGGAAATAAGAGATGCTACAGCATGTTGCCCAACACCTTGATGGACAACATGTAGCATGTCCTTTGAAGCTGCGATTGTTGTGTTGTAACTGGAGCCTACATAACAGTACCAACAAGCTTCAAAATAAAACAATAAGGGAACCCTAGAAGGCCCAGGCTCATCCAGGTTCCGGTCTTTGTCCCATCCTCGCACATGCACCCACGAAGACTGCTTGTCTGGTGGGTTCAGGATCAAAAACTCGCTGTGGGTGAAGAAGTGCTCCAAATAGAGCGCGTTCTCGGTGAAATCACCAAACGTGAAGGGGGACCCCGGCTTCCTTGATGCCAGGCAGTGCTCGCAAATTGAGTAGCTGCTCCAGTTTCGCACGAGTTTGTGCACGAGCACTCGTGCCTCAAGATCAGCTTTGAATGCAGCAAACGCGCACTTCCAGCCGCCGGCGAATTGCTTGCCAGCCATCTTCGCCTCGCGGCTTTGCCGGGGCCAGGGTTTGCCATTCATGTCGGTTGAGGGATATAAACCAGATCGAAGGACTTCCATGCACCATGCGATGAAAAGGCCCACGTCGTCGTGGGTGCCAGGCTTCGTCATGTCGTGCTCCCTGAAAAGGAGTGTCAGCATCTTGGTGTCCAACGAGCGGCCCTTGCGCACAGCAGGGGCGAAGCTGTACACCCAGGCCTTCTGAGATTTGTATATGCGAACTCCATCGGTGTGCCAAGTGATGGGAACGGTGCTGCCCCAGTCCTCCTCACGAAGCTCGAGCTTGCTGTAGAACGGGAGGTGTGCAACGTGCTGCCAATATTCCTCGGCAACAGGGCTCACAATATGCTGACAATTTAAGCTACTGCCACTGACAATATGCTGACAATGATCCATTTCCGATTTGTGCTTGCATCCATGCATGCAGGGGCGGCATGCGCTAATCCATTGCATTCGGGTTCGTGGGTTACAGGAACCCCAACCCCTAACCCCCATTATAACCCCTAAACCCTAAACACTGAACCCTAAACCCTAAACCCATATGTTTTCCAGACATGCAATCAAGACTCAGAGCATTTGTAGCTCGCAAGGGTCGGCGGGTCGTAGACGCAGGTCAGCAGCTTGTCCCGTTTCCACAAGTGATTTAGTATATCCCAAGGCCACAGCACAGCATGGGGCTCAGACTTGACCACTGTTCCAGTCCCACATTCAAGTTCCACTTTCTTCGTCAGTTTGATGGTGCCGGGCTGAATGTCGCATTCCCTCGCACACCACCTCTAGTAGGTCACCAAAGCAATACCCTAAACCCTAAACCCTAAAGTCCCTAAACCCTAGACCCTAAACCCTAAAACTTATACATAAACCCTAAACCCTAAACCCTAAACCTTAAACCCTAAGCCCTGAGCCCTAAACCCTAAATCAAAACACCAAACCAAAACCGGTTCAAAAAGCTTTCATGAATGCAAGCAAGAAGCCTTTCATAAGATCGCTCACCATGCTCTGAATTACCCCATTCAGCCAGCAGTGCAGCTAGCTTGCAAGTACTGCCATCCAGAATAGCCGACGCAGCACTTCGACTTCCTTCTGCAACGGATATCGCCTTCAGGGGGCCGGATACAATACGGGGCTCAGGATTGTTTTTCATGGTTTATCATTTTTCTCAGGAGAAACGGTTTCCAAGCCCCTGCCCCGCTGCTCATCTGGTGGAACGTCCGCAGAGCAGTGGTAGAAGCATGGTCAAAAAGTTCACGAAGTCCTTCTAGGGTCCGAACCCTTACAACTGAAAACCCCTGCAACTCGAAACTTAAACTGAAAACCCTGCAGACCCTCTAAACTCTAAACCCATAACTTTAAGCCCTCCACCTGTATACATGTCTTTACTCGGTCCAAATATATTGGGGTCTACAGCTGTTCTGCCCTTCAAAATCCCAGAGCCGCGTAATCCAAAAACACCTACAATTAGTAAACCGGGGGTTTAGGGTTTAGGGTCTGGGGTCTGGGGTTTAGGGTTAGGGTTTAGGGTTTAGGGTTTAGGGTTTAGGGTTTCGGGTTTCGGGTTTCGGGTTTAGGGTTTAGGGTTTACAGATAAGGGTTTACATCTTAGGGTTCACAGTTTAGGCTTTTGAGTTGAGGGTTAAGGGTTTTTGGTTTCAAGCTTGCGGTGCAAGGCCTGGTCTGCGCGAAGGGGTCCTGGACCTGGCAGAAGTCCGGGACACAGATGGGTGGGCCGATCTTGAAGAGGTTGACGGCCTGCGGGCAGGGAATGATTTGGAGTTAAACTGAGAACAACCCATGTCCACTTTCGCAAAAGAAGTTGCTGGGTTTCCAGGGTTCTTTCTTCCTTTCTTCGCGTGGCGGCATGTGACCCTTGTGGATCGTGCACACATCGGCGCAGCCGGACATGAATAAGTGATACTGGCTGGAGTATGAGAGATCGGATTGGAGCCTAGCTAGCTGGCTTCTAAAGCTGTACTTTGTGTTACATGCTACAAGGCGCACACAGATACAGGCATGCGACTGCACGTCCTACTTTCCCAAGTATACTCCACGTGCGCTGTAGGAATTCCCACAGCATGCAGACGCATGTGCGTCATCGCTCGATCCAGACACCTCTAGTCGATTGCTACCCACACATGCAGCCGTGATTTCACAGCTGCAGCTCCACCCCGCAACCGGTAGTGCCCGACGATTTAAGCAACGGCCCATATGCATGTGCCAGGAACTTCAAGCTTTGTCTCGACCCATCGACCCTGTAGAGGCTTAACCTCATGCATTTCCCGGCACACGCATGAAGCCACAAAACTTTACGGCTTCGAGGCATCCTCAGCGCTCGCTGCGCCTGCCTTCGACACGGGTGCCGCCTCGGCCTTAGCCTTCGCCTTGGCTTTCGGATTGGCCGACTTTTCAGATGCCCTCACCAAAGCCTTGCCCAGCTCGATGTGCTCCCTCGCTTTCTCTCTCAGCTTCTCCACCTGGGAATGATTTGTTCAGGTTTGAGTATTGTTATTTCGAGAGGTAAACTTGGGATGTAAGCTTTGGGGTTCACCCTTTCTTTGTTTGTTTTTTGAGGGGGGGGGGGGGGGGGGGGGGCGGGTCTTAAGGAGATCCCAATCCCAGCCCATCGATCCTCGGAGACAGGGGTCTCATAATACTTGTGCTTGTTCTTCTTCGCCTTGACCAGCTTCTGAATAATCTCGGCCTGCTCTTTCAAATTGCTGGCAATTCCATTCAGCTGCTGAAGCAAGGTGGAGGACATCTGGATGGGCTTCAGCTTGAAGGCCTGCAACCTCAGCTCAGTGAGCCAACTCAATTGTGATTTTGCAGATATCATAATTTCTGCACATGCATGCGCGCAGTCTGAGCTCTGCACGTGCACTGGTTGACATCAGTCATGATCGTGTTGAGCAGCGTCTTTGCTCTTCCAAGCGGAGTGATTGGCTCGACCTGAGGCGCGACCACTATGCAGCGATTCGACTTGCGGGTGTCATGCCTGGGTCCTGGTTCCTTACAAGCAGCACGCATGCATTCACAGGAGGCCTCCTTTGCCTTCGGTGACTTCTCACCCTTGTCACCTTGCTTGTTCCTCTTGTTGTTCTGCTTCGCATCTTTCGAAGATCCCGAAACCTTGCCCATCATCTCCGCACCATCGATTGGCCCGCCCTTGAAATCCAAGATCTTGAGGTTGGCCCTCGGATCCAGCACGCCGCCGCCCTGAGGAGAAGGCATGCTTTGAGGTCCGACATAAGGAAGCCCAAAGTACCCACTCCCTTTTGAGGGCCTTAAACTGCAAACCCTCTAAGTTCTAAGATCGGGCTTGGAAAGCCAGCCGCAGAAGCACAGCCATAACTTAATAAACCATTCATGTGGGAACCCCAAACACCCTAAACCCTAAACCCAAACCCTAAACCCTAAACCCTAAACCCTAAACCCTAAACCCTAAACCCTAAACCCTAAACCCTAAACCCTAAACCCTAAACCCTAAACCCTAAACACCAGCACAGTGCAGTCGCGCTCAGTTGCTCAGACTCAAAGAGATAGCGCCGAGTAAACCTTTAACCCTAAACCCTAGACCCTAAACCCGAAACCCGAAACCCGAAACCCTAAACCCTAAACCCTAAACCCTAAACCCTAAACCCTAAACCCTAAACCCCATACATACATTTGCAACTTTGCCACAAGTCGGCCCTGCAAGACTCATGAGTGCAAGAGCCCAACTCCTAACCCGAAGTTGAGGGTCTAGGGTTTAGGGTGTAGGGTTTAGGGTTAAAGGTTTATAGGGTTTAGGGTTTAGAGTTTAGGGTTAGGGTTCAGGGTTTAGGATTTAGGATTTAGGGCTAGGGTTTAGGGTTTGGAGTTTGGGGTTGAGGGTCTAGGCTGTTTGGTTTGGATCGGCCTTGATGAACTCTTTGAGACCATCTTGATCGATGCCACCAGAGATCTCCAGAGAGGTCACCCGTTTGACCTCCGAAGAGTCGGTGAAGTCTAAGTTGACCAAGCAAAAGAACAACACCTCGTCGCTGTCCGGAAGCTCGGGGTCGGGGATCGTCCTGCCCGCGCACGCGTGCACATCGCGTACCCCGCACAGGATGCTTCATGATGCTTTATAAACAAAAACACAAGACATGGTAGTGAGGACAAGCGGCAGGCCCAAGGATCTCTTCTTCGCGATGAGTTTTTTCCGCTTTCTTCTCTCCGTGTCTGTCAATCAGCCATTTTTCTGGCCGGAATCCCCATCTCGTTGTGCTGCCCTTCTTTGCGGTGTGGTTCTGCTCGAATCTACAGATCATCTGCTCCACATCGCCGCCCATCTCGACGTAGGATGCAAAGAGCTGGTCGTGAGAATCCTACGATAGAAAGCTTTGATTTTATTCTAAGAGTTCGCTCTGATCGAAAAGGAAAACAAGCATACTCCATCATGTGTCCTTGGTGGCCAGGGCTGCTTGCAGCTTGGCCGGGAAGCGCTTCTTGCTGCGGGTCCACCTCTTGAATCGGGCATACTCTTTCCGGTGGCTGCTGCTGTTTGGCAGGCCACGTGCTTCTACACTGGCAAGTTTCTTCTTGGTCTTCTTGTCTTTCGCCTGCGTGACCAATGTTCGTTTTATTACATATATAACTCTAGCTATAGCATGCACTCATGAGGATCGATCCTTTGGGCTCGCCGCGGACGCATTATCATCATCATCGTCAGCATCATCACGTTCCTCAGTCAAAATGGCCGTCGCTTGTCCTACCACAGAAAAATATGTATGTGTATCAGACCCTTGACAGCAACCACGGGTCTGGCTCTTTTCTCTTCTTGGAGCTTTGCACGGGGTTCTTCTTGGGCTTCACCTCGTCCTTCTCCGATTCCGAGCTGTCCTGGGGCTCAGCTTTCTTCTTTGCTATCTTTGAGGATCCTTTCCGGCGCTGCACCTCCTCTTCTCTGGCCACTGTATCCTTCTCCTCATCCTTGTTCTTGTTCTTCGCAGATCCTTTCTTGGGCTTCACCTTGTCCTCTTCCGACTCTGTGTCCTCGTCGCTCTCTTGCGCCTTCTTGTTCTTCTTGTGCCCTTTCTTGTGGTTCACCGCGGCCTCCCCTGTGTCTTCACTAGAGCCCGGCTTGCTTTTGCCAGGGGTTGCAAGAACTTTGCACTTCACCGCGTTCTCCTTGGTGCCTTGGTTTTGAGCTTGCTTCTTCCTAGGCGTTGCGGGTACGTTGTTGGGCTGCGACCCCTCACTGTTCTCGTCGGACTCCTCTGTTCTTTGCTTCCGCGTCCTTGCTCCGGATCCTTTCTTGGGCTTCACCTCGTCCTCATCATCCTGCGACTGCTCAGAGCGCTGCTTCTTGGTTGACTTTGCGGATCCTTTCCTGGGCTCCTCCGGGACGACCTCATCTTCCGACTCGTCCTTCTCATCCTCAGCATTAATCTTCTTCTTCTCGGCCTTTGTAGATCCTTTCTTAACTTTCTTGGGCTTCACCTTCTCCGCTTCCGCTGATGACTCAGACTCTGTGTTCTCATCGCTTTCCTCAGCAGTCTTCCTCTTGGCTTTTGCAGACTCCTTTTGCTTCTTCGTCCTTCCCGTTGCGGATCCTAGCCTGGGCTTAGCATCGTCCCCGGGCTCGTTCTCATCGCTTTCCTTAGCACACTGCCTCTTGATGCGTCCTTTCGCCTTCACCTCGTCCTCGTCTGAGGAGTCAGACTCATCCTTCTTCTTGGCGCGCTTCGTTGTCGTCTGGATGAACTCGGGCTCTGACTCGTTCTCCTCGGACTCCTTCTTCCTGTTCATTGTGGCCTGTTTGGATCCTTTCTTCGGCTTGGCGTTGTCCCTGCGGGTCTCGTTCTCCTTGGCAGTCTTGTTCTTCTTTCTGGCCTGTGAAGAAGTCGCCTCGTCTTCCGACTCGTCCTTCTCATCTTCAGGATTAACCTTCTTCTTGCTGGCCTTTGCAGATCCTTTCTTGGGCGCCTCCTCCTCTGACGACTCGTCGCTCTCATCGGACTCAACACATAGCTTAGCGGATCCTTTCTTGAGCTTCGCCTCGTCCTCTTCCGACTCTGTGTCCTCGTCGACCTCTTGCTGCAGGGCCTTCTTCCTGGATCCTTCTTCGCGGGGTTCCTTCCTGTTCCTGCGGCTGTTCTTTCTGGATGGCTCCGCCGGCTCCTCCCGTTTCGTCCCTTCATTCTTCTTGCTCTTCGAGGGCGTCTCCAAAAAGTTCTGCGGAAGGTCGTCCTCCGATTCGCTGCTTTCCTCGGACTCGACCTCGGACTCATCCTCATCCCTCTTCTTGCTTGCCTTTGCAGATCCTTTCTTGGGCTCAGCCTCCTCCTCTGACTCCGACTCGGTCTCGGGGTTGTCTTCGCTCTCGTCAGCTTCCTCGTCCTCGGTGTGCTCGTCGGACTCAGAGCACGATTCGGCCTTCCTGGCCGCAACTCCGCTGAGGGCTTGCTTCACCTCCTTTTCCCTCGCGCGCGCAAGCTCTTCATCCACCTGCGTATCCATTTCATCCGGCCCACTCTTCTTGCACTTTCCCTTCGATCCATCGTCGTCGTCCTCCTCCTCCTCTGGCTCTGTGTCACTGGGCTCGCTTTCCTCGTCAGAGCTGGGGAGCTCCACATCACTTCGATTCTTGCGTTGCTTCCTCCAAGACCTGATCACACGATCGACCTCGGAGTCGGTGGGTTCCTGCCATTTGCAAGACATGTACCATGTACTAGATTCATGATTAACGTCTTAGCTCGTAATCTTTCCTCCCGGCGCTTAGCCGCAGCCTGGCATTTCTTTTCGTCTTGTCTCAATCTATGTATATATATATATATATGTATATATATTTTTAACTTATATCTATATTTGCTTATTCATATTTCTATGTATTTGTATATTTACATTTATATTTGTATTTACATTTATGTTTCGGTTTATATTAATAGTTAAATTTATATTGATATGTATATTCATATTCATATGTATATTTATATTTCTTTTCATATTTATATTTAGATTTAGATTTCTATTCATATTTATACTTAGAGAGAGAGGTGTGTGTTTATTATACATATATATATGTATATGATAATTGTGTGTATACATATATGTATAGCGTACTTTTCTGATTCATTTTTTCATGTAATATAATTATACATTCTCTGATATGATATATGCTATGATATGACATAAAAACATATATGTAAATGTAGGTGCAATATATATATATATATATATATCTTATGCATGTATATATATATATATGTGTGTGTGTATGTCATGTATATTATATCTATATATATATATATGTATCTATCTATCTATGTGTTTTTCTCAACATAGTGTATATAATATCATTATACATAAACTTAAAATCATACCTGAAAGCGATATAAATATGTGTATGTTTTATATGTGCGTGTAATTATGTTACTGATACCATTATTCTTCTGTTACTATTGCCAGTACGATTAGTACTTATTATGATGATGATTATGATGATTATGATTATTATCATTATTATTATTATATTATTCGTATTAGTAGGATTATTCTTTTAATTCTTATTGTTACTATTATTGTTATTATCATTACAATTCTACTTAGTTCTTCTTCTAGCATATATATATATATACAACATATATATATATATATATTACACATATAAATTCTACTTCAAGCATTTACCAACATCACGCCGGCCTGAGCAGAACCATCCTTCATGGGCTTCCCTCTGTTCAGCTTTGGCTTTTCCTCCTCGCAAAGCAAAACACCACATCTCGATCCAACATCACGCATGCACCCATGCATGCGCTAGCGTGCACTTGCGGTCCTGCGCGCACGCGCGGTCCTGCGGATCTTTCGGCGGGGTGCTGGGCTTCCGAGGCTTGTTTTCGGCTTCGATGTCGTGCGTGGTCGGCGATCCAAATGAAAGCTTCCTGGCCACCATCGCAGGCGGGGCGCCGACTGCCTTCAAGATCGACTCGGGCGTTTTGGTGGAGGATGTCGCTGTCGATGGGGTCGCACACTTCCCTTCTTTCAATGCTTTGGCCACTTTCTTAAGCTTCTTGGGGTCCGGGCTTTTTAACATGCTCTCACACGGTGGCACCTTTTGTCGGCACCTCTTCAGCTGAGCATCACCTTCGCGGTTTGCTTTCGGCATGGCGGCTACCGGGCACAAAATGTGCGATGTCGAGGCCTGGAGGATAAAATACACCAAGGAGCATCGATCACAGGACGTCACACAACCCACAGGATCGTGAAAGGTGCAATTTCGGATGCATGTGCCATGGTGGCAATCTGAAAGCTTCATTTTCGAAAGCCAGGCTCATCAGCTGCTGCTGGAATTTCCAGCAGATTAATGCTAATTTGGGTGCCGATTTGAGTGGCACCAGAATCCATGAATTTTCACGCTTTTTCACGCTTTTTTCACGTTTTCTACGGTTTCACGGGTTTTTTGGGGGTCAGCACAAAACTGAAAAAAGCATGCAACAGCTCCTAAACTGCAGATGGATCGCTGCGAACCTGCTTCAGTCCTTCTCCTGGCATTGACAGCCCACAGCCCACCCCCCCCCATCCCACCTCCCCTTCCCTCGACCCCCCTCCCTCGACCGCCCTCCCTCTGCCCCCCTCCCTCGACCCTCTCGACTCGACCCCCCCCCCCTCCTCGACCCCCCCCCTCCTCGACCCCCCCCCCCCCTGAAACCCCTGATCCCGACATATTGTCCGGTCCATGTCTTCCTTGACATGACCCACAGAGAGCTCGAGCTAGCTCTCTTTGCCTCTCTCTCTCTCTCTCTCTGGGTTCGGGTTCGGGGGCTCCTCTCTTCTTTTGCAGAATCATGCTTCTGCAAAATGCATTCGGGCACCCGGCCAGCCTGGATATTCAAATTGCAAGGTCGGCCAGCATCTGCTGCAAATTGGCTTTCTTGGACCATCCAATGTCCTGTGCACAGGGTGCACAAAAAAAGCCGTGAACCCGTGAAACCCGTGAAGCCCCGAAACCCGTGAAACCGTGAAACCCGTGAAACCCGTGAAACCCGTGAAACCCGTGAAACCCGTGAAACCCGTGAAACCCGTGAAACCCGTGAAACCGTGAAACCCGTGAAATTTAACCCGTGAAACCCGTGAATTAACCCGTGAAAGCCCGTATTAAAGCCCGTGAAACCCGTGAAACCTGTGAAGGCGTGAAATTATAACACGAGGAAACAGACCCGTGAAATCCGTGAACCCTTAAGCCCCTTTATAAATATATATTTCTCAATACATTTAAACATCATATATATATATATATATAACGGTCCAGGCATGCATAAAACCCATGCATGCACTCTAGATATATGTACACACACACACAAATATATCTACACAGCCCAGGCAATTAAAGAATCGATTGAAACTGTGCAATCAACACAGGAGCCCTTTCGAATTATAGGGTTTAGGTCATAGGTTTAATTCGGGTTTAGGGCTTCGGGTTTGTGATCGATCTGCAAAACGCACGCATGAACTCATCATCTCAGCGGCATGCGCCGGCAACATGTGTAACATTCGCGCGCCAATCGCAGGGAATATGTTGTGAATGCATGGGGAAATGCTTCGGGACTAAGTTACATGCACGGGCCATACATGCATAGGTTTGCAACCAATGGAAACCTATTATGACCCTTTTATTTATACCCTGGGAACCATGCAGCTCAATCCAGGATCGCGATCCGGGCATGCATGCTCGAATGGCTAATCAGACTCCCGCGGACTTATAAACGACATGCTGTGTTCATGATCGCGGAACCGGACTTGAACGGCATGCTGTGAACATGATCGCGGACTTAAACGGCATGCTGTATACATGAGAACGCACGGCTGCATATTCCTCGATGGATCCATCGATATACAGATTCGCGGTCACACATGCTCAGCTGCATGCTCTCGTTCGAACTTTCATTTTCAGGGTAGGGCATTAACAGTGGGTAGCAGGCGTGCTACAAGAGTGCGTAGTCATGTCTTCAGGGCAGAATGCAGCATACAATGCGCCAATAGTATGTTCTCGGAGCCCGGTCGTTTTGGGAGTCCCGGTCTGCGATGCCATTGTCATGCAATGATGGTATGTTGCCTTCACTCCAGCTTTGTTTTCGAACCCGGGACAGGGTTTAGGGCTTAGGGCTTAGGGCTTAGGGCTTAGGGCTTAGGGCTTAGGGCTTAGGGCTTCGGGCTTAGGGCTTAGGGCTTAGGGCTTAGGGCTTAGGGCTTAGGGTTAAAGGTTTAGGGCTTAGAAGGTCTAGGGTTGAGGGTTTCGGGTTTAGGGCTTAGGGTTTGGGGTTAGGGTTTCGGGTTTAGGGTTTAGGGTTTAGGGCTTAGGGTTTAGGGTTTAGGGTTTAGGGTTAGGATCCATCCTCTCCACACTTCAACAAAAGCGCCAGTGAACCCCTCAAGCTCTCGACCCTGGAGCTGCGCTTGCAAACTTTCAATTCCTGAGCACCCGAGTTAACACTAACATTTACCACTCTGGACCCTACGGACACCATGTAGTATTTACAAGCATGCCCTCTGTCCTTCATCTCTGCCAGCGGGGTCTTGCGACTCAGCAGATCAGTCCTCGCAGCACACATGCAAAACCGGGTTTAGGGTTTAGGGTTTAGGGTTTAGGGTTTAGGGTTTAGGGTTTAGGGTTTAGGGTTTAGGGCTTAGGGTTTAGGGTTTAGGGTTTCGGGTTTCGGGTTTGGGGTTTGGGGTTTGGGGTTTGGGGTTTGGGGTTTGGGGTTTTGGGGTTTTGGGGTTTTGGGGTTTTGGGGTTTTGGGGTTTTGGGGTTAGGGTTTAGGGTTTAGGGTTTGGGGTTTCGGGAGTATTGTTGCGCGTGCTCCCCCTGCTTCCTGGCAGTATACTTCAGAGCCTTTCGGGTTTGGGGTTTAGGGGTCTTAGGTTTTTAGGGGAAGCCCTGCGCCCCATGGCGTCCTTCCATTGTCCATGGCCCTTTCCACGTCGTCCTGCCACGCGCGCAATAATTCTGTTCGCACATCATATATACAGAATGATCAGCACACGGTTGGAAGAACAAGGCTTGCCTGATGTCCAACCACCAGTTCGGCCACTGCGCGTCCAAATAGCGCAGGATAATGTTGACTTTCTTTCAAATCGGGGCCTCCATGTACTTGTACTCGTCCAGATGCATCTTTTGACCTGAATTTGCACAAGCGTGCAAACATGCACTGCCTATTTACAAATACGAACGCACACGCTTCCATGCTTACACAGTGTGTTTCAGGTCCTCGAGGCCATATCCGCATCCCAATCGATACCCGCAGGCAAGGGCAGGAACAATTTTTCGATGAACTTGTAGTTGGAGTAAAGGAGTGTCGGCTTGGGACCTCCGGTTGTTTCCGGTGCAATGACATGTGTGCAAAGTCCATGCCACACACTGTACTATATGTGCAAATTGATTGAGGGTCTGGCTGCCCCCTCCGTAACTCCCTAGCCAAACGAAGACCTTCGAACAGCATCGATCCATGGGTCCACACATGCATACACTCGCACCATGCATGTTTAGAACAGCCTTGAAGATCTTGAACTTCTTGGCCACGGCTTGAAAAGGCATGGAATATTCCAGCAAGGAGCTCGAGGGTTGTTCTAAACACCAGGGCACACAGAGTGTGCAGAGGATCATCAGCTGGAGGCATACCCGAGCCACCATTGTGTTCCTTATTGCCGGGCACAAGGAGCACATGCTAACACAACATCCTTCATGCTGCTTCGAACATGCATTCCAAAGCATGCAAGAGCTGCTGGTTTCGTTTTTGTCCGATGCGAAGAACATAGCTGCATGAAACTTCGCGCTTCACTCCCCTTGAAGCAGACCGCGCATCGATTCAAAGGTCCTTCCGTTCCTGCCCTCAATTGATCGAGATAGTTTTGAATAGCTGTGTCAGACTTCAGGCAAGCCCGGGAACAAACACCCGCAAGACCGGTGCATCGTTTTAAACCAGCACCAGCACCTATGACATTTACAGACCAATGATGCTCCTCACTGACTCCCAGGCCTGGTGCACATCCTCCTGGAAGCTGACCCTTAGCACAAGCACCGATTCTCCATGTTCCAAAAACTCTCCATGTTCCAAAGATGCAGACAGCGACAACGTAGCCAATGAGTGCAATCGAGCTGCGACCTGGTGCTGATCGAAGTCCCATCGGCCTTCTTCTTGGCCTTGAAGGCCCGCTGGCGGAGGAGAACCTCCACCACCGCAGACGTGTTGTCGATCCTCGGCTGGCAGCGGCATGATTATAATGTGTTGCGCACGCACACGTGCACGAACAACACAGCCTAGAGCGCTCAGGCTAGGCACTGCCTGGTAAAGGAATGTTTTCCGTGCTTGGTGGAAACCGGAAAGAGCTCAGGGGGCAAGACGATCAAGACCTCGCGATACTCCTCCTCGAAGCTGTCCATGATTTCCTTCTCATCACTGCAAGAGGCTGCACCAGTCGAAGTCCTGCGATTCCAGGTCCAAGCAGCAAAAAAACAAAGAAACGCGCAAACAAAACAAGTCTCCTGTCTCCCTTCTTGTCGCTCTTGTGCATAGACTTTCGGCTTCCACCCTTCTTCGGCTTCTCTCCTGCACATATCATACATTCGCACAAAGATTTCACACGGACACACATATATATATATATATATATGTAGATATATATATATATATATATATATATTTCTTTATTTCTTTGTTTATTTTTTGATTTATTTTTTCTTTACACAGACATATACATATGTATATGTGATGATGATGATGATGATGATGAAGATGATGATGATCCGGGCCGCCTTTGGGTTTGGCCAACATGTGCACGGGCTCAGGAGGGTCACTCTTCATGGCAGCCATGCGAGCATCGAAACCCTCGGGTGCCTTGGCTGTTATTTGACAAAAAAGAAAATTGTTCATGTTCCTGCTGCTCCATGCGTGTGCCGGCCCCCCACCCCTGATAATTCTTTCAAGTCACTTCCGGCTGCGTGGCACGTGCCTTGCTGGCGCGCTTCGGAACGTGCGGATCCTCGACGGCTGAGTCATCAGCTCTGTCGTTCCCGGATCCGTCGTCCTTGGGCCTCACCGTCTCGGAGCGTGGCTTCGGTTCCTTCACATCGGTCTTCGTCTTGTGCTCGCCACCCATCGTGCTGCTGGCACCCTCTGCCTTCGAGATCTTCCGGCGCTGGTGCTTGGAGTCGTCCTCGGAGCTCTCCGTCTCCGAGCTGACCAAGTCTGCCTTCGAGATCTTCCGGAGCTGGTGCTTGGAGTCGTCCTCGGAGCCCTCCGCCTTCGAGCGTGGCTTCGGCTCCTTCACATCGGTCTTCGTCTTGCGCTTGCCACCCTTCGTGCTGCTGGCACCCTCACTGACCAAGTCTGCCTTCGAGATCTTGTGGAGCTGGCACTTGGAGTCGTCCTCGGAGCTCTCCGTCTCCGATGGCTTCGGCTCCTTCACATCGGTCTTCGTCTTGTGCTTGCCACCCTTCGTGCTGCTGCCCCCCTCACTGACCAAGTCTGCCTTCGAGATCTTGTGGAGCTGGCGCTTGGAGTCGTCCTCGGAGCTCTCCGTCTCCGATCCTTCACATCGTGCTTGCCACCCTTCGTGCTGCTGCCCCCCTCACTGACCAAGTCTGCCTTCGAGATCTTGTGGAGCTGGTGCTTGGTGTCGTCGTCGTCGGAGCTCTCCATCTCCAAGTCTGGCCTCGACTCGAGGGCCTTCCTCTTGCGCTTGCTTCCGCCCATCTTGTCTGGCTTCGGCACCCGGAGCTTGGCCTCGCGCTCACTGTAGTCGTCCTCGCAGCTCTCCGTGTCCTTGCTGCGTCTGCTTGCAACCTTCGTGTCCTGGGCCGCCTTGCTGCGCAAACTCTCAGACTCCGAGCCGGCCTTCTTGTCTTTAACCCTCACCTCCTTCTTGCGCCGGCTTTCGCGCTTCTTGCTTGCCGCCACATTGCCTTTCTTGGGCTTCTCGTAGGCGTAGTTGTCCTCGGAGCTCTGCGTGTCCAAGTGTCGTTTCTCCTTCTTGCTCCGCTTGGCGCGCTTCGTGGCAACCTTGTCGCTCTCGTCCTCCGAACTTGTAGTTCTGCAGTTGCTGGCTTTGGCAGACTTGGAACTGCAGGCAGCTGAAGCCGAAATTTTCCTGGGGTGTTTCGTCTTGTCCGGCTCGCCCAGGATCAACGTCTCCGACTCAGAATCGGACAGGCGGGCCTCGACAGGGCTAATTTGTGTTAAGTTGTTTTACTGCTCTCTATGAGATGAAACCAAATTCCCTTCACCTCTGGCCTTTGACTTCTTTTTCAGCGTCTTCTTGTCATGCTCGGGCAGGTCGTTGGGGCTGGGGAAGGAAGCTTCCTCGAACATCTTTTCGATATCGATGTCTTCCAGCTCTGGCGCTGCCTTAAATTCCTCTTCTGGGTACACTCGGGCCAGTTCGGCGTCAAGGGCGTCCTTGTCAAAGGCGTCCTCGTCTGACTCCAGCACCGGGCCTTCGAACATAACGGGGGTGACGTGGCCCGTCGGGCTGTCGAACAGCTCTGCAGCCTCCAAGTCATCACAGCCATCCTTGGATTTCTTGATTTGTTTGGGTCTGCGTTTCCTAGAAGCTGTACCACCATTCTATGCGGACAAGGTACATCCAGCTGGGGCGTGTCGTCCTTTGGCCAGAAGCTGTCGCTGACATCACTGTCTTCACCAGTCACGACTTCAGCTAGCTCCATCTGCGCAGAAGGACAGAGAGAGAGACAGAGAGAGAGAGAGAGAGAGAGAGAGAGAGAGAGAGAGAGAGAGAGAGAGAGAGAGAGAGAGAGAGAGAGAGAGAGAGAGAGAAATAGAAAGAGAAAGAAGGACACGGAAACAGAAAGATAAAAAAAGAGAGAGAAAGAGAGAGACAGACAGAGAGAAAGAGAAACAGAAAGAGAGAAGGAGAAAGGAAAGAGAGAGAGAGAGAGAGAGAGAGAGCGGAGAGAGAAAGAAACAAAGAAAAAGAGAAAGAGAGAGAGGGACACAGAGCAAAAGAAATAGAGAGAGAGAAAGAGCGGAGAGAGAGATAAAGAGAGAAAGAAAGAGAAAGAGAGAGGGAGAGAGAGAGAGAGAGAGAGAGAAAGAGAGAGAGAGAGAGAGAGAGAGAGAGAGAGAAAGAGAGAGAGAGAGAGAGAAGAGAGAGAGAGAGAGAGAAAGAGAGAGAGAGAGAGAGAAAGAAAGAGAAAGGGAGAGAGAAAGAGAGAGAGTGAGAGAAAGAAAGAGAGAGAGAGAGAGAGAATGAATTTTAAAAAAAGAGCAAGAATGAAAGAGACGAATAAAGAAATAAATACAGAAATACAGACAGAAAGAAATAAAGAGAAAGAGAGAGAAGCAGAAACACAGAGATGGAAAGAGACAAAGATCGATCGAGAGAGGCAGATATATAGAGGGGGGTGGGGCCAGTGATTACTGTCTTTCGAGACACGAAGCACACACAGCATGCAGGCCTACCGGCCTCAACTTTGTTAGCAATGTCGCGGCGGAGCCTCGGATTTACCTTCATGTGATTCTTCAGCGTTTGCACCTCGTCGGACTTGCTGCCGTAGGGGCTGTTTTGCCACAGCCTGCAGGGGATATATGATATGTGGTGAACCCAACACTGATGCTCATGGTGCAGGCTCGACCAATTAAAAAGGCCTTCGAAGCGTGGACCAAAGCTTCTGCACCTTCACCACATTCCGTCTCATATCGTTCGGGGTCCGGAAAACCAGGCGCTTGCACTTCTCATTGAATGCTTCCAGCATCACTTCCAACTCCGGTTTGGTGGGGCACCGAACCGTGAAGGCTTCATGCCGAAGTAGGACTGCCAAGACCCAGCTATTTGCAATCCTGAGATCGATCGAGGGATTCATATGCATGTTGAAGTACAGCATGCACATGACCGGCCATGCCCATTCACACGAACCTCACTCCTTGCATGCATGCCAAGCAGCACATCGTCCTCACCAAGTGTTTCCGTGAAGTCGCCCACAAAGAGTTGCTGTGTGGGAGTCTCATCCACTGGAACAATCGCTGCATCCTGTCCCAGGCATGATACAAATATACATACACACATGGGCGCACAGACACACACACATGCGCACACTTCGTTTGGACGCTCGGTCCTGAAGATCCGGAGGGATAGCCATGTAGAGGAATTCCCCCATGTGCTGCAACTTCATGACATGTGACACTTCGTCGTTTGTGACATCACCATGCTCATCGGCCATGGCTTGCAAAGCGATTTGAGGCAGCTATGCAGCCCAGAAAATCAACCAAGAATACTGCAGCAAACTTAAAAGCATGCACTCAGAAGAACACAAAACTTGCAGCGAACATAAAACATGCGGCATGGACTCTGTGCTGCCGCTTGCAGGCCGAGCTTCCCATCTTTGACCACCTGAATAGCGGTGTTGCCTTCCGGTGTTGTGGGCGACCGCCCGGTGCTTCCCCTGGCATGCAGATGACTGGTCTGCAATGTAGCTATGTAGATATATGAAGAACCGATCCCGGATCCCTGACCTCGACAACCATACCCAGCTCGAACAGACGGGGGCGTACCAAGCGGAAGCCATTCTGCCACATCATGCAGGAGACATGTGCATGTGCTTTGCCAGCTGTACATAACCTTAAGCTGCCAAGACTCTTTCCAGTACAAGCGCAAAGCCAGGGATAGGGAATAAGCGAAGCCAAGACCACTTAGAATATCTTGGTCCTTGCCATCCTTCAGCTCGAAGGTTGCAGCCTGCAGTCCAAGGTACCTCAGAATCAGACGGTTTAGGGTTTAGGGTTTAGGGTTTAGGGTCTAGGGTTTAAAGTTTAGGGTTTAAAGATTAGGGTTTAGGGTTTAGGGTTCAGGGTTTAGGGCCCTAAACCCTAAACACAAGCCCAGGATGCGAATCCGAAAGTGTCTAAGTGCGGTCAAAACACATAAAGCCATTTGCAATCGTCTTGATTCCAGCAAATACTTCCATACAATCGATGTCCTTGCAGGCTCAGAATTCAATGCGGTATCTACCAAGTCAAGAGACAAAAAAATCCTTGGGTGCAGTTTTTATGCAGGAAAGGCTCAAGCCTGCATCGAGTCATGTTTTGCATGACCTGGGCGGTGCAAGCCAGCACGGCATATGGAAGACCGGCCATGTAGAGCATCTGCAGCCTCAGATGAAGTTTGGGATACCTAGTATGCTAGGAAAAAATTGTCTCATGTGCTCGATGCAATGGAATAACTGTGTGTTTCAGACCACGGGGCATCTGACTCCATTTTGTAGGCAGCAACCCTTTCTCAAGGAAACTGCACTTCTTGGAGGCCTTGCGCCTTGATCTCTCCGAAGTACTGCTAGATGGCTTCTCTGGCTTCGAAGTACTGCTTCGAGATGGCTTGTTTGGCTTGTCTGGCTTCGGGCCAGTGCTTGGAGACCGCTTGCGTGTTGTTCGCTTTGGAGTAGTGTTCGCAGTCCCTTTCCCCATGGCTGGCAGGCTGACCCTTCTTCAGCTATGTATTCTAGTTCAGAAAGATGCTAGGACCTTTACCTGTCGATCGTTCGAGGCAGACCAGACAAGCTAGGTAGTCGACCCCAAAAGCATGCAGCTAGATCAATCTACCAGCTCTGATGTCCAAGCTTGCACGTGCTGGCCGAGCCTGCAATCGATATGAAAGTTTCACATGCGGTGCCAGCTCGTGTGATCTTTGAATGCATGCATTCAAAGCTGCAGCATATGTAACACATCACACTGTTGCAGGGGAGGGAGGCGCCTGTTCTTCTCTGCGTCCAGTAGAAGCAGATCCATCCACCGGGCCGCGGCTGCCCCATGAGGGTTCTATAGTTAGACTTATAGGGCCCCTTATAAGCCCTATGGGTCGTGACACACAGAAGCCTCGAGCTGGCCCCGGCACTAGGGTTATCAAAAGGGTTCGAGGTAGGCTGGAGCTGGCCAAGCTAGGGTTTCGGTTGAATGGCCTTTTGGCATCTTCATTTCAAGGGTTTAGGTTTGCAAGGGTTTAGGGTTTAGGGCTATATAGGGTTGATAGGGTTTTAGGGTTTTTGGGGTTTAGGGTTTATACAGTATAGGATCCAGGGTTCAGGGTTATAAGGGTTTAGGGTTTAAGGGACTATATGGCCAGACTGGGCAAATCGAGGCGCTTGCCTTGATCGAGCGGTAGCAACATGGATCCTGGAATTAACAGGGTTAAGGTTCGGGGTGTGCCTGGTTTTCTTGTTCGGACTGGAAAGGAATACGGATTTGTAAGCATACGGTGCTTTTCCAAGACGGTTCAATATGTGTACGACCTTCTATTTCCAGTCTTTCCGGGTTGAAGTTGAGGGGGGTCGGTTTGGCTAACTTGTCGCAAAACCCCAACCCAGGAACCTTGCAGCCTCCAGATTATCCCTCGCCAAGCCGAACCGGAACCCGAACTCCCTATAAGTATAAAGTGCATGTAAGTTACCCAACCCTAATTTATTGTCAGGAACCCGAAGTTAGTTTATTTGGTCCGCCCTGCCCCCCCCCCCCCCGGCCCCACCCTATCCTGCTTTTCAAAATCGCGATGTCACTGAACAAAAGATGTACCCGTGACATCCATATATATATCTATATATTTTCTTTTTGTGTTGGCTCAAGCTCCTGCACATCGATGCGTGCAAGCCACTGCATCGACTGAGTGTTGCTGCCAAATTTGTGTTGAGCCAGCACTATTGTGATGTACCAATTCTGCGACAGCTTCATTTGCCTTTCGCGAGTGCGCGAGCCCGCGAAGGTGCCATTTGCGCGCGAAAGCTTCATACGGCTACACGAATGTGTTCTGCACGCGAAAGCTTGCAAACCAAGCCTTCGGGCTGTCTAGGGAGCCATCACCAACATCTTCACCGACCCAGATGTCTTCAAGACATCGCTCGCGCCGCCACTTTCACACCACTGCCACATTTACGAGCAAGTCCGACAACAGCTGCCGGATTACCAGTAGGCCTTCAAGCAGTGGGGTCGCATACCTCAAGCCTACATCCTCCCAAAAGCCAAAAAACAGTTTCAAAAAGGACGTCCCATCGTGGCATTCACTCAGGCCATGGGACGGGATCTTTGGGAGGCACTCAGCGATGTGCTGCAGTTGATGACAAATCAGGCATGCCCTGACGCACTCCGTCAAGGAGATGCCATCACCCAGCTCAGGCAGGTAGCCGCATGTCTACGTACCAGACAGCAACAGCAAGACCACAACCAGTACGTTCGACAGCAGACGCAACCAGAGCCAGCGCAGCAAACGCAGCATTCTGCGATTCAACGACATTCCTCGACTCATCGAGGTAGTTCTACAATTGAACTACTTTACAGTAGGTCATACGCTGTTTTTTCAGTGTAGAGGCGCTCCTATGGGCTCTGGCAGTTGTGGAGCAATGCTGGGTCAAGTCGCTTCGCAGCATGTTTGTGAACCACAAACATTTTCATCAGCCAACAAGCGATCTTCTTTGCCACCAGATATGTAGACAACAGGGTGCTGCTCCTTCCACAGCAGTACATTTCGCTCCCGCCGTTCAGGGAGTTCATCGACCCAGATTTCTACCAACCTCCTGTCAAACTTGACACGGAGCCAGCAAACATCTTTTTAGGTTTTGCCACACACACCAAAGTTCATAGGTGAATGGGGTCACTCCCAGCTTGTCGAATTTTGCTTTTGCTTTCACAATGCAGCAGGGGCATGGAGCGCTCTATGGCTACCATCATGAGGGGGTCCGGACGTGCCCGCTCAGCCATTTGGGTCTTCGCGCGAAGTGTCCGCTCAAGCTGCTTTTCGGCTGACACTGCTGGGTCATATGTTGCGTGCATCCGCAGCACTGCCTTCAGCATTGGTGCAACAGCAATGATCTCTGCGTCAGACAGTCTAATCACAACCTCAAGGATGATGCGGGCAGCGCTTGAACGGCCCATGCCAATGCTATGGACCAAGTACCAAGGGACGGATTCTGGCTTGGCTTAAACACTGGTCCTGGTTCTTTGGTTGCCACCTGTTTTGCGCAGAACCATGCTTTGAGGACCCATAATGGTCCAATTAGCCTTCGCCAAGGCCCAACAGTTGGTCCTTGGTCTTTGGTCAGTCCAAGCAGAGCTTTGGACGCTGACTCTAGACAGATTCAAATTGCACCGGGGAAACAGTGCGAAAAGTCGTGCTCAATTTGCTAGCCAAGCTCACGTGTGCTGCACCATGCCTGATTGAAACTCACCATTTGTCAATCCAGATTTTGGGTCACAGGGAGACTTGGTCCTGCCTGCTTTGCCATGAAGGGACCAATTACGATGATTCTGTGCACTTGGTCTCTCTTCGGAGCATTTCCAGCTCGACCTGGATGGGATACCTTGCAGACAGCCTTTCATTCAATCCCTCCTTCATTGTCACACACACTGATGCTGCCACTGCTAGATGCGTTGCTTGATCAAGAAGATCAACTTCGATTTGGGCCCTCGGTCAAATCGGTCATCTATACACACGCCCAGGTCATGGAAGCAGCTCGCATCAACCTCATTAAATTGGTGCTGTTCCTGGAAGAGGAGGTGAAAGTGCAGAACTACATGAATGATTGGCGTCGGAGAGGAGAGAAGTTGCTGAGCTCTCCTACTTGAGCCAGGTCAGTGGTGGAAAAGCAAATCTCCATACATTGGCGATGGTCTATCGTGAAATGGCGGATTTTCTTGATGTACTAAACCCGCCTGAGTCTGATGGGAATGAGGCTGCAGCAGGTGTGAATGCTACCATGACTGTTTCATCGATCCGTGAGTCTTGGTCTGAGCTGTAACCTTGACACATGACTGCAGTCCAGGCTGCCAGAGGCAGCTTGTTCAGTCCTGGGCCAAGTGCCACAGAGTTGCAGTATATTTGCAATGGCAGTCCTCAGTCCTGGGTCCTAGGTCACAGAAAACCTTACAGGAATAATACTATCACTCATAGTACTACAAAAAAAACGCAACGGTGACAGGCAACTGTGGGCCGTGCTGGTGTGGTGAATTGATGCAGCTGAGCTGCGGATGAAGTATGATTGACAGCCTTGGCAATTCCTTCTGCCAGGTGTCTCTTGATGGGTTCTGGTGCGCTACAGATCACTTGCCCTGAACCTCTTTTTAGGAGGAGTTGGGTGTCTCGGAACGAACGAAGACTTTTCTTGTCTTTGAGTCAGCTGGTAAGCTAGCGGCATGGATTGAGATGTTGAAGTCTTGACGCATGAGTTTCAGCTCAGGGGACCTTTGGTATGCTGCTGCATATGCTGCATCGTGATTTGTCGCTTCGGCCAGGAACTTTCTGGATCAATGATGTTCAGTTGGCAAGCGATAAGTGCGTGCATGGATTGAACCTCTCAGGCTGCATCAAGTGCTGGCGCCCGATTGCTGGCAAGGTCAAGTTGACTGATACAAAAGGCTCTTCGCACGAGTCTTGCCTACTAAATGAGCCTGGATGTCTGCGCATCAGAGGCATTGGAAAGCCGCATGCCATGCAGCAAGGAGTGGGGATTTCAGCCGCCCTCACACGGGTGAATCGAACGCCCGCCAGCATGTCTGCAAGATCTGGCGCAGGCCTCGGGTGAGACCAGGTGCGCTGGCCAGGCCACGTCGAGGCACGTCTAGGCACGTTCGGCTTCTAGCTGTAGTGCTTTGGGCCAACAGCTGCGGCATTGGCGCAGGTTCGTCTTTTGCCGAACAAGGGCCCGAGAATACTCAATGCGTAAAGTGAGATTCGTCAGAGGCGTCATGGCTTCCTTGGAAACACGGCTCCGAGTGGAGCGCCTTTTGTGCGGGTTTGGTCGAGCAGGATGACAGTCGAAGGCTGTCAGGAATGCAGTAACATACCTGAGGTTGCCTGTAGCATTTGTGCGGCCTAGATCAATTTGCAGCCGTTTGCAGCAGATTCGGCGCTGTTGTAACGGTGGACGCCGCAGTGTTGGCTGTTGAGACAGAGTTGCTTCGGTCGGCTTCCCAGTGCCGTGAGGCGCGGTGTTGGAAGGTTGTCGGCCGGTTCCCAGTGGTGCGCGCTGCGATGCAGGACGGTGGATGCTGCTGCAGCCAGTCGCCGAGCTGCAGCGCAGGCACCGCTGTCGTGGCATTAGCAAAGGGGCTCGGACGAAGGGTCTGAGGCAGAGACGCGTTCTTGTCTAGATCGCTGGGCTGAGGTGCTCAAGTGTAGCTGAGCATTAGTGGGGGAATTGGCGCACAAACCTGGCTAAGGTGGGAATAGGGGGGGGGGGGGGGGGTAGGGAAATGGTGCACAAAACACGCGGTGGCCACATTCCAAAACACAAAATTGGTTGTATTGGGTGGGAAGGGGCAAGGGGTGTGGACCAGGACTGGGTAATGTCATGATTGGAGTGGGGCTCGCCATGTTGGGGGCAGTGGAATACCCGATGGAAGCAGCGATGGAAGTACGGCGGATCAGCGGCCGGTCGGAGGAACCGAGCGCGGGTCCTCTGATGGATCCCACCATTCCTGGCACCCATGGCCAGGAGACGGATGAACCAAGGTTGGAGCAGCTGGTGTCATGGCCGCTGGACATGGAGCTGGCATGGATCGCAAGGTCCCTGAGCAAAGGGGGCGAGTTGGCAGCGCCCCGTGACGGGGCGAGGACGTGACGGAACCCAATCTGCTACGCCCTCAAGGGTTTCCTGAATAATTAAGTAAGTAGTTATTGGTGGTCTTTAAGTTATTTTGAACAGCGGAATTCATATTCTAGAGTGCGATGATTTTGTAATTCTTATTTTTATTATTCTAAATGCCCATAGGATGTTGACCGTCGTGCAGGGCTGCTGCTGCTGGTGTGTGTGTGGAAGGGGGATGGAGAAGTCAGAGAAAAAAACATGGGGAAGGGGAGGAGAAGATGGTTGGTGATGACCTTTAACGGGAATTCGTCCGACTTTCTGGGGTTCAAGGCTGCCCCATTATAAGTAATTCCTATAACTGCAAAATAAGGCAAATCCGCGGTTCTCTTTCAAGGTCGCTGCCCTTATACCTGACAAATAATATTAATATTATAAATGACTACTATAGACTATTATGATTTGATTTGTCATTGTGTGATATGATTTGAGCAAAGCACTGTTTGCAGCCTTTTAAGGAGGTCAACCAGTGGCAACAGAGTGTCCATCAATGATTTTCAGAGTGCCCCACTAAGGCCCCACTTCCCAAAACCAGTTACCAAAAACAGGGTCTTTTAACAGTTAACGTGTCGAAACGGGAGAGGAGCGTGCTCCTAGCCGGCGGAGAGTGGCGGCCAAACCCAGTTAGAGCCTCAGGAGAGCCTCAGGAGAGCCTTCGAAACTTAGGAGACGCAGACAGAGTTGTACTTTTTTGTAAAGCAGTGCCGACAGGTTCGCCCGGCTTTCTCCAGTGGCCCCAGGCAGAGGGAGTAGACCTGGGAGCTGCGAGGATTGTTGCGAGCCTGATGAGCCTGTCTCTTTCTCCGTTGAAACGCATGCGGCTGCGCTTCAATTGCTTCCATTTCCATGCCCAGCTCCAGACGCCACGACGCCGGTTTCCCATTGCAAGAATTGGCCAAGCGCAGCCAGGTGCCCGGCAAGATGCCCGAGGAACGGCCGGGCAGGCGACCTGCTCCCTCCTTTCTTTAGGTCTTTTTGAATTCACTCTTATAGCTTTTAACCGTCTTAACTCACTCGACTCACATCTCTTTCTTCCTTCTTTCTCCTCTCAGAACTGAGCGTGACTTTTGTTCTTTTTGTTTTTCTGTTTCGTTGCGAGGCGCCTCTACGGGCGCCCCGCCGCCGCTTCGGAGTCCGCGCCCTTCGGCCGCTCCAGCGACAGCCACAATGTGGGTCCGAGCCCCCCAGCAACCAACAGCACAACAGCCAGCGAAAGAGAGAGCAAAAGAGAGAGAGAGAGAGAGAGAGGGAGCTCCGCTCCGCCTTGCCATTGAGATCCCCTTTTGAGAGGCGGCTCGGCCCCACTGCCCAGTGAGCGGCCAGTGCCCTTCGGCCGGGGGGCACGAGAGCGCTGAAACTCTTTCCTTTCACTTTTGCTCTTCCATTAACTGCTTCTTTTCTTACAGTCCTCTTCCCTCTTCTCTTCTCTTCTCTTCTCTTCTCTTCTCTGCTCTTGTCTGCTCTGCTCTGCTCTTCTTCTCTTCTTCACTTCTTCTCGCTTCTCTCCCTTCTCTTTTCCTACGCTTTCGCTCTTTCAACCCTAAGTTCTTCCCAATTAGATTTCTATGGGGCCCATTCCGCTCGAGGCACCGACCGGGACCTGAGCCTCCGGCGCCCTGAAGATGCAGGCGAGGCCGCTTGGGTGAAAAAGCCCCCGCCGCGTGAGCCGACGCAAAAGCCGCGATGCAAGAAGACGACGTCCGAGAGCAACTCTTTCGACTCGACCCAACTTTATCGAGCTTAAACATGTTCCCATCCAAAAGCTGGGGGCATGAACAGTGCTCGTTCACAGTGTTCAGGAGTTTTGCGCGGTGCGCGAAACAGTAGAAGCCGGCCAAGGCAAGCCTTGAAGCTGAAGCCCTCAACGCTCAACAGCCGGCAGGAGCAATGAACAGAGCAACATTTTCTCATTTGACTCATTTGACTCATTTCAATGCGAACGCGAGGCCCGCATCTCTGGGGCCCCTTGGCTCGATGCTCGCCGCCAGGATGCCAAGGCAAAAGCGACCACGGCTCGCGGCACCCGCTCATACGCAAACTGCTGCGCTTCATCATGCCCTCAGATGCAAGTTCATTCTCAAGGCCTTCAAATCTACAGTTCAAGACTGCAAGTTTTGCGTCACCACTGCACTTCATTTTCACGTTGCCAACCAAAACCCCCTAAAAAGGGGTTCTACTTTAAACCCCGGTTCTGGAAACCAAAACCGGGTTTTGTACGGCCAAAACAAAGCCGACGGCGTTTTGTGGTTTTCGACGTGTTTTTACAGGTTTTCCGATGGGCATATACGGGTTCTATACCTCATATTTTGCAAGAACCCGAATCTCTGCTAGTCAAAACCAGGTTTTTGACAGAATCTTCCGCGAACCCCGGCTTTGGGTTCCTTTCCCACAAGGTTCACTGCGGGCTTCGCCCAAATTCTCTGTTCACACCGCAATTTGGTACCGTTGCCTCAGGCACTGACGAATACCGTGCCTCGCTGGGTGCCGGGCCCAAGTAAAGCCCAAGTAAAGCCCATGCTTGGATCTTGGTGAGAACAGTGCATAGACTGTGCATGCTGAGTCACGTTGATGCTTCTCCATGCTATAGTTTCATCTGCGTCCTGCAGCTGTCTTTCTGTTACGTTTGTGGTGCCCTACTGTGCAGGGCTTTGGCGGCGCTGAGATGGGCTTCATGCTTCGAGCCTTCGATTCCAAACAAGCGGAACAAATTCGGTGCCAGGGCCGGAGATAGTTCGTAGTTCATGCAGAGGAAGGTTTTGTGATGAAGCTGCTTTGCTTGAAAGTGTGCTTTTTTCGGGGGCCCCTTATAATTCGTGCACCGCATCTTGCCGCAGAGCTCCGCTCTTGCAGCGCTCGCTCTCTGTCTCTCTCTCCCAGAGATCTGTAGCCGTGGAGGGTCGCCGGCAACTGGCGCAACCCTTTCGCGCGATCTTTTGCGGGGGGAGGGAGAGCAGCCTCTTGAAAAATAATGCTGTGCAGAAAGGAGGCCTTTTTTTCCATATGCGGCTCTGTCTCTCTCTCTCTCTCTCTCTCCCTCTCCCTCTCTCTCTCTCTATATATATATATACACCATGCCCACACTTTTCTCTGCATCAAGTACCGCGGCTACGACTGTCGCAGCCGGCAGCAGTCAGGGATATAGCCTCACAAGCCAATCCTTGTGGAGTATCCAGGGCCTGCCTCCAAACATCGGGACAATACAGCCCCTGCATAAGATTGGGACGGTACAGCGCTTTAGAAGATTGGGACAGTACAGCACTTCAGGCACGTGAGGTGCAGAAAATGCTGTACTGTCCCATGTTTTTGGGCCCAGAGGAGCAAATACGCTGTGCTGTTCCAATCTGTTGGGATACCCAATGTTTTTGAGCCTCAATTGTTTGCCAAAACGAAAAATCCCGGGGTACACAACCTCTCAACCTCTGCGCAGAGCAAACAGAGTTGAGAAAAACCAAAGATGTTTCCCCTGCAAATAGCTCGCGCCAGCGACCAAATAGCTTTGCGGTAGGTTCCCTTTGTCCAAGAGTCTAGGAGCAATGCTTTTGTTTTGTTTTGTTTTTTTGGCTTCGTCTTTCCAAGAGTCTCAGAATAATGTTTTTTGTTGTTTTAGAAAAATGTGTTTTTTTTGGTTTGGGGGTTGTTGGTTTGTCTGATCTTGCCTTTATCTTATAGGGAAATAATCGAAATAGTGCTTGCCCAAACCCGAGTGAAATACTGTACTGCGCTTTTTTGGATGCATAGTGCCTGTTATAGGCAAATCTTGAAAAAACACTATATGAAAGAGCCGAGTGAACGATCCTAGCTCTTGTTCATGCGTAGAATATTTATTGCAAAAAATCGTGCTTGTGCTCGGCAATCTAGACAAAGACTGCAAGTTTATGGAAAAATGTTTTTCTGCGTGATTCGTTCCGTTTCTAGAGAAGTAGTGCTCGTGCCATGCCCAGGCAGATACTGTTCTACATACAAAGTGCGGCAAGAATTTGACTTTTACTGTATCAAAGAGGCCAGTGAAGTATCCGAGCCTTTGTGTGTTAAAGGAATGTTCGTTGCGTAAAATCATGATTGTGCTATTCAAATTTTGATTAGATACCATACGGGCTACTGAGGCAGCCCCGTCACTTGTGCCCACGCGTTTGCGGTCACTCGTGCCCACGTGGTTTTCGGGTCAGTTGCGCCCGTGTGCTCTGTCCACGTTTTTGGGGAGGGGGGGAGGGGCGGGGAGGGGGGGGGGAGGGTGAAACACTGATGTTACACATCCAGGTGCCTGTCAGTCTCACTTGTCACAATGCATGTTTCCATGCTTGCTGCTCAAGGTTCTAGCAATCTAGCCTACCGATGATGATGCGTGGCATGCGTGTAGTTCTACTTGAAGGCAGCCGTGATGACTTCTGCTGGGTGGACTTTGGGGGAGATGCTCAGGAAGGGCAGACCGGTCGCTTGTGCCCGCTTTAGGCTGGTCAGTTGTGCCCGCCTTACGCGGGTCACTTGTGCCCGCGTACGTGCCTCAAATCACAGCAGGGCCGCACTTTGGGCCACCTCCCGCCAAAACGCAGACCTGTCACTTGTGCCCACCTTTCGGTCTTAAAATATGGCAGGGCCACAGGATGAGGTGTTTGTCGGTTGAAAAGTCGCGTCCCTGCCACATCCGGCAGGCTCTCTGCCCCTGCCACCTGTCACCCCATTCAAGTGGACGCAGTTTTCTCGGTCGACAACAGCCGTCTTTTTATGACAACAACCACCCCTGAAGCCTGAAGCCTGAACCCAAAACTGCGGCTGACCGTGCAGGGCGCATTGGTCAACAACAGTCGTTTTTTATGCCCCTCGAAACCCGAACCCTGAACCCAGAAGGAACTGACCCGAGGCCTTGTGTGGAAAGCTTCCCTCGGGTCAGATGCCTGTAAACACCCAGCCCCCCCTTTCCCCCTTCCCCCTTTCCCCCTTCCCCCTCCACCCCCTCCCAAGCACTCCGGCTGACCGTGCAGGGCGCATCGAGCAACAACAGTCGTTTCTTTGCCCTCCAAACCCGAACCCTGGACCCAGAAACAACTGACCTGAGGCCTTGCGTGGAAGGCCCCCCTAGGGTCAGATGTCTGTAGACGCCCAGCCCGCCCAAGCCCCCCCTCTTCCCCCTCCACCCCCTCCCAAGCACCCCTCGAACGCCCCCCCCATCCCCCCTCCCCCCTCCCCTCACCCGTTTCCAGGGCGGGTGACTGGGTGTGGTGTGTGGCGTCAAACAAGCTTATTCTTATCCCCCCCCCTTCCCCCCCCCCCCTCCCCCCGTTGCAGGGCGGGTGACTGGATGCGGTTGTGTTGAGCGCGTCAAACAAGCTTATTCTTGTCCCCCCCCTCCACCCCCCTCCCCCCTCCCTCACCCGTTAGGACTGGATGTGGTTGACTGGATGTGGTTGTGTTGCCCCCCCCCCCTCCCTCACCCGTTTCCAGGGCGGGTGCTTATTCTTATCCCCCCCGTCCCCTCCCCCCCGCCGTTGCAGGGCGGGTGACTGGATGTTATTCTTGTCCCCCCCCCCCCCCCCCCCCTCCTCCTCACCCGTTGGGACTGGATGTGGTTGACTGGATGTGGTTGTGTTGACCGCCTCAAACAAGCTTATTCTTATCCCCCCCACCCCCCCAGAAACGTGGGCACAAGTGACGGGGTACGTGGGCACAAGTGACGGGGTACGTGGGCACAAGTGACGGGGTACGTGGGCGAAGTGACCCGAAACCGCGTGGGCACAAGTGACCGCGATCGCGTGGGCACAAGTGACGGGGCTGCCAGGCCCTGCCCAAGTCCGGGTGCTACCGTATGGCCGCAGGTCTCGCTGCACTCGTCCTGTGTACCAGTTTCCAGTTTCGCGAAGCGGGTAACAACAGCTTTGTCTCAGCCAAGATTCGGGAGGCTTGGCGTGAGCATGAGTCTACGTATGGAGCAGCCCCGCAGGTCGACGGAAAGGAGGTACAAATGCCAGATGGGACCAGGAAACCTCTTGTTGAGCTGGCCCCAACGCGCAGGTTGCGGCAGAAGAGTCGGCTACTGGCGGATGGAACAGTGGCAGGACCCGCAGATGCGCAGCCGTGTGGTGGAACCTTTGTCCCGACGGACGAGTGCGAGGTCTGGGTAGTGGTTTACCACTCCGCGGGTCAGAGGCTTGGGGAGCAAGTGACGGCATCGCCAGAGACCCCCTCTATGAGTGTGGGTGGTCACACCTACAAGCTACTCGCCAGAGAGGTGCTGTGATGTTAGTCTGCGGGTGTTCTCCCCCTATCAGCCATGCAATAATCGGTCGTGCCTGCAGGATGTGATAATGGCCAGGAGACTCGAGACGTGCTCTTTGACGTGTGGAGGAGAGGTGGAGAATTCTTACGGAGGCCTTGCCTGAGTATGAGGAGCTGGACCGAGGACTATCGGACTATCCCTTGCAGGGCCCTCGCACGATGCTTCGTGATCTTAGGCAACTTCGACGTTTGGGCATGAGCTTGCGCAGCACCATGAGTCTTGGGTTCGAAAAAGCGGGGTTCGAGCCTCTGACAGGTCCATCTTTGAGCACGCTTCCCCGTGTCGGGCCTTGGACTTTATGGTTTCGTATGATCAACTCAATGTACCCGCCTTGGCGTCTGCAGAAGCCCTCAATCGGAGAGGAGCCTTGATCGAAGTGGCGCGTCAGGAAAGGCCCGAAGCACCTTCCTACGAAGCTGCGGAAGAAATCATGGGCATCAGGGAGGCCGGTGAGGGCAGTGTCATCGATCCAGCATTGACCCAGCACACGGCGAAGAGGCTTGCGGCCGAGGAACGCAAGCGTGCAAATCGTCGAGGCGAGAGGAGGACAAGACCGGGCGGCCTCCACAAAGGTGGGGCGGGCGCGCTGTCTTCGCGCCGTTCCCGGCAGCGAGTTCAGAGACGGAGACTGCTGGCAGATCGTGCTAGGGGGACCGTTTGGGCATTGAACCGCCTGGCTGCTTGCAACAAGGCCCAGCGGGTGAAGGATGCGCGTGTGCAGAGGCCGCCTCCGCCCAAAAGCATGAGTCCACAGGCAGCGCTTCGGCAGAAGGCGGGGTTGGCCAGCTATGTCAGGGATCGTCTTTCTTTGCCTCGCGATCAAGCTGCGCCAGTTCCTCTAGAGTCTCTCTTGCTGCAGGCGGAACGAGATCTTCTTCGAGACTTCAAGGTGCGAATGATGCTCAGTGACGAGGAGATTGCGGGTGTGCTAGAAAGAGGCATGACGGGAGACAGGTACATAGATCCTCAGTTGGAGGGTGGAAGAAAGGTCTACCGCAACTTCATTGCGGATCTCTGGAACAGTAAGCTGATAGGATTCACCGCTTCGCCCCGCGTGCAGGTGGGGGCATTCGTCAGAACGCCGAGGAGGAGCAGTCCCAGAGTATGTTCGGCCAGTTCAAAAGGGCCCTGTAGTCCCTGAGGCCGTTTCCACCGGCCGTTTGCCAAGAAAAACCATGCCAGACCGAAGCATTGGGACATTAAAACTCAGGTGCCCTTTTGGAGTAGGTTTTGAACAGCCAGCTGTGAGAGTTGAAGACAGGAGCCCCTGAATGTCTTAGAAATGTAGGCCCATTAGCGAGTCCAGAAAAAAGGGTTTAGGGCAAGTTTATTTAGGGTTTAAAATTTGTAGAATTTGGGTTGCTGAGTATTCGTTGTTTGATTTCCCTAAACCTTGAATCGAGTCTGAGAATCGTTTATGTTGTGCTGCAGCCATTTGGCTTGAGCTTGTCGAGCTTTTCTAGCGTCCTCTTTGAAAGCCTCGCTCGAAGTGCCTGCTGTGACAATGGGTTCGTGGCTGTGCAAAGGAGTTCGTGTTGTGGACGACGACGAGATTGACGATGTCGAAGCAGCTGACAGTGAGTCGGCAGTTGAAAAGGGCGAGGGCACTGTGGTTCGTGATCGATGCAAGTGCAAGTGCCCCCAACACAGTGGCCAATGTGTGAGACTAAACATTAGCCACGAGAACCATTACTGTGCAATCTGCACGGTTTCTTGGTACCTTGAAGTGGACGATGCTCGCCTCCTGAGGAGGGTGTAGTTAGTCAGTCAGTTGTGGCATTGAAATGGATGATCTTCCGCCGGGGGATATTTGCAGATCTTTCCGAGTCATGTGGTAGGTTACCAGGTTTTCTTTGTATGAGAACTCGCCGCCCGGGGGACCTGAGTAAAGGGCCGGGCTTAGGCCCAATATACGGCTAGTGCACTGTCCACTCGAGGGTCAGGGACTTCCTGTATGGAAGTGAAGTGTGCATTCATTTCCAGGGCGCGCGTTTCATGCTATGAGGTTCGGTTGAACTCTTATTTTATGATCTTGCATATGGAGCCCCTGTAAGTATCTCGTGTAGATAAGAGGGCGGCCCTTCAAAGGTACTCTTATCAGAGTTTCAATGGCGTCCTACTCGAAACGTGAACACTAAATTCACAGGATATTAAATGGCGTATTCTAGAAGGTTTTGATTATATTGTTTCCGTATATGAGAACCATGTAAAGTCTTAGTTTTTCAAATCACTGAGAAAAACACGTACATGTGTTACGAACAGGCCTTTGCTAAGGAGGCTTTAACAAAGAAAGCCTATATTTGCCAATATCTAATTTTGTGCATCTGAAAGAAGCTGAATTATCATTTCTTCAATAAGAACCATTCTGGGATCCTAGTACCTACTGTTTAGAAAAGGTTACCTCTTATGCAAGCCCTTACTTTGTGGTACGAGTGCTTTAGTTTTTTGAACAGGGTTCCAAGTAGTTCACTAGCCAGAGACTGGACCTAAGCCCTACTACTTTCTTGAACGCTTCTAATCGCTTTTTGAGCAGGATATTTCAACATCTTATTGGCTCTTTGAGCAGGCTACTTGGGATTTTCATTCTTTTGAGTCGTTTGGATGTTTTGAAATTCTGACAAGGGTACATGTGAATGGCCGCCCTCTTATAAGTCAAAGAAAGGAGAACCTCGAATGTGAAAAATCTTCAAAATCCAAAAATCCCAAAATCCAAAATCCAAAAATCCAAAAATCCAAAAACCTGGGAGATTGTCCGGAGAACTTTGGATTTTGGGATTTTTGTATTTTTGTATTTTTGTATTTTTGTATTTTTGGATTGGAAAAGCACATTCAAAAGGACCAATATTTGCAAAAATATTGTGAAATTGTGCAAAAAAGTGCAAAAAGTGCAAAAAGTGCAAAAACGTGCAAAAAGGTGCAAAAAGTGCAAAAAAGTGCAAAAAGTGCAAAAAGTACAAAAAGCACGAAAAAGCACAAAAAGCATAACCAAGCATAAAAAGCACAAAATCCAAAAATCCAAAACCCAAAGTTTCCTGGGAGATTGTCCGGGGAACTTGGATTTTTGTGTTTTTGGACTTCTTTTCCATTTCGCGGTTGGTCCATTGGGGGGGGGGGGGGGGGGTGAGCATATGTATATATGTAAGAGGGACCTTTAGGTACTATGTGATCATTTTCCTTTCTTGGAGAAGGGGGTTAAATAGTTTAGATAGTTTAGATCGTTTAGATAGTTTAGATAGTTCAGGAAGCCCCTGAACTATCTAAACTATCTAAACTATCTAACCTCTTTCCGGGGAGGCCCCCAGGAGGTTTGAAACTTTCTAAACTACCTAAACTATCTACACTATCTAAACTATCTAACCTCGATTTTGGGAAAAAAGAAGGTTAGATAGTTTAGATAGTTTAGATAGTTTAGATAGTTTAGATAGTTTAGATAGTTTAGATAGTTTAGATAGTTTAGACGAGCCCCTAAACAATCGAAACTATCTAACCTCTATTTTGGGAAAAACCAGAGGTTAGATAGTTTAGACAGTTTAGATAGCTTAGAAAGCCTTAATTCCCTCTGGGTCGGCCCCAGCCAGAGGTTAGATAGTTTAGATAGTTTAGATAGTTCAGGAAGCCCCTGAACTATCTAAACTATCTAAACTATCTAACCTCTTTCCGGGGAGGCCCCCAGGAGGTTTGAAACTTTCTAAACTTTCTAAACTATCTAAACTATCTAAACTATCTAAACTATTTAAACTATCTAAACTATCTAAACTATCTAACCTCGATTTTGGGAAAAAAGGAGGTTAGATAGTTTAGATAGTTTAGATAGTTTACATAGTTTAGATAGTGTAGATGGGCCCCTAAACTATCTAAACTATCTAACCTCGATTTTGGGAAAAACAGAGGTTAGATAGTTTAGATAGTTTTAATTCCCTCTGAGCCAGAGGTTAGATAGTTTAGATAGTTTAGATAGTTCAGGAAGCCCCTGAACTATCTAAACTATCTAAACTATCTAACCTCTTTCCGGGGAGGCCCCCAGGAGGTTTGAAACTTTCTAAACTAGCTAAACTATCTAAACTACCTAAACTATCTAAACTATCTAAACTATCTAACCTCGATTTTGGGAAAAAAGGAGGTTAGATAGTTTAGATAGTTTAGATAGTTTAGATAGTTTAGATAGTGTAGACGGGCCCCTAAACTATCTAAACTATCTAACCTCGATTTTGGGAAAAACAGAGGTTAGATAGTTTAGATAGTTTAGATAGTTTAGAAAGTTTTAATTCCCTCTGGGTCGGCCCCAGCCAGAGGTTAGATAGTTTAGATAGTTTAGATAGTTCAGGAAGCCCCTGAAATATCTAAACTATCTAAACTATCTAACCTCTTTCCGGGGAGGCACCCAGGAGGTTTGAAACTTTCTAAACTATCTAAACTATCTACACTATCTAAACTATCTAACCTCGATTTTGGGAAAAAAGAAGGTTAGATAGTTTAGATAGTTTAGATAGTTTAGATGGTTTAGATAGTTAGACGAGCCCCTAAACTATCTAAACTATCTAACCTCGATTTTGGGAAAAACAGAGGTTAGATAATTTAGATAGTTTAGATAGTTTAGATAGTTTAGAAAGTTTTATTCCCTCTGGGTCGGCCCCAGCCAGAGGTTAGATAGTTTAGATAGTTTAGATAGTTCAGGAAGCCCCTGAACTATCTAAACTATCTAAACTATCTAACCTCTTTCCGGGGAGGCCCCCAGGAGGTTTGAAACTTTCTAAACTATCTAAACTATCTAAACTATCTAAACTATCTAAACTATCTAAACTATCTAACCTCGATTTTGGGAAAAAAGGAGGTTAGATAGTTTAGATAGTTTAGATAGCTTAGAGAGTTTGGATAGTTTAGATAGTTTAGACGAGCCCCGAAACTATCTAGACTATCTAAACTCGATTTTGGGAAAAACAGAGGTTAGATAGTTTAGATAGTTTAGCTAGTTTAGAAAGTTTTAATTCCCTCTGGGTCGGCCCCAGGGCTTGCGATTTGGCTGTTTGGAGGAAAACTTGGGCCGAAAATCTTAGGGGCCAAGGCTTGCGATTTGGCTGTTTGGATGAGAACTTGAACCCAAAATCTTAGGGACCAGGGCTTGCGATTTGGCTGTTTGGATGAAAACTTGAACCCAAAATCTTAGGGACCAGGGCTTGCGATTTGACTGTTTGAAGGAAAGCTTGAACCCAAAATCTTAGGGACCAGGGCTTGCGATTTAGATCTTTGGGGAAAACTTGGGCCGAAAATCTTAGGGACCAGGGCTTGCGATTTGGCTCTTTGGAGGAAAACTTGGGCCGAAAATCTTAGGGACCTGGGCTTGCGATTTGGCTGTTTGGATGAAAACTTGAACCCAAAATCTTAGGGACCAGGGCTTGCGATTTGGCTCTTTGGAGGAAAACTTGAACCCAAAATCTTAGGGACCAGGCCTTGCGATTTAGCTTTTGGGTGAAAACGTGAACTCAGAATCCCCCCTCTCTCTCCTTTCGGATTTAAATTATGTAAATTATTTGAATTATTTATATTATTCAAATTATCTAAACTATTTAGATTATTTAAAGTATTTAAATTATGCAAATTATTTACATGTTTTAAATTATTTAACATTATTTAAATTATTTAAATTATCGAATTCCCGGCCGAATTGAATGATTTACAAAATGTCTATTTCTCCTCCTCCTTCTCTCTCCCTCCTCTTCAACGACAAAAACACAATCAAATTAAAGTAAGAGGGGGGCGGAGGCATTTTTTCCATTCTTATCCTTTTTCAATGGTTGGGGAAAGTGAGCGGGGTTGGCTGCTTGCCCGTGGCCCCCCTCCATGCTTCAGCATATCCCTCCTCTGTATCTCTTCGGTTTTTCCGTTGTTCCCAAACGGAAAAAGAAAGCGAGTTCCCTTCATTTTCATGGTTCTTTCTTTGGCTTTTTATTTTAAAGGGAAACGAACAAGAGAGAACAAAGACAAGAGAAGAAAGATGAAGACAAGTGCCATCTTCTCTTTGCCATGGGCGATGGAACGGGTGTCCCTTTGGATCGTTTTCTGCATCTTCAAGCGAGAAAAAGGACGCGCCCGAACAAAAACACACACACACACACTCTCTCTCTGTCTGTGTCTCGCTCTCTCTCTCTCTCTCTCTCTCTCTCTCTCTCTCTCTCTCTCTCTCTCTCTCTCTTTCTCTGTCTCTCTGTCTCTATCCCTGTCGCTACCTCTCTTTCTTTCGTTCTTTCTTTTGCTTTCTCTATTTCCCTGTCCCTACTTGTATCTCTCACTCACTCATTCTCAGCCTCTTTATCTCACTCTATGCGCGATGGAAGCAGGCGTCCTTTTTACGTTTTCTGTGTTTTCAAGCAAAAAAAGACATCCCAAAAGAAAGCACTTAGGGGTATCCCTTGTGCTCGTTTGAAGACACAGAAAGCGATTAAAGAGACACCATTTTGGATTGGCAGCAAACCCAGCTGATGCTCATGGTATCTCACTCTATACATAGGGGCGGTGGAATGGGTGTCCTTTTTGCAATCGTTTTCTGCATCTTCAAGGGAGAAAAAGCGACACACCCCGAGAAGGAAAAGAACATATTTGCTAGAGAGGGGTGAAGAGCTCCTCTCTTTACTTATTCTTTACTTATTCTTTCCCTTTCCTCTCTTTCTATCTGTTCTTGTTCTTTTTCGCTTCAACAAGCAAAATAAGGGAGAGGAGATTTCCTGAAGAGGAGGGAGGACACCTATCTGTGAAGAGCAAGAATGGTTCTTTCTCATTCAAAAGGGACAGGGGAGAGATGCACCTTCTTTGCGTCCCTCTCCTTGCTTCCGGTCTCTTCTATTCCTTGCAGTACGCTTCCAGAAAAAAGGCGTCCTTGTGATCTCTCCTCTCTCACTTCTTTTTCCCTTCTCTCCATCTACTACCTTTTAACTGATTAAAAAGCAGGAAAGGAACTTGTATGATGAAGCTGGTGGCTCAATCTTATCCTTTTTTCAATGGTTGGGAAAGTGAGCGGGGTTGGCTGCTTGCCCGTGGCCCCCCTCCATGCTTCAGCATACCCCTCCTCTCGCCGTATCTCTTCGGCTTTTTCCGTTGTTCCCAAACGGAAAAAGAAAGCGAGTTCCCTTCATTTTCATGGTTCTTTCTTTGGTTTTTTTGATTTTAAAGGGAAACGAACAAGAGAGAACAAAGACAAGAGAAGAAAGATGAAGACAAGTGCCATCTTCTCTCTGCCATGGGCGATGGAACGGGTGTCCCTTTGGATTGTTTTCTGCATCTTCAAGCGCCCCCGAACAAAACAACAACAGCAACAATGTCTCTCTCTGTCTCTATCCCTGTCGCTATCGTTCTTTCTTTCGCTCTTTCTTTAGCTTTCTCTTTTTCCCTGTCCCTACCTCTATCTCTCACTCACTCATTCTCGGTCTCTCAGTCTCTCTATCTCACTCTATGCGCGATGGAAGCAGGCGCTTGCAGTACGCTTCCAGAAAAAAGGCGTCCTTGTGATCTCTCCTCTCTCACTTCCCTTTCCCTTCTCTCCGTCTATTGCCCTTCAGCTGATGAACGAACAAGAAGGAACTTGGATGATAAAGAGGGTGACTCCCACTTCTCGGCCTATCTCTTCTGTTCCTTTCCTTACCCTTCTCCTTTGTCATAATTCTTCCTTTTTGTTTTCCTTATTTCGACAAGGAAGAGGGAAGGGAGAGATAAGGGAGAGAGGATCGATAAGTTCCATCTTCTCTGTGCCTTGTTTTGTCTTTCCTTCCCCTTTATTCATCTCTCTTCTATTATTGCCTTTGCTCTTCCTGTTAAAAATGTAATCCTGTCTATTTCTCCTCCTCCTTCTCTCTCCCTCCTCTTCAACGAAAAAAACACAATCAAATTAAAGTAAGAGGGGGACGGAGGCACTTTTTCCATTCTTATCCTTTTTCAATGGTTGGGGAAAGTGAGCGGGGTTGGCTGCTTGCCCGTGGCCCCCCTCCATGCTTCAGCATATCCCTCCTCTGTATCTCTTCGGTTTTTCCGTTGTTCCCAAACGGAAAAAGAAAGCGAGTTCCCTTCATTGTCATGGTTCTTTCTTTGGCTTTTTTTATTTTAAAGGGAAACGAACAAGAGAGAACAAAGACAAGAGAAGAAAGATGAAGACAAGTGCCATCTTCTCTTTGCCATGGGCGATGGAACGGGTGTCCCTTTGGATCGTTTTCTGCATCTTCAAGCGAGAAAAAAGGACGCCCCCGAAAAAAAACAACAACAGCAACAATGTCTCTCTCTGTCTCTATCCCTGTCGCTATCGTTCTTTCTTTCGCTCTTTCTTTAACTTTCTCTCTTTCCCTGTCCCTACCTCTATCTCTCACTCACTCATTCTCGGTCTCTCAGTCTCTCTATCTCACTCTATGCGCGATGGAAGCAGGCGCTTGCAGTACGCTTCCAGAAAAAAGGCGTCCTTGTGATCTCTCCTCTCTCACTTCCCTTTCCCTTCTCTCCGTCTATTGCCCTTCAGCTGATGAACAAACAAGAAGGAACTTGAATGATAAAGCTGGTGACTCCTTGCACTTGGACCTTGCCGTACTTCATCATATCCCACTTCTCGGCCTATCTCTTCTGTTCCTTTCCTTACCCTTCTCCTTTGTCATAATTCTTCCTTTTTGTTTTCCTTATTTCAACAAGGAAGAGGGAAGGGAGAGATAAGGGAGAGAGGATCGATAAGTTCCATCTTCTCTGTGCCTTGTTTTGTCTTTCCTTCCCCTTTATTCATCTCTCTTCTATTATTGCCTTTGCTCTTCCTGTTAAAAATGTAATCCTGTCTATTTCTCTTCCTCCTTCTCTCTCCCTCCTCTTCAACGACAAAAAAGCACAAGAAAAGGGGAAAACACAGGGGAATGGGTCCATGCTTCAGCATATCCCTCCTCTTGCCCTATCTCCTCGGTTCTTTTCGAAAGCGAGTTCCTTTCATTTTCGTTGTTCTTCCTTTGGTTTCTTATTTCAAAGGCAAACGAACAAGAGAGAAGAAAGACAAGAAAGAGAGGAAAGACGAAGACGAGTACCATCTTCTCTTTGCCATGGGCAAAGCCCGCGGGGCGCCAGGCGGGCCAGGGGGGGGCCAGGGGGACAGGGTAGAAAGGCCCGAAACCACCTAAACTATCTAAACTATCTAACCTTGAATATTTATGTGGGAGCTCAGTGTTCCAAAAACTTACAGCCAGGGGGACACTGCTTGCGATTTGTCATTTTGGAAGTTCGGTTTTGCAAAAAAAGAACGGGGGGACACTGCTTGGGATTTGTCATTTTGGGAGCTCCGTTCTTCAAAAACTTACGGGGGGCACTGCTTGCGATTTGACATTTTGGGAGCTACGTTTTCCAAAAGCTTAAGGGGCACACTGCTTGCGAATTGTCATTTTGGGCGCTCAGGTTTCCAAAAGCTTTAGGGGGGACACTGCTTGCGATTCATCATTTTGGGAGCTCAGTTGTCCAAACACTTAAGGGGGACGCTTCTTGCGATTTGTCATTTTGGGAGCTCAGTTTTCCAAAAACCTTAAAGGGGACACTGCTTGCGATTTGTCATTTTGGGAGCTCCATTTTCCAAAAACTTCTTGGACATTCATCTTTCTTTCCGGCAAGAACAGAGCCCGAGAAGAGAGATAAGAGAGCAAGATAAGAGAGCAGAGGAGAGGATGGATGAAGGCGGTGAGAATGAATCAGGGCGCCTCCCCCTTAGTTTTTGGTTTATTTTCTTCATCATTTCTTCTCCGACAGGCAAGAAAGGGAAGAGAGGAGAGATGAGGAGAGTGTGTAAATAGAAGAGTGACATATTTTCATGTTTATCTCTTCCTTGTTCTTCTCCTCCTGTTATCCGACTCCGTTTTCTCCTGACAGAACCGCACGTTAGTCAAAGGTTTGTTGTTTTCCTCTTGTTGTCTGTTCCTTTCTCGCTGAATGGCAAGATCAAAAAAACATTCTGGACAGGGGAACCGTCTTCGTCCTTGTATATACAACTTTCTGTCTCCGTAAACGAAGGAACGGAAAAGTTGGAACGCAGGGGAGAGATTAAGGAAGGCAAGAGGAAGGGAACAGGGGAACTCATCCCTGCCCTAGGGGGAGAGTGGGCCTCCTTATGCTTGCTTCTCTCTCCTCTTCCCGTCCATGTTCTTCGCTCATCTAGTGTTATGCATTCTCTCTCGCGCAAGAAAATCAAGAAGAGACACAAGCTAGAAGGGAGAGCAGAGAGATTAAGGAGGACAAGAAGAGAAAGAAGAGAGGATTAGAGGATGAATGCAGTGAGACTGAGTGTGTGCACTTATCTTTGCGATGGGATTTCATTCCTCGTGTTTTCCTTGTACATTCTGCTCGTGGTTTCCTCGTCCTTGTTCTTGTTGTTCTCTTTATCTAGCTTGCTTAAACACTCTTGCTAACTCCTGTAGATAAAAAGAACATGCACAAGTGGACAGGGGAACCGTCTTCGTCCTTCTTCTTTACCCCTTCTTTCTCCTTAAAAGAACGGAACAGAACAGTTGGATGGAGCGCAGGGGAGGGACTAAAGAAGGCAAAGGAAGGGAACAGGGGAACTCGTCCCTGCGCTAGGGGGAGAGTGGGCCTCCCCTATGCAACAAACAACTACTTGCTTCTCGCTCTTCCCGTCCATGCGCTTCGCTCATCTAGTGTTATGCATTCTCTCCTCCATAAGCAAGAAGAGACAACAGCTAGAAGTGAGAGAGCAGACAGAAGAGGGAGGATGAATGGGTTGAGATTGGCATTTGTTCTTTATATGTAGCCATTATTCTCCTCGGTAAGAAGAGAGAGAGAGAGAGAGAGAGAGAGAGAGAGAGAGAGAGAGAGAGAGAGAGAGAGAGAGAGAGAGGGAGAGAGAGAGAGCGCGAGAGAGAGAGAGAGTGAGTGAGACAGAGAGAGAGCGAAAAGAGGAGACGGTGGATGAAGGTAGTGAGACTGACTTTTTCTTTGATGATTCCTTCCACTTTCCTTTTCTTCTACCCAAAGTCAAGAAAGGGAAGAGAGGAGAGGGTGTAAAGTGAATAGTGACTGAATGTAAAGAGTTCTATGGTTCCTTGATCTTCTCCTGTCCCGACCCCTTTTTCTCCTCGACAACGGGAAGGGGTCATACACCCTGGACTGTTCGTACAATCCTTTTATAACCGTTGAATGCACAACCCTAGACCATGAACCCAAAAGACATAAAATGTCACCTACTTTTCTAGTAGCAATA
>CAJNDS010001047.1:0-38790 GCA_905221605.1 Symbiodinium natans
TATTAAAAATGCGATTTTTTAATACTGAAATCGATGGTTTTGGGCGCCCCTCCATTTTATCCCCAAAAGGGCCAGGAAAGCCCGCAAAAAGCCCTCAAGGGCTACCAAAAGGCTTTAAAAGCCACCAAAAAGCTTCAAAAAGCCTTCCAAAAAGCCGGAAGCCCAGGATTTGCCAGACCCGCATTAAAAATGCGATTTTTTAGTACTGAAATCGATGGTTTTGGGCACCCCTCCATTTTATCACCAAAAGGGCCAGGAAAGCACCAGAAAGCCCCCAACGGCTACCAAAAGGCTTTAAAAGCCACCAAAAGGCTCCAAAAAGCCCACCAAAAAGCCGGAAACCCAGGATTTGCCAGACCCGCATTAAAAATGCGATTTTTTAGTACTGAAATCGATGGTTTTGGGCACCCCTCCATTTTATCCACAAAAGGGCCAGGAAAGCACCAGAAAGCCGCCAACGGCTACCAAAAGGCTTTAAAAGCCACCAAAAGGCTCTAAAAAGCCTCCCAAAAAGCCGGAAACCCAGGATTTGCCAGACCCGCACGCAAAAATGCGATTTTTTAGTACTGAAATCGATGGTTTTGGGCGCCCCTCCATTTTATCCCCAAAAGGGCCAGGAAAGCCCCAGGAAGCCCCCAAGGGCTACCAAAAAAAAAGGCTTTAAAAGCCACCAAAAGGCTCTAAAAAGCCTCCCAAAAAGCCGGAAACACAGGATTTGCCAGACCCGCAAATGAAATTCTATTTTTTAGTACTGAAATCGATGGTTTTGGGCGCCCCTCCATTTTATCCACAAAAGAGCCAGGAAAGCCCCAGGAAGCCCCCAAGGGCTACCAAAAGGCTTTAAAAGCCACCAAAAGGCTCCAAAAAGCCCCCCAAAAAGCCGGAAACCCAAGATTTGCCAGACCCGCAAGTAAAAATGCTATTTTTTTAGTACTGAAATCGATGGTTTTGGGCGCCCCTCCATTTTGTCCACAAAAGGGCCAGGAAAGCCCCAGGAAGCCCCCAAGGGCTACCAAAAGGCTTTAAAAGCCACCAAAAAGCTCCAAAAAGCCCCCAAAAAGCCGGAAACCAAGGATTTGCCAGACCCGCAAGTAAAAATGCGTTTTTTTAGTTCTGAAATCGATGGTTTTGGGCGCCCCTCCATTTTATCCCCAAAAGGGCCAGGAAAGCCCCAGGAAGCCCCCAAGGGCTACAAAAAAACTTTAAAAGCCACCAAAAGGCTTTAAAAAGCCTCCCAAAAAGCCAGAAACACAGGATTTGCCAGACCCGCAAGTAAAAATGAGATTTAAAAATGAGATTTTTTAGTACTGAAATCGATGGTTTTGGGCGCCCCTCCATGTTATCCCCAAAAAAGCCAGGAAAGCTCCAGGAAGCCCCGCAAGGGCTACCAAAAGGCTTTAAAAGCCACCAAAAGGCTCTAAAAAGCCTCCCAAAAAGCCGGAAACCCAGGATTTGCCAGACTTGCAAGTAAAAATGCGATTTTTTAATACTGAGATCGATAATTTTGGGCGCCCCTCCATTTTATCCCCAAAAGGGCCAGGAAGGCTCCAGGAAGCCCACAAGGGCTACCAAAAGGCTTTAAAAGCCACCAAAAGGTTCCAAAAAGCCTCCCAAAAAGCCGGGAAACCCAGGATTTGCCAGACCCGCAAGTAAAAATGCTATTTTTTTAGCACTGAAATCGATGGTTTTGGGCGCCCCTCCATTTTATCCACAAAAGGGCCAGGAAAGCCCCAGGAAGCCCCCAAGGGCTACCAAAAGGCTTTAAAAGCCACCAAAAGGCTTTAAAAAGCCTCCCAAAAAGCCGGAAACCCAGGATTTGCTAGACCCGCAAGTAAAAATGCGATTTTTTAGTTCTGAAATCGATGGTTTTGGGCGCCCCTCCATTTTATCCCCAAAAGGGCCAGGAAAGCCCCAGAAAGCCCAAGGGCTGCCAAAAGGTTTTAAAAGCCACCAAAAGGCTTCAAAAAGCCTCCCAAAAAGCCGGAAGCCCAGGATTTGCCAGACCCGCTATTAAAAATGCTTTTTTTTGGTACTGAAATCGATTGTTTTGGGCACGCCTCCATTTTACACACAAAAAAGCCAGGAAAGCCACAGGAAACCCCCAAGGGCTACCAAAAGGCGTTAAAAGCCACCAAGAGGCTTCAAAAAGCCCCCCCCATTTTATCCCCAAAAAAGTCCAGGAAAGCCTCAAAAAGCCCTCAAGGGCTACCAAAAGGCGTTAAAGCCACCAAAAAGCTTCAAAAAGCCTCCCAAAGATGGCAAAATGACCCCATAATTTCCTGGATCTTGGGGTTTATGGGGGCGGAAGTGCGTTGCTCGGAAGCCTAAAAAAGCATCCAATGGCATCCAACAAGCATAAAGGAAGGATCGGAACGCAAGCAAGGACAGAAGCTGCACTTGCCAAAAAGGCTGCGCTGTGATGTTTTGCACTGAGCTCGCCTATTGTCACATCGTATCCTGTCCATTGGTTATGGACTTGCCACAGCCATATCACAAATCTGTACATAAGACAGCGGGCAAGCGCAACGAACCAGCACAAGCTAGTGTATCTATACACCTTTGGCCGGCGTGAAATGGTGAGGGGTCACGTGGCCGATGAATCGCCAATCCGCGTCTCGCTGGACGCGAGAAAGTGCTACATAGCCCGCAGCCTCCACGTTCGCAACATCCAGCCAGATGGTCACGTGGTCGAGAGTGGCACCTTGCACCTTCTGCAACGTGATGGCGTAACCCAGTCGAAGAGGCAGGTAAGTCACCCTGCGCTGCTCCCCCCATCACCTCGAACTCGTCGTCGGTGTACGGGAAAACTGTGACGATGTTGCCGACACGGGTGCGCACCACCACACAGTGTTGCTGGACGTCCACCACCACGGCAGTCATGCCATTCACGAAGTGGAGCTCCTTGTTGACGTTGCGAGTGAGCGTCACCCGCATGCCTATGTGGATGGGGATTTGCGCAGGCTGGCAATCCATCAGCTTACCCCCGGGACCATAGTTGTCGACGTTGCTTTCGGGATCCCCAGGCACGGTGCAAACGGGCTCCGAATCGCCGAACAAGGCGTCGATGGCCAGGTCGTTCAGCAGGGCGGCGTTGCACCTTGTGATTGTCACAAATGTACTTGTCGGGGCAGCTGCGAGCATGTCTCGCATGTCGAGCACGGTGGGATCTGGCGAAACTCCGGGCCTGTCCGGCATTGCACGATGCCCCCGTATCAAGTTCAGGAGCTGCTGCCTGGAGGGCTTGGCCGTGCGCAGCAGCTCGAGTTTCCACCGCAGTTCCGAGCATTTACAGCGACGCATAGTCTTCAGATGCCGCACCACGACCTGCGATCGCCAGCGGGGGCTGTCCGAGGCACGTGTGGGGTCCATGCCTCGCAGCTGGTGGAAATCCCCAACGAACACCAAGGCCGGTCTTCGCTCGGCGTTGTCCCAGAGTCGCAGCAGGCGCTCGAACGTCGATTCGGAAAGCTGCCCGACCTCATCGATGATGACCAAGTCGAAAAAGGTCATGGCATCCCAGGTTTCGTTCTCCGGCTTGTGCAACAAGAACATGCCGTGGAGGGTGTCCACGTCGAGGTCCGGGAATTTCTCCCTGTAGCTGCTGGCCAACACTCCGGTCGGGCACGCGATGCCCACGTGAGCGCCGGCTTCCACGGCGCGGCGGATGGCGACCTCCACGCACGTGGACTTGCCACTGCCCGCTGGTCCAAGGATGCACAGCGGCCGCCCCTTGCGAGGAGCGCGCTCCAAGTGAGTTTCAGTGAAGTTGCGCAAATCTTCGGCCGTGGCCTCGTCCGGATACCGCCTCTGCACGGCCCACTCGACCATTTCGCGGACGTTGTCCACCGCCATCACTTGCTCGGGATCCAGCGCCCCTCGAAATCCCAGTTCGGGCGCCGCAAACAGGCCCGGTATGGGCACGGGGTCGTCTTCCAAATTGAGCGCGCCAGTGAGGTAGGCGTCGACGACGGCCGTGTGTGCCTCCAGCATGGCCAGGATGTTGCGGACGTGCGCGTCCCGATACCCTTCCAGCTGCAGCTCTCTCTGCACTTCCATCGGGCGGCGCCACAAGCCGGGGCGCCGAAGCAGACATAAGGCCAACATGCGGTAACCTTCCGGCACGCCCAATGCGCGGTCGTCCCAGAGTTCATCTACTTCCCGAAAAGGCACGTTGAGAAGGAGCCATTGCCCGTAGAAGGAGTCCTTGAGCCGGCTGTGCAGCTGAGCAACAACAGCGACGCGGCGGCGGCCTCCACCACGTACTGTGGATCGCCGGCGCCCGTCCTTGTTGGACAGCCGCATGTATTCCAGCAGCGTGCAATCGTCGTCTCTCCACTCACACTCCATGTACTTCTTCTCCCACTCGCCGGGCGGGCCAGTCCAGGGACAGCGCACGCTGAGGCGCCGCATCACGGGGGTCGCGATGACCTGCCGGAAGAACTGCGCACCCAGCTGCAGCCACATCTCGGGCTCGAGCGGATGGTACTCTGACAGGATCCGCCGCGCCAAGTGGTAGGCGGACGCCTCCTCATTCAGCCAGGTTGTGGCGAAGGAGTCGCTGAACTTGGCTGCGTAGCTGGCAACATACTGCAGCAGCAGAGCTCGGCCGCCCCCCGTCAGCACGTCCATGTGGCACTGCATGGCTGCTATGACATCAGACAAGAAAGCTCGTGCATGCGCCGCCTTGGCGCTCTGAGGATGGTGTAGCAAGATGCGGCCGCTGGCTTCGTCGAAAGTCGTCGGGTCTTCTCGCAAAGGCCAAGCGCTGCTGTCGTAATCCAACTGCGAGTCCTCGACCAAGTCCTTCATCTCCGGCTCGTCTTCCGCCAAGTCGGCTCGCAGGATGTTGGACCAGTCCACGGCCGGCATGTTCTTCATCCAAACCAAAAGGTGGAGATGGGCACGGCCGGATCCGTGGTAGTTCTGCGCTTGCCCCACATGTCGTTTCCGCTTGCCGTCCTGGAACTCTAGTCGACCGAAGATCTCGACGACCGTGTCAGTCTGGCCGCTGTCGGCAGCTGCCAGGACGTGCTCTCTCCAGCACCGATGCTTCGCTTTGAGGTTTCGCTTGTTGGTGCCACATATGAGTCCTTCGGCGACTTGAGTCAGAAGGTGCGCCAGGTGGAAAGTCTCCGCAGCTGGGAGATTGGTCCGGGTGCGCAGCATCTTCTTGAGCTCGTCTTCCAACCAGACGTGATACGGGGCAGACGGCTCGAAGGGCGACACAGTGATGAAGAGCGCAGGAAGGCCGATCTGCTTCACCACATCCACCAGCGCGGCATGCATATTGTGCCAGTACACGGGCGAGAAGTTTCTGCCGGCCAGGGCCATGCGAAGTGAGGTGCCGCCGCAGTGCTTAGCTCCGCCAAGGCTGCTCCATAGCCACAGGTCGTAGACAAATTGGGCGAGCTTCCAATCCGCGCCGTAGCCGATCACTCCGGAGAAGACCTTGGCGAGGAAGCTGGACTTGAAGCTCTGGCGCCACAACTGCTCCCCATCCTGCGCATTCTCCTCGAACTCGGCCTCCTCGTCGGAGCTGTCGCCTCTCACCTGGTGTTGTTGCTGTTGGCTTCCACCTCCTGCCCGAGCCTGCCGCCGGCTGTCCTGGCTGCGGACGTAAGTTTCGCACATGTCCGTGCACCAGTACAAGTGGGGCCACGCTGCGCACTCCAGGCCCACAGTCTCGATGAAGTTCATGGGCAGCCAAGGAATGGGGTCGGCGGCGTCCACCTCCCCATCCACGCTCTTACGCCATCGCTGCCCCAGGAAGCGTTGGTGCGAGGCCAAGAACTCGCCATAAGAACTGCCAGAGTCCTCGTCCATGAGGTAGCGATACGCCTTGCGTCCCTTCTTCCTGCTGGACTTGCTGCGCAGCGCCTCGAGCCGCCGCTCCACGGATGTCGCCTTCCAGCTGAAGCGAATCGGGGCGGTGTGAGCCCAGTAGCCTCCTTGCGCTCGCTCGCCCGGCCCCGTGTAGATGTCGAACATGGTCAGCGCCTCCAGCACGGCGTCCGGCAAGTTTCTCAAAGGTTCCGGGACTTCCTCCGGGCGAGGTGCCCAGTAGCCAATGCCTTTCTGGCAATACTTGCACTTGCTGGGCGCTGCCTTCCTGTCAGGCCGCCGGACGTGCGTGGGCCAGAATTTCTGGGGCTGCAGGCGATGGCATTCGGAGCACATGCTCCACGAATCGTACCGCGCCCACTTGCAGAAGCCCTCAGCAAGACGGCTGCGCCACTCTGCAGTCGGTCGCCTGCGGTCCTCCTGGTAGATGGCGGGGAGCTTGCGTGCCAGCCTGCGAAGGCAGGCAGCCTCCTCTCGCTCGTGCTCTGCCTGCTCGGCGTCGGTCGGCCGACCTTGCGCCGCACGGCTTGCCAGGAGAGCGCGCCACTGCTCGCCCTTGGAGACTCGGGCCGCCGCTTCTCGCTGCTCACGCTTCTGCTGCGCGTTGCGAGCACGCGCGGCCTTTGTGGGTCCCTTCTTATGCAGCCGCGCCAATCTGCCCAGGCACTGGTCTAAGGCTTCCTGCCCAACAAAAGCCTTGATCCGGTTGCACGCATCATCGTAGATCTCCTCATCGTGCTCCTTGAAGTACTCGAGGGCATTGCTGATGGCTCGCTTGCCTGGAGCAGTCGTCAGATGCTTCTGCAGGAGGTCGGCGTCGCAGAAGCAACACCTCGTCTGTCCGCGAGACGGTTGCATTCTGGCCTTGTCCCCAACGCTCACCGTGCTGAACCTGCAGGCGTTGGCTTCGGAGCGGCCGGGGCACTGCTCCTTTGGGTAGTACGCCCGGCGCTGCGCTGGTCGCCGGAGGACGGGCTTGGCGGCAGCAGCAGGGCGGCGCATCGGTGCCATGGCTACGAGGCCGGGATGCATGGATGCCTCAGTGATCGAATTGCGCCAAGATGCTGCAGCGTGAGACGGACGACCTGCTACTTATAGTACATATTTTATTGCCTACGCTACTTCGATTATTCGAAGTACAAAGTTATCTAATAATCATATTACGTACAGCTTGTAGGCCTTACGAATCAATCTTAGTACTTACTACGCAATACGTATTGGTTGTTGCTTACTCGCCTTTCCCACTTACTTATTACTGTTTCTGGTTACTTCTTACTTGCTATGGCCAAGGAGCTGCACGTGGCGGAAGGGGGGATGAACTGCTGATGAGCAAGCTGCTTCCAGGACATGGTATTGGGCTGACTACTTAAAGTAATATTCTTCTTCTTGTGAGCGTTCAGAACTCGTATCACTTCCGACTTCGTGCCTGCATATATTATTACATACTGCTTGCTACATGTTGCGCATTGCTTTGTTTACTTACTGGCTTGCTTACTTGCTTGCTTACTTGCTAGTTGTTGCTCTTGACTATTTACTACGTATGATTTATTGCTGTTGCTAGTACGCTCTTTTTTTGAATTCGTTCCTTACCTATTGGGTTACCGCAAAATCAAAAAAGACTTTGTGAAAAAACGGCTGGTGCGAAAATTGCCAAAATTCGTGTTTTTCCCTTTTTGCCGATTTCACCGCTACTATGCCCTGGCTTATAAAAACAAGAATCCCGATTTTTTTCTGTGGCCGGCGTAGCACGTTCGACGGATTTGGGGCAGCAAAAACGGGTGCGTTTCTGCTTAAAATTGACCTCCGAAAAAAACGCGTTTCTTGCTGGGACAAGGCAGGGGGCATGCTTGGCCGGGTTGGCGGAATGGCTTCCCTTAGCTTTAAAAACCAAGGGTCAGTCAGGTCTGACTGACGCCAGCCAGTTCTGACTGACGGTCAGTCAGTTCTGAGTGACGCCCTAGGGTTTTTTCATAACCCCCCCCCCACCCACCCCCCCTACCCCTCCCCTACCCCCCCCCACCCCCCCTACCCCCCCCCTCCCCCCCCTACCTGCCCCCCCCCCCTTTTCCCCCCCTGCGCCCCCCCCCCTGCCCCCCCCTGCCCCCCCCCCCACCCCCCCGCCTACCGCCCGCCCCCCCTCCGACCGCCCCTCAAAATTGGCGCCAAACTATGATGGTTTTACAGATTGTTTGTTAAATTTAAAACCCTAAACCCTAAAAGGAATAGGTTTGGGTGGTTGGGCCGCCTCCTGAACGGCGCGGGGTGGGTATATGTTGGTCGGCCTGCAGTAAGCGGGCCGAAGAGCCGCTTTTACAGCAAGCACGCCGTCCACCGCAAGAACTGCACTAGTACAGACGTCTCACCCGTGCCCGGAAATTCAACACCCCATTTGGGAAAAGGCGCGAAACCCTAAACCCTAAACCCTAAACCCTAAACCCTAAACCCTAAACCCTAAACCCTAAACCCTAAACCCTAAACCCTAAACCCTAAACCCTAAACCCTAAACCCTAAACCCTAAACCCTAAACCCTAAACCCTAAACCCTAAACTGCGGCCAAAGCGCCGCCGCCTCACAGGCGGCGGCGGCGGCCAAAGCGCCCCTCGCTACTTTTGCGACTTGCTTCCCAAATCGGAATGATGCATACCACGGAACTTCCCAAGTAGCACGTACGTGGCGCCACAAGCGTGGAGCTGTTCTCATTAGGGACCAGGCCTGGTCCCCGCGTACGCGGATGTGCTTTATAGTAAAGCAAATACCCTAAACCCTCAGCCCTTGATCCTGGGGGCGCGCGGCGCGCAGTCAGGGTTTTTGAAGGCTTTTAAAGCTCCAGGAGGCTCCTGAGGGCTTGAAAAAGGCCTAAAAAGCTTCAAAAACGTCCGCAATCGGAACGTGCAGGGAATGTCAAACAAGGCCTGAGAGGCCCCGCACGCTTTTCAATGCCTAATTTTGGTCAAGGGGGGGTCGCATTTTTCAATTTTAAAGGCAAAATAGTCTTTGGAGACCCCCCCTTGCCTCAAACTCCGACCCCACTTGCAACGGAAAGTTTGCCTTCAAAAAGGCTTCTTTCTAGGGTCCAAGAGCCACCAAAAGGCTTCAAAAAGACACCCAAAAAGCCAGAAGCCCAGGATTTGCCAGACCCGCTATTAAAAATGCTATTTTTTAGTACTGAGATCGATGGTTTTGAGCACCCCTCCATTTTGCCCAGAAAGGTCCGGAAAGCCCGAAAAAGCGCCCAGGGCTACCAAAAGGCTCTAAAAGCCACCAAAAGGCTTCAAAAAGACTCCCAAAAAGCCAGAGAAGTCCAGGATTTGCCAGACCCGCTATTAAAAATGCGATTTTTTAGTATTGAAATCGATGGTTTTGGGCACCCCTCCATTTTATCCCCAAAAGGGCCAGGAAAGCACCAAAAAGCCCTCAAGGGCTTCAAAAAGGCTTTAAAAGCCACCAAAAGGCTTCAAAAAGCCGCCCAAAAAGCCGGAAGCCCAGGATTTGCCAGACCCGCAATTAAAAATGCTATTTTTAGTACTGAAATCGATTGTTTTGGGCACGCCTCCATTTTACACCCAAAAACGCCAGGAAAGCCCGAAAAAGCGCCCGAGGGCTACCAAAAGGCTTTAACAGCCACCAAGAGGCTTCAAAAGCCTCCCAAAAAGCCGGAAGCCCAGGATTTGCCAGACCCGCCATTAAAAATGCGATTTTTTAAAATTGAAATCGATGGTTTTGAGCACCCCTCCATTTTGCCCAGAAAGGTCCGGAAAGCCCGAAAAAGCGCCCAAGGGCTATCAAAAGGCTCTAAAAGCCACCAAAAGGCTTCAAAAAGACTCCCAAAAAGCCAGAAGTCCAGGATTTGCCAGACCCGCTATTAAAAATGCGATTTTTTAGTATTGAAATCGATGGTTTTGGGCACCCCTCCATTTTATCTTCAAAAGGGCCAGGAAAGCACCACAAAGCCCTCAAGGGCTTCAAAAAGGCTTTAAAAGCCACCAAAAGGCTTCAAAAAGCCTCCCAAAAAGCCGGAAGCCCAGGATTTGCCAGACCCGCAATTAAAAATGCTATTTTTTAGTACTGAGATCGATGGTTTTGAGCACCCCTCGATTTTGCCCAGAAGGGTCCGGAAAGCCCGAAAAAGCCTCCAAGGGCTACCAACAGGCTCCAAAAGCCACCAAAAGGCTTCAAAAAGACTCCCAAAAAGCCAGAAGCCCAGGATTTGCCAGACCCGCTATTAAAAATGCTATTTTTAGTATTGAGATCGATGGTTTTGAGCACCCCTCCATTTTGCCCAGAAAGGTCCGGAAAGCCCGAAAAAGCCTCCAAGGGCTACCAACAGGCTCCAAAAGCCACCAAAAGGCTTCAAAAAGACTCCCAAAAAGCCAGAAGCCCAGGATTTGCCAGACCCGCTATTAAAAATGTTATTTTTAGTATTGAGATTGATGGTTTTGAGCACCCCTCCATTTTGCCCAGAAAGGTCCGGAAAGCCCGAAAAAGCGCCCAAGGGCTATCAAAAGGCTCTAAAAGCCACCAAAAGGCTTCAAAAAGACTCCCAAAAAGCCAGAAGTCCAGGATTTGCCAGACCCGCTATTAAAAATGCGATTTTTTAGTATTGAAATCGATGGTTTTGGGCACCCCTCCATTTTATCCCCAAAAGGGCCAGGAAAGCACCAAAAAGCCCTCAAGGGCTTCAAAAAGGCTTTAAAAGCCACCAAAAGGCTTCAAAAAGCCGCCCAAAAAGCCGGAAGCCCAGGATTTGCCAGACCCGCAATTAAAATTCTATTTTTTAGTACTGAAATCGATTGTTTTGGGCACGCCTCCATTTTACACCCAAAAAGGCCAGGAAAGCCCGAAAAAGCGCCCGAGGGCTGCCAAAAGGCTTTAAAAGCCACCAAGAGGCTTCCAAAGCCTCCCAAAAAGCCGGAAGCCCAGGATTTGCCAGACCCGCCATTAAAAATGCGACTTTTTGGTATTGAAATCGATGGTTTTGGGCGGCGCTCCATTTTACCCCCAGGGCCAGGAAAGCCCCAAAAAGCCCTCAAGGGCTACCAAAACAAAAGACGTTAAAAGCCACCAAAAGGCTTCAAAAAGCTTCCCAAATAGCCGGAAGCCCAGGATTTGCCAGACCCGCAATTAAAAATGCGATTTTTTAGTACTGAAATCGATGGTTTTGGGCTCTCCTCCATTTTGCCCAGAAGGGTCCGGAAAGCCCGAAAAAGCCCCCAAGGGCTACCAAAAGGCTGCAAAAGCCACCAGAAGGCTTCAAAAAGACTCCCAAAAAGCCGGAAGCCCAGGATTTGCCAGACCCGCCATTAAAAATGCGATTTTTTAAAATTGAAATCGATGGTTTTGAGCACCCCTCCATTTTGCCCAGAAAGGTCCGGAAAGCCCGAAAAAGCGCCCAAGGGCTATCAAAAGGCTCTAAAAGCCACCAAAAGGCTTCAAAAAGACTCCCAAAAAGCCAAAAGTCCAGGATTTGCCAGACCCGCTATTGTTATGCGATTTTTTAATATTGAAATCGATGGTTTTGGGCACCCCTCCATTTTATCTTCAAAAGGGCCAGGAAAGCACCACAAAGCCCTCAAGGGCTTCAAAAAGGCTTTAAAAGCCACCAAAAGGCTTTAAAAAGCCTCCCAAAAAGCCGGAAGCCCAGGATTTGCCAGACCCGCAATTAAAAATGCGATTTTTTAATACTGAAATCGATGGTTTTGGGCACCCCTCCATTTTATCCCCAAAAGGGCCAGGAAGCACAAGGGCCACCAAAAGGCTTTAAAAGCCACCAAAAGGCTTCAAAAAGCCTCCCAAAAAGCCGGAAGCCCAGGATTTGCCAGACCCGCAATTAAAAATGCTATTTTTTAGTACTGAGATCGATGGTTTTGAGCACCCCTCCATTTTGCCCAGAAGGGTCCGGAAAGCCCGAAAAAGCCTCCAAGGGCTACCAACAGGCTCCAGCCCACCAAAAGGCTTCAAAAAGACTCCCAAAAAGCCAGAAGCCCAGGATTTGCCAGACCCGCTATTAAAAATGCTATTTTTAATATTGAGATCGATGGTTTTGAGCACCACTCCATTTTGCCCAGAAAGGTCCGGAAAGCCCGAAAAAGCGCCCAAAGGCCACCAAAAGGCTTCAAAAAGACACCCAAAAAGCCAGAAGTCCAGGATTTGCCAGACCCGCTATTAAAAGTGCGATTTTTTAGTATTGAAATCGGTGGTTTTGGGCACCCCCCCATTTTATCACCAAAAGGGCCAGGAAAGCACCAAAAAGCCCTCAAGGGCTTCAAAAAGGCTTTAAAAGCCACCAAAAGGCTTCAAAAAGCCTCACAAAAAGCCGGAAGCCCAGGATTTGCCAGACCCGCAATTAAAAATGCTATTTTTTAGTATTGAGATCGATGGTTTTGAGCACCCCTCCATTTTGCCCAGAAGGGTCCGGAAAGCCCGAAAAAGCCCCCAAGGGCTACCAAAAGGCTCCAAAAGCCACCAAAAGGCTTCAAAAAGACTCCCAAAAAGCCAGAAGCCCAGGATTTGCCAGACCCGCAATTAAAAATGCTATTTTTTAGTACTGAGATCGATGGTTTTGAGCACCCCTCGATTTTGCCCGGAAGGGTCCGGAAAGCCCGAAAAAGCCTCCAAGGGCTACCAACAGGCTCCAAAAGCCACCAAAAGGCTTCAAAAAGACACCCAAAAAGCCAGAAGCCCAGGATTTGCCAGACCCGCTATTAAAAATGCTATTTTTTAATACTGAGATCGATGGTTTTGAGCACCCCTCCATTTTGCCCAGAAAGGTCCGGAAAGCCAGAAAAAGCGCCCAAGGGCTACCAAAAGGCTTCAAAAAGACTCCCAAAAAGCCAGACAGAAGTCCAGGAATTGCCAGACCCGCAATGAAAAATGCGATTTTTTAGTACTGAGATCGATGGTTTTGAGCACCCCTCCATTTTGCCCTTCTGTCCGGAAAGCCCGAAAAAGCCCCCAAGGGCTACCAAAAGGCTCCAGAAGCCACCAAAAGGCTTCAAAAAGACACCCAAAAAGCCAGAAGCCCAGGATTTGCTAGACCCGCTGTTAAAAATGCTATTTTTTAATATTGAGATCGATGGTTTTGAGCACCCCTCCATTTTGCCCAGAAAGGTCCGGAAAGCCCGAAAAAGCGCCCAAGGGCTACCAAAAGGCTCTAAAAGCCACCAAAAGGCTTCAAAAAGACTCCCAAAAAGCCAGAAGTCCAGGATTTGCCAGACCCGCTATTGTTATGCGATTTTTTAATATTGAAATCGATGGTTTTTGGCACCGCTCCATTTTATCCCCAAAAGGGCCAGGAAAGCACCAAAAAGCCCTCAAGGGCTTCAAAAAGGCTTTAAAAGCCACCAAAAGGCTTCAAAAAGCCGCCCAAAAAGCCGGAAGCCAGGATTTGCCAGACCCGCAATTAAAAATGCGATTTTTTTGTGCTGAAATCGATTGTTTTGGGCACGCCTCCAGCTAGGAAAGCCACAGGAAACCCCCGAGGGCTACCAAAAGGCTTGAAAAGCCACCAAGAGGCTTCAAAAGCCTCCCAAAAAGCCGGAAGCCCAGGATTTGCCAGACCCGCCATTAAAAATGCGATTTTTTAAAACTGAAATCGATGGTTTTGGGCGCGCCTCCATTTTACCCCCAAAAAGGGCAGGAAAGTCCCAGGAAGCAAGGGCTACCAAAAGGCTTTAAAAGCCACCAAAAGGCTTCAAAAAGACTCCCGAGAAGCCGAAGATTTGCCAGACCCGTAATTAAAAATGCGATTTTTTAGTACTGAGTTCGATGGTTTTGGGCGCCCCTCCATTTTACCGACAGAAAGCGTTTAAGGGGCTTCTTCCGTCCTCTTGTAAAGATATATGTATATTTTAAAGTTTAGGCCCTAACCCTAAAAGGAATAGGTTTGGGTGGTTGGGCCGCCTCATGAACGGCGCGGGGTGGGTGTTTGTTAGTCGGCCTGCAATAAGCGGGCCGAAGATCCGCCTCTGCAGCAAGCATGCCGTCCACCGCAAGAACTACACTAGCACGGACGTCTCACCCGCCCCCGGAAATTCAATACCCCATTTGGGAAAAGGCGCGAAACCCTAAACCCTAAACCCTAAACCCTAAACCCTAAATCCTAAACCCTAAACCCTAAACCCTAAACTGCGGCCAAAGCGCCGCCGCCCCACAGGCGGCGGCGGCCAAAGCGCCTCTCGCTACTTTTGCGACCTGCTGTCCCAAATGGAATGATGCATACCACGGAACATTACAAGTAGCACGTGCGTGGCACCACAAGCGTGGAGCTGTTCTCATTAGGGACAGTATGCCTGTCCCTTGGCGTACGCCAACAAGACTATATATTATAGATAATACCTTAAACCCTAAACCGGAGCTTGGTGACGTGCTGTTTTGGGGCAGGTCCCAGGAAGCTTAAAAAGGTCTCAGAAGGCTCCTGAGGGCATGAAAAAGGCTTAGAAAGCTTCAAAAAGCCTCCAAATGGCTTTGCAAGCCCAACAGGCTTCAAGAAACCCCAAAAAGGCCTGAGAGGCCCCGCGCGCTTTTCAATGCGTAATTTTGGTCAAGGAGGGGTCGCATTTTTCAATTTTAAAGGCAAAATAGTCTTCGGAGACCCCCCCTTGCCTCAAACTCCGACCCGCCCTTGAAAGGGAAAGTTTGCCTCCAAAAACAGACCAAATGAAGGGGACCCCAGGATCGGCGCGAGTCCCAGCTAAACATGCGAATTTTTTAGTACTGAAATCGACGGTTCTGGGTGGGCTCTGGTTTTCTGGATTTTCGAGCAAACCGAGCCTTCACCGGTTTCAGAATTCAAGTTTTTCACGGTTTTTCAAGGTTTTTTCAAAATTTTTCAGTGTTTTTCAAGGTTTTTCAATGTTTTTCAGGATATTTCAGGGGTTTTAACCCTCAATTCTGATGAAGGGCCGCCCCCGCGACCTTTTCACAGCCTAGTTTTGGTCAAGGGGGGGGTTGCATTTTTCAATTTTAAAGGCAAAATAGTCTTTGGAGACCCCCCTTGCCTCAAACTCCGACCCCACTTGAATGGAAAGTTTGCCTTCAAAAAGGCCTCCCAAAAAGCCGCAAGCCCAGGATTTGCCGGACCCGCTATTTAAAATGCGATTTTTTAGTACTGAAATCGATGGTTTTGGGCGCACATCCATTTTATCCCCAAAGGGGCCAGGAAAGCCCCCAAAAAGCCCTCAAGGGCTACAAAAAGGCTTTAAAAGCCACCAAAAGGCTTCAAAAAGCCTCCCAAAAAGCCGGAAGCCCAGGATTTGCCAGACCCGCTATTAAAAATGCGATTTTTTAATACTGAAATCGATGGTTTTTGGCGCCCATCCATTTTATCCCCAAAGGGGCCAGGAAAGCCCCAAAAAGCCCTCAAGGGCCGCTTTAAAAGCCACCAAAAGGCTTCAAAAAGCCTCCCAAAAAGCCCAGGATTTGCCGGACCCGCCATTAAAAATGCGATTTTTTAGCACTGAAATCGATGGTTTTGGGTGCCCATCCATTTTATCCCCAAAGGGGCCAGGAAAGCACCAAAAAAGCCCTCAAGGGCTACCGAAAGGCTTTAAACGCCACCAAAAGGCTTCAAAAAGCCTCCCAAAAAGCCGGATTCCCAGGATTTGCCGGACCCGCTATTAAAAATGCGATTTTTTAGTACTGAAATCGATGGTTTTGGGCGCCCATCCATTTTATCCCCAAAGGGGCCAGGAAAGCCCCAAAAAGCCCTCAAGGGCTACCAAAAGGCTTTAAAAGCCACCAAAAGGCTTCAAAAAGCCTCCCAAAAAGCCGGAAGCCCAGGATTTGCCAGACCCGCTATTAAAAATGCGATTTTTTAATACTGAAATCGATGGTTTTTGGCGCCCATCCATTTTATCCCCAAAGGGGCCAGGAAAGCCCCAAAAAGCCCTCAAGGGCCGCTTTAAAAGCCACCAAAAGGCTTCAAAAAGCCTCCCAAAAAGCCCAGGATTTGCCGGACCCGCCATTAAAAATGCGATTTTTTAGCACTGAAATCGATGGTTTTGGGTGCCCATCCATTTTATCCCCAAAGGGGCCAGGAAAGCACCAAAAAAGCCCTCAAGGGCTACCGAAAGGCTTTAAACGCCACCAAAAGGCTTCAAAAAGCCTCCCAAAAAGCCGGATTCCCAGGATTTGCCGGACCCGCTATTAAAAATGCGATTTTTTAGTACTGAAATCGATGGTTTTGGGCGCCCATCCATTTTATCCCCAAAGGGGCCAGGAAAGCCCCAAAAAAGCCTTCAAGGGTTACCAAAAGGTTTGAAAAGCAACCAAGAGGCTTCAAAAAGCCCCCCCCATTTTTTCCCCAAAAAGGTCCAGGAAGCCTCAAAAAGCCCTCAAGGGCTACCAAAAGGCGTTAAAAGCCACCAAAAGGCTTCAAGAAGCCTCCCAAATATGGCAAAATGACCCCATAATTTTCTGGATCTTGGGGAGGGCGGAAGTGCGTTGTTCGGAAGCCTAAAAAAGCATCCAATGGCATCCAACAAGCATAAAGGAAGGATCGGAACGCAAGCAAGGACACAAGCAGCAGAAGCCTGAAGCTGCACTTGCCAAGAAGGCTGCGCTGTGATGTTTTGCACTGAGCTCGCCTATTGTCACATCGTGTCCTGTCCATTGGTTACGGACTTGCCACAGCCATATCACAAATCTGTACATAAAACAGCGGGCAAGCGCAAAGAACCAGCACAAGCTAGTGTCTCTACACACCTTTGGCCGGCGTGAAATGGTGAGGGGTCACGTGGTCGATGAATCGCCAATCCGCGTCTCGCTGGACGCGAGAAAGTGCTACATAGCCCGCAGCCTCCACGTTCGCAACATCCAGCCAGATGGTCACGTGGTCGAGAGTGGCACCTTGCACCTTCTGCAACGTGATGGCGTAACCCAGTCGAAGAGGCAGGTAAGTCACCCTGCGCTGCTCCCCCATCACCTCGAACTCGTCGTCGGTGTACGGGAAAACTGTGACGATGTTGCAGACACGGGTGCGCACCACCACACAGTGTTGCTGGACGTCCACCACCACGGCAGTCATGCCATTCACGAAGTGGAGCTCCTTGTTGACGTTGCGAGTGAGCGTCACCCGCATGCCTATGTGGATGGGGATTTGCGCAGGCTGGCAATCCATCAGCTTACCCCCGGGACCATAGTTGTCGACGTTGCTTTCGGGATCCCCAGGCACGGTGCAAACGGGCTCCGAATCGCCGAACAAGGCGTCGATGGCCAGGTCGTTCAGCAGGGCGGCGTTGCATCTTGTGATTGTCACAAAGGTACTTGTCGGGGCAGCTGCGAGCATGTCTCGCATGTCGAGCACGGTGGGATCTGGCGAAACTCCGGGCCTGTCCGGCATTGCGCGATGCCCCCGTATCAAGTTCAGGAGCTGCTGCCTGGAGGGCTTTGCCGTGCGCAGCAGCTCGAGTTTCCACCGCAGTTCCGAGCATTTACAGCGACGCATAGTCTTCAGATGCCGCACCACGACCTGCGATCGCCAGCGGGGGCTGTCCGAGGCACGTGTGGGGTCCATGCCTCGCAGCTGGTGGAAATCCCCAACGAACACCAAGGCCGGTCTTCGCTCGGCGTTGTCCCAGAGTCGCAGCAGGCGCTCGAACGTCGATTTGGAAAGCTGCCCGACCTCATCGATGACGACCAAGTCGAAAAAGGTCATGGCATCCCAGGTTTCGTTCTCCGGCTTGTGCAACAAGAACATGCCGTGGAGGGTGTCCACGTCGAGGTCCGGGAATTTCTCCCTGTAGCTGCTGGCCAACACTCCGGTCGGGCACGCGATGCCCACGTGAGCGCCGGCTTCCACGGCGCGGCGGATGGCGACCTCCACGCACGTGGACTTGCCACTGCCCGCTGGTCCAAGGATGCACAGCGGCCGTCCCTTGCGAGGAGCGCGCTCCAAGTGAGTTTCAGTGAAGTTGCGCAAATCTTCGGCCGTGGCCTCGTCCGGATACCGCCTCTGCACGGCCCACTCGACCATTTCGCGGACGTTGTCCACCGCCATCACTTGCTCGGGATCCAGCGCCCCTCGAAATCCCAGTTCGGGCGCCGCAAACAGGCCCGGTATGGGCACGGGGTCGTCTTCCAAATTGAGCGTGCCAGTGAGGTAGGCGTCGACGACGGCCGTGTGTGCCTCCAGCATGGCCAGGATGTTGCGGACGTGCGCGTCCCGATACCCTTCCAGCTGCAGCTCTCTCTGCACTTCCATCGGGCGGCGCCACAAGCCGGGGCGCCGAAGCAGACATAAGGCCAACATGCGATAACCTTCCGGCACGCCCAATACGCAGTCGTCCCAGAGTTCATCTACTTCCCGAAAAGGCACGTTGAGAAGGAGCCATTGCCCGTAGAAGGAGTCCTTGAGCCGGCTGTGCAGCTGAGCAACAACAGCGACGCGGCGGCGGCCTCCACCACGTACTGTGGATCGCCGGCGCCCGTCCTTGTTGGACAGCCGCATGTATTCCAGCAGCGTGCAATCGTCGTCTCTCCACTCACACTCCATGTACTTCTTCTCCCACTCGCCGGGCGGGCCAGTCCAGGGACAGCGCACGCTGAGGCGCCGCATCACAGGGGTCGCGATGACCTGCCGGAAGAACTGCGCACCCAGCTGCAGCCACATCTCGGGCTCGAGCGGATGGTACTCTGACAGGATCCGCCGCGCCAAGTGGTAGGCCGACGCCTCCTCATTCAGCCAGGTTGTGGCGAAGGAGTCGCTGAACTTGGCTGCGTAGCTGGCAACATACTGCAGCAGCAGAGCTCGGCCGTCCCCCGTCAGCACATCCATGTGGCACTGCATGGCTGCTATGACATCAGACAAGAAAGCTCGTACATGCGCCGCCTTGGCGCTCTGAGGATGGTGTAGCAAGATGCGGCCGCTGGGTTCATCGAAGGTCGTCGGGTCTTCTCGCAAAGGCCAACCGCTGCTGTCGTAATCCAACTGCGAGTCCTCGACCAAGTCCTTCATCTCCGGCTCCTCTTCCGCCAAGTCGGCTCGCAGGATGTTGGACCAGTCCACGGCCGACATGTTCTTCATCCAAACCAAAAGGTGGAGATGGGCACGGCCGGATCCGTGGTAGTTCTGCGCTTGCCCCACATGTCGTTTCCGCTTGCCGTCCTGGAACTCCAGTCGACCGAAGATCTCGACGACCGTGTCAGTCTGGCCACTGTCGGCAGCTGCCAGCACGTGCTCTCGCCAGCACCGATGCTTCGCTTGGAGGTTTCGCTTGTTGGTGCCACATATGAGTCCTTCGGCGACTTGAGTCAGAAGGTGCGCCAGGTGGAAAGTCTCCGCAGCTGGAAGATTGGTCCGGGTGCGCAGCATCTTCTTGAGCTCGTCTTCCAACCAGACGTGATACGGGGCGGACGGCTCGAAGGGCGACACAGTGATGAAGAGCGCAGGAAGGCCGATCTGCTTCGCCACATCCACCAGCGCGGCATGCATATTGTGCCAGTACACGGGCGAGAAGTTTCTGCCGGCCAGGGCCGAGCGAAGTGAGGTGCGGCAATCCGCGCCGTAGCCGATCACTCCCGAGAAGACCTTGGCGAGGAAGCTGGACTTGAAGCTCTGGCGCCCCGACTGCTCTCCATCGCGTGCGTTCTCCTCGAACTCGGCCTCTTCCTCGGAGCTGTCGCCTCTCATCTGTTGTAGTTGCTGTTGGCTTCCACCTCCTGCCCGAGCCTGCCGTCGGCTGTCCTGGCTGCGGACGTAAGTTTCGCACATTTCCGTGCACCAGTACAAGTGGGGCCACGCTGCGCATTCCAGGCCAACGGTCTCGATGAAGTTCATGGGCAGCCAAGGAATGGGGTCGGCGGCGTCAACCTCCCCGTCGACGATCTTACGCCATCGCTGCCCCAAGAAGCGTTGGTGCGAGGCCAGGAACTCGCCGTAAGAACTGCCCGAGTCCTCGTCCGTCAAGTAGCGATACGCCTTGCGCCCCTTCTTCCTGCTCGACTTGCTGCGCAACGCCTCGAGCCGCCGCTCCACGGATGTCGCCTTCCAGCTGAAGCGAATCGGGGCGGTGTGAGCCCAGTAGCCTCCTTGCGCTCGCTCGCCCGGCCCCGTGTAGATGTCGAACATGGTCAGCGCCTCCAGCACGGCGTCCGGCAAGTTTCTCAAAGGTTCCGGGACTTCCTCCGGGCGAGGTGCCCAGTAGCCAATGCCTTTCTGGCAATACTTGCACTGGCTGGGCGCTGCCTTCCTGTCAGGCCGCCGGACGTGCGTGGGCCAGAATTTCTGGGGCTGCAGGCGATGGCATTCGGAGCACATGCTCCACGAGTCGAACCGCGCCCACTTGCAGAAGCCCTCAGCAAGACGGCTGCGCCACTCTGCAGTCGGTCGCCTGCGGTCCTCCTGGTAGATGGCGGGGAGCTTGCGTGCCAGCCTGCGGAGGCAGGCAGCCTCCTCTCGCTCGTGCTCTGCCTGCTCGGCGTCGGTCGGCCGACCTTGCGCCGCACGGCTTGCCAGGAGAGCGCGCCACTGCTCGTGCTTGGAGACTCGGGCCGCCGCTTCTCGCTGCTTACGGTTTTGCTGCGCGTTGCGAGCACGCGCGGCCTTTGTGGGTCCCTTCTTATGCAGTCGCGCCAATCTGCCCAGGCACTGGTCTAAGGCTTCCTGACCAACAAAAGCCTTGATCCGGTTGCACGCATCATCGTAGATCTCCTCATCGTGCTCCTTGAAGTACTCGAGGGCATTGCTGATGGCTCGCTTGCCTGGAGCAGTCGTCAGATGCTTCTGCAGGAGGTCGGCGTCGCAGAAGCAACACCTCGTCTGTCCGCGAGCAGGTTGCATTCCGGCCTTGTCCCCAACGCTCACCGTGCTGAACCTGCAGGCGTCGGCTTCGAGCGGCCGGGGCACTGCTCCTTTGGGTAGTACGCCCGGCGCTGCGCTGGTCGCCGGAGGACGGGCTTGGCGGCAGCAGCGGGGCGGCGCATCGGTGCCATGGCTACGAGGCCGGGATGCATGGATGCCTCAGTGATCGAATTGCGCCAAGATGCTGCAGCGTGAGACGGACGACCTGAGACTTATAATACATATTTTATTGCCTACGCTACTTCGATTATTCGAAGTACAAAGTTATCTAATAATCATATTACATACAGCTTGTAGGACTTACGAATCAATCTTAGTACTTACTACGCAATACGTATTGGTTGTTGCTTACTCGCCTTTCCCACTTACTTATTACTGTTTCTGGTTACTTCTTACTTGCTATGGCCAAGGAGCTGCACGTGGCGGAAGGGGGGATGAACTGCTGATGAGCAAGCTGCTTCCAGGACATGGTATTGGGCTGACTACTTAAAGTAATATTCTTCTTCTTGTGAGCGTTCAGAACTCGTATCACTTCCGACTTCGTGCCTGCATATATTATTACATACTGCTTGCTACATGTTGCGCATTGCTTTGTTTACTTACTGGCTTGCTTACTTGCTTGCTTACTTGCTAGTTGTTGCTCTTGACTATTTACTACGTATGATTTATTGCTGTTGCTAGTACGCTCTTTTTTGGAATTCGTTCCTTACCTATTGGGTTACCGCAAAATCAAAAAAGACTTTGTGAAAAAACGGCTGGTGCGAAAACTGCCAAAATTCGTGTTTTCCCATTTTGCCGATTTCACCGCTACTATGCCCTGGCTTATAAAAACAAGAATCCCGATTTTTTCTGTGGCCGGCGTAGCACGTTCGACGGATTTGGGGCAGCAAAAACGGGTGCGTTTTTGCTTAAAATTGACCTCCGAAAAAAAACGCGTTTCTTGCTGGGACAAGGCAGGGGGCATGCTTGGCCGGGTTGGCGGAATGGCTTCCCTTAGCTTTAAAAACCAAGGGTCAGTCAGGTCTGAGTGACGCCAGCCAGTTCTGAGTGACGGTCAGTCAGTTCTGAATGACGCCCGAGTATTTTTCACAACCCCCACCCCAACCCCCCCCCCCCCCCCCCTACCCCCCCCTAACCCTGCCCTACCCACCCCCCCCCGACCCCCCCCCCCCCCCAACCCCCCCCCCCACCCCCCGCCACCCCCCTACCCCCCCCTACCCCCCCCTACCCCCCCCCCCCCCCAACCCCCCCCCCCCCCCCGCCTACCGCCCGCCCCCCCTCCGACCGCCCCTCGAAATTGGCGCCAACTATGATGGTTTTACAGATTGTTTTTTAAATTTAAAACCCTAAACCCTAAAAGGAATAGGTTTGGGTGGTTGGGCCGCCTCCTGAACGGCGCGGGGTGGGTATATGTTGGTCGGCCTGCAGTAAGCGGGCCGAAGAGCCGCTTTTACAGCAAGCACGCCGTCCACCGCAAGAACTGCACTAGTACAGACGTCTCACCCGTGCCCGGAAATTCAACACCCCATTTGGGAAAAGGCGCGAAAACCCTAAACCCTAAACCCTAAACCCTAAACCCTAAACCCTAAACCCTAAACCCTAAACCCTAAACCCTAAACCCTAAACCCTAAACCCTAAACCCTAAACCCTAAACCCTAAACCCTAAACCCTAAACCCTCAACCCTCAACCCTCACCCCTAACCCTAAACCCTAAACCCTAAACCCTAAACCCTAAACCCTAAACCCTAAACCCTAAACCCTAAACTGCGGCCAAAGCGCCCCTCGCTACTTTTGCGACTTGCTGTCCCAAATGGAATGATGCATGCCACGGAACATTACAAGTAGCACGTGCGTGGCACCACAAGCGTGGAGCTGTTCTCATTAGGGACAGTATGCCTGTCCCTTGGCGTACGCCAATAAGACTATATATTATAGATAATACCTTAAACCCTAAACCGGAGCTTGGTGACGTGCTGTTTGGGGGCAGGTCCGTGCTGTTTGGGGGCAGGTCCCAGGAAGCTTAAAAAGGTCTCAGAAGGCTCCTGAGGGCTTGAAAAAGGCTTAGAAAGCTTCAAAAAGCCTCCAAATGGCTTTGCAAGCCATAAACCCCCCAAAAAAGGCCTGAGAGGCCCCGCGCGCTTTTCAATGCCTAATTTTGCTCAAAGGGGGGTCGCATTTTTGAATTTTAAAGGCAAAATAGTCTTCGGAGACCCCCCCTTGCCTCAAACTCCGACCCCCCCTTGAGAGGGAAAGTTTGCCTCCAAAAACAGACCAAATGAAGGGGACCCCAGGATCGGCGCGGGTCCCAGCTAAAAATGCGATTTTTTAAGACTGAAATCGACGGTTCTGGGTGAGCTCTGGTTTTCTGGACTTTCGACCAAACCGAGCCTTCACCGGTTTCAGAATTCAAGTTTTCATGGTTTTTCAAGGTTTTTCAAAGTTTTCAGTGTTTTTCAAGGTTTTTCAATGTTTTTCAGGATATTTCAGGGTTTTTAACCCTCAATTCTGATGAAGGGCCGCCCCCGCGACCTTTTCACAGCCTAGTTTTGGTCAAGAGGGGGTCGCATTTTTCAGTTTTAAAGGCAAAATAGTCTTTGGAGACCCCCCCTTGCCTCAAACTCCGACCCCACTTGACATGGAAAGTTTGTTTCAAAAAGGCCTCCCAAAAAGCCGGAAGCCCAGGATTTGCCAGACCCGCTATTAAAAATGCGATTTTTTAGTACTGAAATCGATGGTTTTGGGCGCCCATCCATTTTATCGCCAAAAGGGCCAGGAAAGCCCCAAAAAGCCCTCAAGGGCTGCCAAAAGGCTTTAAAAGCCACCAAAGGGCTTCAAAAAGCCTCCCAAAAAGCCGGAAGCCCAGGATTTGCCAGACCCGCTATTAAGAATGCGATTTTTTAATACTGATCCATTTTATCGCCAAAAGGGCCAGGAAAGCTCCAAAAAGCCCTCAAGGGCTACCAAAAGGCTTTAAAAGCCACCAAAGGGCTTCAAAAAGCCTCCCAAAAAGCCGAAAGCCCAGGATTTGCCAGACCCGCTATTAAAAATGCGATTTTTAGGTACTGAAATCGATGGTTTTGGGCGCCCCATCCATTTTATCCCCAAAAGGGCCAGGAAAGCCCCAAAAAGCCTTCAAGGGCTGGCTACCAAAAGGCTTTAAAAGCCACCAAAGGATTTGCCAGACCCGCTATTAAAAATGCGATTTTTTAGTACTGAAATCGATGGTTTTGGGCGCCCTCCATTTTATCGCCAAAAGGGCCAGGAAAGCCCCAAAAAGCCCTCAAGGGCTGCCAAAAGGCTTTAAAAGCCACCAAAGGGCTTCAAAAAGCCTCCCAAAAAGCCGGAAGCCCAGGATTTGCCAGACCCGCTATTAAGAATGCGATTTTTTAATACTGATCCATTTTATCGCCAAAGGGCCAGGAAAGCCCCAAAAAGCCCTCAAGGGCTACCAAAAGGCTTTAAAAGCCACCAAAGGGCTTCAAAAAGCCTCCCAAAAAGCCGGAAGCCCAGGATTTGCCAGACCCGCTATTAAAAATGCGATTTTTTAGTACTGAAATCGATGGTTTTGGGCGCCCATCCATTTTATCGCCAAAAGGGCCAGGAAAGCCCCAAAAAGCCTTCAAGGGCTACCAAAAGGCTTAAAAGCCACCAAAGGGCTTCAAAAAGCCTCCCAAAAAGCCGGAAGCCCAGGATTTGCCAGACCCGCTATTAAAAATGCGATTTTTTAATACTGAAATCGATGGTTTTGGGCGCCCATCCATTTTATCGCCAAAAGGGCCAGGAAAGCCCCAAAAAGCCTTCAAGGGCTACCAAAAGGCTTAAAAGCCACCAAAGGGCTTCAAAAAGCCTCCCAAAAAGCCGGAAGCCCAGGATTTGCCAGACCCGCTATTAAAAATGCGATTTTTTAATACTGAAATCGATGGCTTTGGGCGCCCATCCATTTTATCCCCAAAAGGGCCAGGAAAGCCCCAAAAAGCCCTCAAGGGCTACCAAAAGGCGTTAAAAGCCACCAAAAGGCTTCAAAAAGCCTCCCAAAAAGCCGGAAGCGCAGGATTTGCCAGACCCGCTATAAAAAATGCGATTTTTAGTACTGAAATCGATTGTTTTGGGCACGCCTCCATTTTACACCCAAAAAAGCCAGGAAAGCTACAGGAAACCCAGGGCTACCAAAAGGCTTGAAAGGTCACCAAATGAACCCATAATTTTCTGGATCTTGGGGTTTATGGGGGCGGAAGTGCGTTGTTCGGAAGCCTAAAAAAGCATCCAATGGCATCCAACAAGCATAAAGGAAGGATCGGAACGCAAGCAAGGACACAAGCAGCAGAAGCCTGAAGCTGCACTTGCCAAGAAGGCTGCACTGTGATGTTTTGCACTGAGCTCGCCTATTGTCACATCATGTCCTGTCCATTGGTTACGGACTTGCCACAGCCATATCACAAATCTGTACATAAGACAGCGGGCAAGCGCAAAGAACCAGCACAAGCTAGCGTCTCTATACACCTTTGGCCGGCGTGAAATGGTGAGGGGTCACGTGGCCGATGAATCGCCAATCCGCGTCTCGCTGGACGCGAGAAAGTGCTACATAGCCCGCAGCCTCCACGTTCGCAACATCCAGCCAGATGGTCACGTGGTCGAGAGTGGCACCTTGCACCTTTTGCAACGTGATGGCGTAACCCAGTCGAAGAGGCAGGTAAGTCACCCTGCGCAACTCCCCCATCACCTCGAACTCGTCGTCAGTATACGGGAAAACTGTGACGATGTTGCCGACACGGGTGCGCACCACCACACAGTGTTGCTGGACGTCCACCACCACGGCAGTCATGCCATTCACGAAGTGGAGCTCCTTGTTGACGTTGCGAGTGAGCGTCACCCGCATGCCTATGTGGATAGGGATTTGCGCAGGCTGGCAATCCATCAGCTTACCCCCGGGGCCATAGTTGTCGACGTTGCTTTCGGGATCCCCAGGCACGGTGCAAACGGGCTCCGAATCGCCGAACAAGGCGTCGATGGCCAGGTCGTTCAGCAGGGCGGCGTTGCACCTTGTGATTGTCACAAAGGTACTTGTCGGGGCAGCAGCGAGCATGTCTCGCATGTCGAGCACGGTGGGATCTGGCGAAACTCCGGGCCTGTCCGGCATTGCGCGATGCCCCCGTATCAAGTTCAGGAGCTGCTGCCTGGAGGGCTTGGCCGTGCGCAGCAGCTCCAGTTTCCACCGCAGTTCCGAGCATTTACAGCGACGCATAGTCTTCAGATGCCTCACCACGACCTGCGATCGCCACCTCGGGCTGTCCGAGGCACGTGTGGGGTCCATGCCTCGCAGCTGGTGGAAATCCCCAACGAACACCAAGGCCGGTCTTCGCTCGGCGTTGTCCCAGAGTCGCAGCAGGCGCTCGAACGTCGATTTGGAAAGCTGCCCGACCTCATCGATGACGACCAAGTCGAAAAAGGTCATAGCATCCCAGGTTTCGTTCTCCGGCTTGTGCAACAAGAACATGCCGTGGAGGGTGTCCACGTCGAGGTCCGGGAATTTCTCCCTGTAGCTGCTGGCCAACACTCCAGTAGGGCACGCGATGCCGACGTGAGCGCCGGCTTCCACGGCGCGGCGGATGGCGACCTCCACGCACGTGGACTTGCCACTGCCCGCTGGTCCAAGGATGCACAGCGGCCGCCCCTTGCGAGGAGCGCGCTCCAAGTGAGTTTCAGTGAAGTTGCGCAAATCTTCGGCCGTGGCCTCGTCCGGATACCGCCTCTGCACGGCCCACTCGACCATTTCGCGGACGTTGTCCACCGCCATCACTTGCTCGGGATCCAGCGCCCCTCGAAATCCCAGTTCTGGCGCCGCAAACAGGCCCGGTATGGGCACCGGGTCGTCTTCCAAATTGAGCGCGCCAGTGAGGTAGGCGTCGACGACGGCCGTGTGTGCCTCCAGCATGGCCAGGATGTTGCGGACGCGCGCGTCCCGATACCCTTCCAGCTGCAGCTCTCTCTGCACTTCCATCGGGCGGCGCCACAAGCCGGGGCGCCGAAGCAGACATAAGGCCAACATGCGGTAACCTTCCGGCACGCCCAATACGCGGTCGTCCCAGAGTTCATCTACTTCCCGAAAAGGCACGTTGAGAAGGAGCCATTGCCCGTAGAAGGAGTCCTTGAGCCGGCTGTGCAGCTGAGCAACAACAGCGACGCGGCGGCGGCCCCCACCACGTACTGTGGATCGCCGGCGCCCGTCCTTGTTGGACAGCCGCATGTATTCCAGCAGCGTGCAATCGTTGTCTCTCCACTCACACTCCATGTACTTCTTCTCCCACTCGCCGGGCGGGCCAGTCCAGGGACAGCGCACGCTGAGGCGCCGCATCACAGGGGTTGCGATGACCTGCCGGAAGAACTGCGCGCCCAGCTGCAGCCACATCTCGGGCTCGAGCGGATGGTACTCTGACAGGATCCGCCGCGCCAAGTGGTAGGCCGACGCCTCCTCATTCAGCCAGGTTGTGGCGAAGGAGTCGCTGAACTTGGCTGCGTAGCTGGCAACATACTGCAGCAGCAGAGCTCGGCCGTCCCCCGTCAGCACGTCCATGTGGCACTGCATGGCTGCTATGACATCAGACAAGAAAGCTCGTACATGCGCCGCCTTGGCGCTCTGAGGATGGTGTAGCAAGATGCGGCCGCTGGCTTCGTCGAAAGTCGTCGGGTCTTCTCGCAAAGGCCAAGCGCTGCTGTCGTAATCCAACTGCGAGTCCTCGACCAAGTCCTTCATCTCCGGCTCGTCTTCCGCCAAGTCGGCTCGCAGGATGTTGGACCAGTCCACGGCCGACATGTTCTTCATCCAAACCAAAAGGTGGAGATGGGCACGGCCGGATCCGTGGTAGTTCTGCGCTTGCCCCACATGTCGTTTCCGCTTGCCGTCCTGGAACTCTAGTCGACCGAAGATCTCGACGACCGTGTCAGTCTGGCCGCTGTCGGCAGCTGCCAGGACGTGCTCTCTCCAGCACCGATGCTTCGCTTTGAGGTTTCGCTTGTTGGTGCCACATATGAGTCCTTCGGCGACTTGAGTCAGAAGGTGCGCCAGGTGGAAAGTCTCCGCAGCTGGGAGATTGGTCCGGGTGCGCAGCATCTTCTTGAGCTCGTCTTCCAACCAGACGTGATACGGGGCAGACGGCTCGAAGGGCGACACAGTGATGAAGAGCGCAGGAAGGCCGATCTGCTTCACCACATCCACCAGCGCGGCATGCATATTGTGCCAGTACACAGGCGAGAAGTTTCTGCCGGCCAGGGCCATGCGAAGTGAGGTGCCGCCGCAGTGCTTAGCTCCGCCAAGGCTGCTCCATAGCCACAGGTCGTAGACAAATTGGGCGAGCTTCCAATCTGCGCCGTAGCCGATCACTCCGGAGAAGACCTTGGCGAGGAAGCTGGACTTGAAGCTCTGGCGCCACAACTGCTCCCCGTCCTGCGCATTCTCCTCGAACTCGGCCTCATCGTCGGAGCTGTCGCCTCTCACCTGGTGTTGTTGCTGTTGGCTTCCACCTCCTGCCCGAGCCTGCCGCCGGCTGTCCTGGCTGCGGACGTAAGTTTCGCACATTTCCGCGCACCAGTACAGGTGAGGCCATGCTGCGCACTCCAGGCCCACGGTCTCGATGAAGTTCATGGGCAGCCAAGGAATGGGGTCGGCGGCGTCCACTTCCCCGTCGACGATCTTACGCCATCGCTGCCCCAGGAAGCGTTGGTGCGAGGCCAAGAACTCGCCGTAAGAACTGCCCGAGCCCTCGTCCGTCAGAAAGCGATACGCCTTGCGTCCCTTCTTCCTGCTGGACTTGCTGCGCAGCGCCTCGAGCCGCCGCTCCACGGATGTCGCCTTCCAGCTGAAGCGAATCGGGGCGGTGTGAGCCCAGTAGCCTCCTTGCGCTCGCTCGCCCGGCCCCGTGTAGATGTCGAACATGGTCAGCGCCTCCAGCACGGCGTCCGGCAAGTTTCTCAAAGGTTCCGGGACTTCCTCCGGGCGAGGTGCCCAGTAGCCAATGCCTTTCTGGCAATACTTGCACTTGCTGGGCGCTGCCTTCCTGTCAGGCCGCCTGACGTGCGTGGGCCAGAATTTCTGGGGCTGCAGGCGATGGCATTCGGAGCACATGCTCCACGAATCGTACCGCGCCCACTTGCAGAAGCCCTCAGCAAGACGGCTGCGCCACTCTGCAGTCGGTCGCCTGCGGTCCTCCTGGTAGATGGCGGGGAGCTTGCGTGCCAGCCTGCGAAGGCAGGCAGCCTCCTCTCGCTCGTGCTCTGCCTGCTCGGCGTCGGTCGGCCGACCCTGCGCCGCACGGCTTGCCAGGAGAGCGCGCCACTGCTCGCCCTTGGAGACTCGGGCCGCCGCTTCTCGCTGCTCACGCTTCTGCTGCGCGTTGCGAGCACGCGCGGCCTTTGTGGGTCCCTTCTTATGCAGCCGCGCCAATCTGCCCAGGCACTGGTCTAAGGCTTCTTGACCAACAAAAGCCTTGATCCGGTTGCACGCATCATCGTATATCTCCTCATCGTGCTCCTTGAAGTACTCGAGGGCATTGCTGATGGCTCGCTTGCCTGGAGCAGTCGTCAGATGCTTCTGCAGGAGGTCAGCGTCGCAGAAGCAACACCTCGTCTGTCCGCGAGCAGGTTGCAGTCCGGCCTTGTCCCCGACGCTCACCGTGCTGAACCTGCAGGCGTTGGCTTCGGAGCGGCCGGGGCACTGCTCCTTTGGGTAGTACGCCCGGCGCTGCGCTGGTCGCCGGAGGACGGGCTTGGCGGCAGCAGCGGGGCGGTGCATCGGTGCCATGGCTACGAGGCCGGGATGCATGGATGCCTCAGTGATCGAATTGCACCAAGATGCTGCAGCGTGCGACGGACGACCTGCTACTTATAATACATATTTTATTGCCGATTATTCGAAGTACAAAGTTATCTAATAATCATACTTGTAGGACTTACGAATCAATCTTAGTACTTACTACGCAATACGTATTGGTTGGTGCCTACTCGCCTTTCCCACTTACTTATTACTGTTTCTGGTTACTTCTTACTTGCTACGGCCAAGGAGCTGCACGTGGCGGAAGGGGGGATGAACTGCTGATGAGCAAGCTGCTTCCAGGACATGGTATTGGGCTGACTACTTAAAGTAACATTCTTCTTCTTGTGAGCGTTCAGAACTCGTATCACTTCCGACTTCGTGCCTGCATATATTATTACATACTGCTTGCTACATGTTGCGCACTGCTTTGTTGACTTACTTGCTTACTTACTTGCTTGCTTACTTGCTAGTTGTTGCTCTTGACTATTTACTACGTATGATTTATTGCTGTTGCTGGCACGCTCTTTTTTTGAATTCGTTCCTTACCTATTGGGTTACCGCAAAATCAAAAAAGACTTTGTGAAAAAACGGCTGGTGCGAAAACTGCCAAAATTCGTGTTTTTCCCATTTCGCCGATTTCGCCGCTACTATGCCCTGGCTTATAAAAACAAGAATCCCGAGTTTTTTTCTGTGGGTTCGACGGATTTGGGGCAGCAAAAACGGGTGCGTTTTTGCTTAAAATTGACCTCCGAAAAAAACGCGTTTCTTGCTGGGACAAGGCAGGGGGCATGCTTGGCCGGGCTGGCGGAATGGCTTCCCTTGGCTTTAAAAACCAGGGTCAGTCAGGTCTGAGTGACGCCAGCCAGTTCTGAGTGACGGTCAGTCAGTTCTGAGTGACGCCCTGTATTTTTCACAACCCCCACCCCAACCCCCCCCCCCCCTACCCCCCCCTAACCCTGCCCCTACCCCCCTCCCCTACCCCCCCCCCTACCCACCCCCCCCCCTCCCCCCCCCCACCCCCCCCCCTACCCACCCCCCCTACCCCCCCCCTACCCCCCCCCCCCTTTCCCCCCCCCCATACCCCCCCCCCCGCCCCCCCTCCGACCGCCCCTCGAAATTGGCGCCGACTGTGATGGTTTTGCGGGTTGTTTTTTTTTAAAACCCTAAACCCTAAAAGGAATAGGTTTGGGTGGTTGGGCCGCCTCCTGAACGGCGCGGGGTGGGTATATGTTGGTCGGCCTGCAGTAAGCGGGCCGAAGAGCCGCTTTTACAGCAAGCACGCCGTCCACCGCAAGAACTGCACTAGTACAGACGTCACCCGTGCCCGAAATCCAACACCCCATTTGGGAAGAGGCGCGAAACCCTAAACCCTAAACCCTAAACCCTAAACCCTAAACCCTAAACCCTAAACCCTAAACCCTAAACCCTAAACCCTAAACCCTAAACCCTAAACCCTAAACCCTAAACCCTAAACCCTAAACCCTAAACCCTAAACCCTAACACTAAACCCTAAACCCTAAACCCTAAACCCTAAACCCTAAACCCTAAACCCTAAACCCTAAACCCTAAACCCTAAACCCTAAACCCTAAACCCTAAACCCTAAACCCTAAACCCTAAACCCTAAACTAAGTGAGGGGTCGCTTCCGTCGAGCGACAGACCCCGAACGCTCGGCCGAGGGCCTTACATCCCGAGCGCCCAAGCGAAAAGAGAAACGGAAAGGTGAGGGTTAAGCCTCACCGTCTGTCCTGGACAGGCCAACGGACATCGGCCTTTTTTACGACAACGTCAGTACTCTGCTAAGGGATGGCCGGCACCCAGACCACCTTTAGCGTAGCTAAAGTATAACCCCAAATCGTAACCCTTTGCCTCTGGAGGTCGGTTCAGGGTTTTGGGTTCAGGGTTTGTCGGGCCCCCCCCCCCGGGGGCCCCCTGGTCCCTGGTAGCTGGATTCCTGGACCAGGAGGCTGGCGAGGGGTCCAGGCAGGCTGGTTGCTCAATTTCGTGATTTTGGGGGCTTTTTCACGGATTTCCAGGCCCCGGGCCAAGGGCCCCCCGGGCCAAGGGCCCGCCAAGGGCCCCCCGGGCCAAGGGCCCCCCGAGCCAAGGGCCCCCCGGGCCAAGGGCCCCTTGGCCCAAGGGCCCCCCGGGCCAAGGGCCTCGGGCCAAGGGCCGCAAGGGCCCCCCGGGCCAAGGGCCCAAGGGCCGCCCGGGCCAAGGGCCCCGGGCCAAGGGCCGGGCCCAGACCCCCAAAGAAGCCAAGGACCGGCCAAGACCCCTGAGCCAAGGACCCCCAACAATACGCCCCCTTGACCAAAACCCCTTCCCCCACCAAGGGCCTAACACCCTGCCAAGGGCCCCCCCAACCAGGGCTCGGCTAAGGGCCTAGGAAGCCCCCAAAAGGCGCCAAGAGCCACCAAAAGCTTCAAAAGCTTCAAAAGGCCCACTAAAAGAAGGGGGACCACAAGATTTTTCCGTGCCCACAATGAGAATATTGAAAACATTGTTTTTAGGCCCCTGCCCGCCTTTTAGTATTGAAATCGATGGCTCCCCCTAAATCAGCAAGGACCTCTACGGGCCCACGTGCCGAAGGCCCGAAAAGGACCGAAACTACCCCGAACCCCAGCCTAAACCCTGACACCGCAAAACCCTACGACGGCCTTCAAGCAAATAAGGGCCTCTACGGGCCCTAACGTGCCGAAGGCCCGAAAAGGGCCGAGGCTACCCCGAACCCCAGCTTAAACCCTAACACCGCAAAACCCTACACGAAGGCCTTCAAGCAAATAAGGGCCTCTACGGGCCCTAACTTGCCGAAGGCCCGAAAAGGGCCGAGGCTACCCCGAACCCGAGCTTAAACCCTAGCGATTGAAAGACTCATTGGCGAAAAATTCATTAATCGGTTCCCTGACCTTAAATGAATAAAGCCTCTACGGCCCCTGACACGCCGAAGGTCCGAACAAGGCCCCGAGAGACCCCAAGAGCCACCAAAATGCTTCAAAAGGCATCAAAAGGCCCCCTAAAAGAAGGGGGACCCCAGGATGCCCGTACCCGCAATGAAAAATGCGATTTTTTGGTAGTGAAATCGATGCTTAATTGAGGCCCTTAAAGAAGGGGAATCCAAAAGCAGACACAAAGGGTTTCCCTGACCTTCAAATAAATAAGGGCCTCTACGGGCCCTGACACGCCGAAGGCCCGAAAAGGGCCGAGGCTACCAAAGCTACCCCCAACCCCCAGCTTAAACCCTAACAGCGCAACTTTAAAAACATCAAAGCAAGCATCAGAGCACAAGAAAGTAAATTCCATAAACCCTAAACCCTAATAGAGTTTCGTTTGGGTGGCCGGGGTGGGTTGACGGGCAACGCGAGCGCGCGGCCCGGGGTGTTTCACACCCGAGCGCGCGCCCTCCCCTGACACACCCTAAACCCTAAACCCTAAACCCTAAACCCTAAACCGTGGCCACAAGCAACAAAGGCGAAGGACATCCGGCAGGGCAACCTTTGTTGCCCTGCCGGAGTCATTCGCCTTTGCTCTTTGTTGGTTTTTTTTTTTAATTCTTTTAATTCTAATTATTTTTTTGAATTTAATTTGTTTTTTAATTAATTAATGTATTAATCTAAACCCTAAACCCTAAACCCTAAACCCTAAACCCTAAACCCTAAACCCTAAACCCTAAACCCTAAACCCTAAACCCTAAACCCTAAACCCTAAACCCTAAACCCTAAACCCTAAACCCTAAACCCTAAACCCTAAACTGCGGCCAAAGCGCCGCCGCCTCACAGGCGGCGGCGGCGGCCAAAGCGCCCCTCGCTACTTTTGCGACTTGCTTCCCAAATCGGAATGATGCATACCACGGAACTTCCCAAGTAGCACGTACGTGGCGCCACAAGCGTGGAGCTGTTCTCATTAGGGACCAGGCCTGGTCCCCGCGTACGCGGATGTGCTTTATAGTAAAGCAAATACCCTAAACCCTCAGCCCTTGATCCTGGGGGCGCGCGGCGCGCAGTCAGGGTTTTTGAAGGCTTTTAAAGCTCCAGGAGGCTCCTGAGGGCTTGAAAAAGGCCTAAAAAGCTTCAAAAACGTCCGCAATCGGAACGTGCAGGGAATGTCAAACAAGGCCTGAGAGGCCCCGCACGCTTTTCAATGCCTAATTTTGGTCAAGGGGGGGTCGCATTTTTCAATTTTAAAGGCAAAATAGTCTTTGGAGACCCCCCCTTGCCTCAAACTCCGACCCCACTTGCAACGGAAAGTTTGCCTTCAAAAAGGCTTCTTTCTAGGGTCCAAGAGCCACCAAAAGGCTTCAAAAAGACACCCAAAAAGCCAGAAGCCCAGGATTTGCCAGACCCGCTATTAAAAATGCTATTTTTTAGTACTGAGATCGATGGTTTTGAGCACCCCTCCATTTTGCCCAGAAAGGTCCGGAAAGCCCGAAAAAGCGCCCAGGGCTACCAAAAGGCTCTAAAAGCCACCAAAAGGCTTCAAAAAGACTCCCAAAAAGCCAGAGAAGTCCAGGATTTGCCAGACCCGCTATTAAAAATGCGATTTTTTAGTATTGAAATCGATGGTTTTGGGCACCCCTCCATTTTATCCCCAAAAGGGCCAGGAAAGCACCAAAAAGCCCTCAAGGGCTTCAAAAAGGCTTTAAAAGCCACCAAAAGGCTTCAAAAAGCCGCCCAAAAAGCCGGAAGCCCAGGATTTGCCAGACCCGCAATTAAAAATGCTATTTTTAGTACTGAAATCGATTGTTTTGGGCACGCCTCCATTTTACACCCAAAAACGCCAGGAAAGCCCGAAAAAGCGCCCGAGGGCTACCAAAAGGCTTTAACAGCCACCAAGAGGCTTCAAAAGCCTCCCAAAAAGCCGGAAGCCCAGGATTTGCCAGACCCGCCATTAAAAATGCGATTTTTTAAAATTGAAATCGATGGTTTTGAGCACCCCTCCATTTTGCCCAGAAAGGTCCGGAAAGCCCGAAAAAGCGCCCAAGGGCTATCAAAAGGCTCTAAAAGCCACCAAAAGGCTTCAAAAAGACTCCCAAAAAGCCAGAAGTCCAGGATTTGCCAGACCCGCTATTAAAAATGCGATTTTTTAGTATTGAAATCGATGGTTTTGGGCACCCCTCCATTTTATCTTCAAAAGGGCCAGGAAAGCACCACAAAGCCCTCAAGGGCTTCAAAAAGGCTTTAAAAGCCACCAAAAGGCTTCAAAAAGCCTCCCAAAAAGCCGGAAGCCCAGGATTTGCCAGACCCGCAATTAAAAATGCTATTTTTTAGTACTGAGATCGATGGTTTTGAGCACCCCTCGATTTTGCCCAGAAGGGTCCGGAAAGCCCGAAAAAGCCTCCAAGGGCTACCAACAGGCTCCAAAAGCCACCAAAAGGCTTCAAAAAGACTCCCAAAAAGCCAGAAGCCCAGGATTTGCCAGACCCGCTATTAAAAATGCTATTTTTAGTATTGAGATCGATGGTTTTGAGCACCCCTCCATTTTGCCCAGAAAGGTCCGGAAAGCCCGAAAAAGCCTCCAAGGGCTACCAACAGGCTCCAAAAGCCACCAAAAGGCTTCAAAAAGACTCCCAAAAAGCCAGAAGCCCAGGATTTGCCAGACCCGCTATTAAAAATGTTATTTTTAGTATTGAGATTGATGGTTTTGAGCACCCCTCCATTTTGCCCAGAAAGGTCCGGAAAGCCCGAAAAAGCGCCCAAGGGCTATCAAAAGGCTCTAAAAGCCACCAAAAGGCTTCAAAAAGACTCCCAAAAAGCCAGAAGTCCAGGATTTGCCAGACCCGCTATTAAAAATGCGATTTTTTAGTATTGAAATCGATGGTTTTGGGCACCCCTCCATTTTATCCCCAAAAGGGCCAGGAAAGCACCAAAAAGCCCTCAAGGGCTTCAAAAAGGCTTTAAAAGCCACCAAAAGGCTTCAAAAAGCCGCCCAAAAAGCCGGAAGCCCAGGATTTGCCAGACCCGCAATTAAAATTCTATTTTTTAGTACTGAAATCGATTGTTTTGGGCACGCCTCCATTTTACACCCAAAAAGGCCAGGAAAGCCCGAAAAAGCGCCCGAGGGCTGCCAAAAGGCTTTAAAAGCCACCAAGAGGCTTCAAAAGCCTCCCAAAAAGCCGGAAGCCCAGGATTTGCCAGACCCGCCATTAAAAATGCGACTTTTTGGTATTGAAATCGATGGTTTTGGGCGGCGCTCCATTTTACCCCCAGGGCCAGGAAAGCCCCAAAAAGCCCTCAAGGGCTACCAAAACAAAAGACGTTAAAAGCCACCAAAAGGCTTCAAAAAGCTTCCCAAATAGCCGGAAGCCCAGGATTTGCCAGACCCGCAATTAAAAATGCGATTTTTTAGTACTGAAATCGATGGTTTTGGGCTCTCCTCCATTTTGCCCAGAAGGGTCCGGAAAGCCCGAAAAAGCCCCCAAGGGCTACCAAAAGGCTGCAAAAGCCACCAGAAGGCTTCAAAAAGACTCCCAAAAAGCCGGAAGCCCAGGATTTGCCAGACCCGCCATTAAAAATGCGATTTTTTAAAATTGAAATCGATGGTTTTGAGCACCCCTCCATTTTGCCCAGAAAGGTCCGGAAAGCCCGAAAAAGCGCCCAAGGGCTATCAAAAGGCTCTAAAAGCCACCAAAAGGCTTCAAAAAGACTCCCAAAAAGCCAAAAGTCCAGGATTTGCCAGACCCGCTATTACAAATGCGATTTTTTAGTATTGAAATCGATGGTTTTGGGCACCCCTCCATTTTATCTTCAAAAGGGCCAGGAAAGCACCACAAAGCCCTCAAGGGCTTCAAAAAGGCTTTAAAAGCCACCAAAAGGCTTCAAAAAGCCTCCCAAAAAGCCGGAAGCCCAGGATTTGCCAGACCCGCAATTAAAAATGCGATTTTTTAATACTGAAATCGATGGTTTTGGGCACCCCTCCATTTTATCCCCAAAAGGGCCAGGAAGCACAAGGGCCACCAAAAGGCTTTAAAAGCCACCAAAAGGCTTCAAAAAGCCTCCCAAAAAGCCGGAAGCCCAGGATTTGCCAGACCCGCAATTAAAAATGCTATTTTTTAGAACTGAGATCGATGGTTTTGAGCACCCCTCCATTTTGCCCAGAAGGGTCCGGAAAGCCCGAAAAAGCCTCCAAGGGCTACCAACAGGCTCCAGCCCACCAAAAGGCTTCAAAAAGACTCCCAAAAAGCCAGAAGCCCAGGATTTGCCAGACCCGCTATTAAAAATGCTATTTTTAGTATTGAGATCGATAGTTTTGAGCACCACTCCATTTTGCCCAGAAAGGTCCGGAAAGCCCGAAAAAGCGCCCAAAGGCCACCAAAAGGCTTCAAAAAGACACCCAAAAAGCCAGAAGTCCAGGATTTGCCAGACCCGCTATTAAAAGTGCGATTTTTTAGTATTGAAATCGGTGGTTTTGGGCACCCCCCCATTTTATCACCAAAAGGGCCAGGAAAGCACCAAAAAGCCCTCAAGGGCTTCAAAAAGGCTTTAAAAGCCACCAAAAGGCTTCAAAAAGCCTCACAAAAAGCCGGAAGCCCAGGATTTGCCAGACCCGCAATTAAAAATGCTATTTTTTAGTATTGAGATCGATGGTTTTGAGCACCCCTCCATTTTGCCCAGAAGGGTCCGGAAAGCCCGAAAAAGCCCCCAAGGGCTACCAAAAGGCTCCAAAAGCCACCAAAAAGCTTCAAAAAGACTCCCAAAAAGCCAGAAGCCCAGGATTTGCCAGACCCGCAATTAAAAATGCTATTTTTTAGTACTGAGATCGATGGTTTTGAGCACCCCTCGATTTTGCCCGGAAGGGTCCGGAAAGCCCGAAAAAGCCTCCAAGGGCTACCAACAGGCTCCAAAAGCCACCAAAAGGCTTCAAAAAGACACCCAAAAAGCCAGAAGCCCAGGATTTGCCAGACCCGCTATTAAAAATGCTATTTTTTAATACTGAGATCGATGGTTTTGAGCACCCCTCCATTTTGCCCAGAAAGGTCCGGAAAGCCAGAAAAAGCGCCCAAGGGCTACCAAAAGGCTTCAAAAAGACTCCCAAAAAGCCAGACAGAAGTCCAGGAATTGCCAGACCCGCAATGAAAAATGCGATTTTTTAGTACTGAGATCGATGGTTTTGAGCACCCCTCCATTTTGCCCTTCTGTCCGGAAAGCCCGAAAAAGCCCCCAAGGGCTACCAAAAGGCTCCAGAAGCCACCAAAAGGCTTCAAAAAGACACCCAAAAAGCCAGAAGCCCAGGATTTGCTAGACCCGCTGTTAAAAATGCTATTTTTTAATATTGAGATCGATGGTTTTGAGCACCCCTCCATTTTGCCCAGAAAGGTCCGGAAAGCCCGAAAAAGCGCCCAAGGGCTACCAAAAGGCTCTAAAAGCCACCAAAAGGCTTCAAAAAGACTCCCAAAAAGCCAGAAGTCCAGGATTTGCCAGACCCGCTATTGTTATGCGATTTTTTAATATTGAAATCGATGGTTTTTGGCACCGCTCCATTTTATCCCCAAAAGGGCCAGGAAAGCACCAAAAAGCCCTCAAGGGCTTCAAAAAGGCTTTAAAAGCCACCAAAAGGCTTCAAAAAGCCGCCCAAAAAGCCGGAAGCCCAGGATTTGCCAGACCCGCAATTAAAAATGCGATTTTTTTGTGCTGAAATCGATTGTTTTGGGCACGCCTCCAGCTAGGAAAGCCACAGGAAACCCCCGAGGGCTACCAAAAGGCTTGAAAAGCCACCAAGAGGCTTCAAAAGCCTCCCAAAAAGCCGGAAGCCCAGGATTTGCCAGACCCGCCATTAAAAATGCGATTTTTTAAAACTGAAATCGATGGTTTTGGGCGCGCCTCCATTTTACCCCCAAAAAGGGCAGGAAAGTCCCAGGAAGCAAGGGCTACCAAAAGGCTTTAAAAGCCACCAAAAGGCTTCAAAAAGACTCCCGAGAAGCCGAAGATTTGCCAGACCCGTAATTAAAAATGCGATTTTTTAGTACTGAGTTCGATGGTTTTGGGCGCCCCTCCATTTTACCGACAGAAAGCGTTTAAGGGGCTTCTTCCGTCCTCTTGTAAAGATATATGTATATTTTAAAGTTTAGGCCCTAAACCCTAAAAGGAATAGGTTTGGGTGGTTGGGCCGCCTCATGAACGGCGCGGGGTGGGTGTTTGTTAGTCGGCCTGCAATAAGCGGGCCGAAGATCCGCCTCTGCAGCAAGCATGCCGTCCACCGCAAGAACTACACTAGCACGGACGTCTCACCCGCCCCCGGAAATTCAATACCCCATTTGGGAAAAGGCGCGAAACCCTAAACCCTAAACCCTAAACCCTAAACCCTAAACCCTAAACCCTAAACCCTAAACCCTAAACCCCTAAACCCTAAAC
>CAJNDS010001048.1:0-2500 GCA_905221605.1 Symbiodinium natans
ATGAACCGTTGAAAAATGTATAAACGAGATTCGAGCAAAACTCATCGATGTCTTAGCCAAATTTATAATAAATCACATGAACAGTGGAATGATTCCTATGACAATATGCAGGGAATAGAGGGTTTCTTTCTCAGAGAAGACCAAGGAAACAGAGCCGAAATGAAGAAGGATTCGAGCAAACAACGAAAAGTTTGATGAATCCTATGAAAATATTGAGGGCATGGAGGTTTTCCTAGGAAATCCTAGAAATGGACAAAAGACCACGAAACAAAAAGCTGAGCGCAGGATGCTGTGGACATGCTGCAAGCAAAGGCTGTGGTCTCAGAGTGTTCCTTGGAGTTTTTCTCAGAGGTTCATTCGTGAGAAGTGCCCTCTAGCCTCCATTTGAAACTTCTGCAGCATGATGTTGTGGGCAATGAGTCAGCTAGTGTCAAATGTGTCTTCACCGATCGAGGGCACCGGGGTCTTCGCAATTCTCGATGAGGAGTGCGCCGGAAGCTTCAGAAAACAATTGAGAAGCGAGAGCGAGAGAGAGAGAGAGAGAGAGAGATGAGAGAGAGAGAGAGAGAGATGAGAGAGAGAGAGAGAGAGAGAGAGAGCTGAGAGAGAAGAGAGAGAGAGAGAGAGCTGAGAGAGAAGAGAGAGAGCGAGAGAGAGCGAGAGAGAGAGAGACATAGAGAGAAAGAAGGGGAGAGAGAAAAACACAACAAAGAGGGATACGTAGAAGGAGAGGCAAAGAAATAGACGTTAGTTCAGACAACGCAGCCGAAGTGTGTTTGCAGGGGGTGATATCAGGTTAGGGGTACCCCGAAGAAGAGGGAGAGAAAGAGGAAACACGAGGGAGAGAAGAGGGAGAGAAAGAGTTGAAGAGATGATTGGGCACTGGCAGAGAGTATCGCGGGCAGCCCGGAGACCTCGAGCGAGGTGACGGGGGTCGTCCTCGATCTTAAGCCCCGCCAGAGAAGAAGAGGAAGAAGAGGAAGAAGAGGAAGAAGAGGAAGAAGAGGAAGAAGAGGAAGAAGAGGAAGAAGAGGAGGTAGAGGAGGTAGAGGAGGTAGAGAGCTTCAAATATGGGGGGGGGGGGGGGGGAGCTTCTTCGTGGATAATCAAAGCCCAGGGCTCGTTTTAACAGCTGAGCTTCTTTTTTGAAGACTCCCATCCTGGGCTGTGCAGCGCTGCGCGGAGTGAGGACCTGCGTGTATCTGCGTGTGTGAGCTCCACAGAGAGAAGAAAGGTGACCGAGTGAGATTGCCAGAATGAGTGAAGCACAAGGCGAGACCCACGAAAGAGGAAAGGTCGGCGAAACAAAAGAAAGGGACTAAGGGACATGAAGAAGCATGAAGAAAGCGACCCCTCAGAAGAGCTGCGGTGTGAATGCGCGTGTAGAAGGTGGATGGCCTATGCATGCCAGATGCATCTATGCATTTGCACATCCAGCGTGCTTTCGCCCTGCGTCAGAAGACACGACGTTCACGACATAAGTGGTGATAGTGGCGAAAGTGGTGATCGTGTGGCGATCACTAGAAGTGGATCTTGAGCCGAGCTCTGACACTCTGAGGTTGTCCCCCAAGGCTCGGACCAGGGCTTCACCAACAAGCTGATCAAGCAGCACCGAGGTGCTGATCTGAGAACGTTCAGAACAGCAAACTCAGAAAATCTACAGCCGTTTGTGCCGTTTGTGCAATTTTGTGTTCTTTTCAATTGGCTCCCTTGTGTCTTCCAGCCTTGCAAATGACGCGCGTGTTCCAACACATCTGACACAGAGGTCACCGGCGCTTTGACGAGATCAAGACGAAGCCCTCGTGGTGCTGCGCCGAGAGACTGCTCCATTTGTTTCACAGGAAGTTTCACAGTCAAGGGAAGTGCTTGTCAGCAAAGGTTTGTGATCAAGCACTTCGCCGGCCCCGTGAGCTACTGCTGCTCGGCATTCGTGCAATCTTATCTCTTGCCCTGCAGAGCAACTCCGCGGAGTCCATACCGGAGCAGGTTCCGATGGCTTCCTGGACAAAAACAAAGATCAGCTCAGCAATGTCGGGATCTGAGATTTGTCCTTCAGATTCAGCCTCTAACAAACTCCATACCTTGTCAGTGCCACAGGACCTCATCGAGTGCATGGGGGCCAGCACGAATGAGTTCATTGTGAAGCTTTTCAGACAGGCGCGAGCCTCAACATGCCGATGCCGCTTCACGTAGCTACGTAGCTGCAGTTTGGATGTGCAAAACGTAGGACGTGAAGTACGGGGAGGTGCTGAACAAGGCGCATTCTTAGGGTTGCTCGCTGTTTGACTCAGCTTGCAGTCTCCACATCGAAGCCCGCAAACCTCAGGACGAGTCTTCAGACACTGGGGCGGGCAAGAAGAAGAAGAAGTACACGGCCTCCTGCTTGCAATGCCTTTGCTGCTTAAGCTGCGGTCTCGTGCATGGCATAGTACCAGTGTCGTGCCTTGTTGCAGGTGTCCTCGGAGTTCAAGGCGCCGCGACTGTCGCGGTCCCGAGGTTG
>CAJNDS010001048.1:5000-37500 GCA_905221605.1 Symbiodinium natans
CATCGCCGCTACAAACACCAAGCTACCGAGCACGGATTCATGGCCTGCCCAAGTGGAGGAGGAGACGGGGCTAGCGCAGAGTGAGGACCGTCCGGTCTACGTCAACAAGGTGGGGACCTTCGGGCTATCGCCTGCGAGCTACTGGTGGACCAGGATCGCTGCGTGTGGGATCCGCCTGGTAAAGGGCTACCGCCTGGAGCTCCTCCTGTATGCCGACGACTTAGAAGTGCTAGGCCTGGACGCCAGAGGGAGACAGGGCATCCCCATGTGCTACTTGCTGCTGGGGGCCATGGGCTTCCCCTTCAAGTGGGCCAAGACGCGAGGTGGCTTCCGCGTGGAGTGGCTGGCATGGAGACGGACTATGTGGGCTACAAACTGGGCCTATCGAAGAAAAGGGCCGACTGGCTAGTGGGATGGCTACGAGAAAAGGTGGCCGCCGGAAAGGTGAGTGCGAAGGAGATGTCCCAAGGGCTAGGCCGGCTGGGGTTTGCCGCTACTGCACTGGACTGGGAGAGACCGTTCTTGGGGCCTCTCCATGCCTGGTCCGCTGCCATCCAGGGGAAGCCGGGGCTTCTCACGCTGCCCACTATGCTACGAATCCTCATGGAATGGCTAGCGGGGAAGCTTGGGGGAGGAGAGAGACTCCAGGCTCCAGAATCCATGAGCTACGATTCCAATGTCCTGTCCTTCTTCACGGACGCTAAAGCCGAGTAGCTTGGATAGGAGGCTTCCTAGAGCTAGTGCCGGGCTGCACGGGGCCCTGGTTCTCGCTGGAAGTCACTGAGGCCTGGGCACCGTGGGCGTTTGCTAAGAAGGATCCGAACAAGGTGATCGCCGCCTTGGAGCTCCTGGCGACCCTGGTCAAGCTATGGGTCCCGTGCAGTGAGGAGAGGAAATCCTCGAGGGAAGCGATACGGGGCTACACAGACAACAAGTCGAATGAGGCCGTTCTGCGAAAGCTGATGACGACGAAGTTCCCTTCGATTTTGGTCCTCATGGAGCTAGACCGAGGAAAGATGGCGGCCAAGAGAACTGGAGCTCCAGCTACAGTTGCTCAGAAGGGACCTAACCAGCTAGCGGAACACACAACGACTTGACAAATGAGAAACTGCGCTAGCTTCGACACCAAGTTTCGAATAGAGCTTTCGGGGGAAAGTAGACTGGAGAGTTTGGACAAGTATCTGTGCATTGTAAGAGCTACTACGAGGGCTCGGACTGCTCTCTTAGCAATCCGTAGCGAGCGAAAGGGTCGAAGCCGGGGCGCTCGCCCAAAGAGGACACGAAAGCTAGATTCCCTGGTAGCTCGAAAGGGCTACGCTGGGGGGGGACCCGACCCACCGAAGGTGGATCGGCCTCCGAGCTAAGATGTGGGATCAGTCCACCTCCGAAGGAAAAAGAAGTGGTCCGAGTGCTAGCGGGGAGAGGTAGCGCGAGGTGCCCGAAGACTAGAGGGAGAGCTAGTGCACGCACTCGTGAACAGCGTGCAGTTTACGACCGTGTGTGCTAGCTCGATTCCTAGAAATAGGCTAAAAACATCGAAGGTGTTTTTAGAGAGGTCTGTTGAGGCTAAAGCCCACCGAAGGGGTTCTGAGAGATGGGCTAAGAAGCCAACAGGAAGAAGGCTCAGGATTGTAACTGAGCTACCTTTGAAATTGTGGGGTCGCCCCGAGGTGCGGAGGCGCCGAGAGGGCTAAGTAGAGTCCACATGTAGATATGATGTGGCCGTTTTGGCTAAAGAGACCCCAAAAGATTTGGGGGGGCAATTTCAAAGTGCCCACCCAACCCACCCTGGGGGGACCCGACCCACCGAAGGTGGATCGGCCTCCGAGCTAAGATGTGGGATCAGTCCACCTCCGAAGGAAAAAGAAGTGGTCCGAGTGCTAGCGGGGAGAGGTAGCACGAGGTGCCCGAAGACTGAGGGAGAGCTAGTGCACTAGAAGAGATGCAGATTGACAGCTACTTGTAGACCTTGACCTTCAGCAGCAGCGACTTGTAGGCCTTCAACCACAGTTAAAAGAGATGCAGATTGACAGCGGCTTGTAGACCTTGACCTTCGGCGAGCACTTCAACCAGAGTTTGGAAGAGGTGCGTCGGCAGTAGCGACCAGCAGACCTTGACATTCGGCGAGCGCTTCAACCGGAGTTCGGAAAAGGTGCAGGTTGACAACGGCTTGTAGACCTTGACCTTCGGCGAGCAATTCAACCAGAGTTTGGAAGAGGTGCAGATTGACATTGGCTCGCAGCCCTTGGCCTCCGACAGTAGTGACTTGCCGACCTTGACCTTCGGCGAGCGCTTCAACCAAGGTTTGGGAGAGATGCAGGTTGACAGCGGCTTGCAGACCTGGATCTTCGGCACTAGCTACTTGCAGACCTTAGCCTTCGTCGAGCGCTTCAGCCAGAGAGGCGCCTAAGATTGACGCCGTCTGGGAGATGCATTTTTCGATGGGTCGGACTTACTACTACGACATCGTCACTGGGAGGACTCAGTGGGAATGCCCGGAAGGGTTCGAGCACACTGCTGAAAAGGTGACAGCGGATGAGAAGGATACTGTTTCGGCAAAAGAAAAAGGGAAGAACAAGGTTTCTGTCCCAATGCACTGGGTTCTATGACGCGGAGGTCCTCATCTGAGTCTGCTTCTCAGGGTAGTGTAAATAGTGCTGTAGAAAGGGAATTTTCCTCTATCGTTGGGGATAGCGGTCTAAGGGGTGGTGAAGCTCCTGGGACCTCGGGTTCTCGGATTGCAGATGAATATGGCTGGAGAGCACCTGGATCAGGAAAAGGGCAAAGCGCTTTCTGAGGGTGACGCAGCGGTAAAACCTGTGAGTCCGGACAAGATGATTCCCAATGTGGAAGGGAGTGGTGTTTCAGCTGCGGAAGAGTTGGTGGATGGAGCGTCTGGCAGTCAGGAGGTTATTCCTGGAAAAGAAATTGGGAATAAAACGCTGGATGTGCCGGTTGATGGAGGTTCCTCATGCATTTTTGCTGAGAGGTGTTGCTGGCTAGAGAAGTCACAGGTGACACCCGAGAGAAGTCACAAGCGAGTCGCCTCTCGAGAAGTCACAAGTGACACCCGACAGAAGTCACAAGTGACCTGCCTATCCGTGGGTGGGTGCGTGGGTGCGTGGGTGGGTGCGTGGGTGGGTGCGTGCATTCGTGGGTGGGTGCGTGCGTGCGTGCGTGCATGGGTGTGTGTGTGTGTGTGTGTGTGTGTGTGTGTGGCACACCGCTGTACATGCGGGAACGTCAACAAGCACTGCATACGAGAGCGAAAAGAAGCACGAATTTGCGATCTAACAAGTTTTTGCACATGATATTCAGCAGGGGGCAGGAGCACGGCCATGGGTCTCCTGCTAACAAAGACGCCCATGGTTCGTGGTGAAGCAGTTGGAGACGTCCAACTGTGTACCTGCGTGATTGTCTTAGACATCCTGTAACGCAAGCTGTGCATGGTGCATCATCGCTGTTGCTTCAACCAGTCCTTCACGAACGAGATTTTCATTTTGGACATTTGGTATTTGAGCATGGGTGAATTCTTGGTGCCGTGAGCATGACATACCCCAAACCCCAGAAGACCTCGAGCCCATCAAGCTTGACTGGAATGTGATGCATGAGCATGTCTTCTGAGCATGTTGTCGGAGCATGTCCAGCGAACGAGCATGAACATGGACGAGAGCATGGAGAAGGTTCGGAACATGAGTGTTAGAGCATATGAGCATGCACTGTGGAGCATCGGAGCGCGATGAGCAGAGTTGCGGGAGCATGAAGTGTGTAGCATCAGAGCATGACTTGCAGAGCATCTGAGCGTGATGAGCAGAATTGTGCGAGCATCAACTGTGGAGCATCAGAGCATGAATTGTAGAGCTTCTGAACGTGGTGAGCAAGCTTGTGTGAGCATGAGTTGTGGAGCATCGGAGCATGACTTGCAGAGCATCTGAGCGTGATGAGCAGAATTGGGTGAGCATAAACTGCGGAGCATCAGAGTGTGAATTGTAGAGCATCGGAGCGTGATGAGCACAGTTTGCCGCAGACCCTAAACCCTATATGATATGTCATATAAACATCCATTCGCGACCCTTCTACCTCATCACTCACGAGCTCATCCACTACCTCTTGATTGAGCATGTCCTTCTCCAGCAGATCTCCAACTACATGAATATGTGGAACACTAAAACAAAAAGTGTGTTTTACAGCCAGCCCGCCCTCGCCTTGGGCCGCGGGTGTAGGTGGAGCCTCGCTCCTACGCGTTCATGCTGCCTATGTTAGTCTTCACTTCGGTGCGGACGCATAGGATAATCCAAAAATGTGAGCTCACCTGGCGAGTGAGAATGCAAAGTACTATTGTTTTCGTGCACTAGTAACATGCCGGGCCCACTAATGTGGGTGCCACCGATGCCCAGCAAGACGGCCGGCGTGCCGTATGTTCCTCGATTGTTAGTCCTGACCCAGCATCCGGAGAGGTTAGCAACATTCTTTTTGCTATATCTTTGCCGTAATGGTTTCATAGGTCAGAGTAGTGAGTAGCTCGTACCCCAGCTACATCGGACTCGCACCATGGACGGCTACCAGTGGTACCAACAAAGTTGGCAGCGGCAGCCGCCTCCTCCTCCTCCACCACCAGACTATCAAGCACATCCTCCTCCTCCTCCTCCCGAGACGCCACACCCGACGGCACATTACCCAGGAGACGATCAAGGATGGCAAGGTCGATGGAATCAACACCCACCAGCCGGAGGAGTACACGCTCAATACCAGTGGCCACCCTACCAGGATGCAGCATCCCTACGGCCACAATGGATAGCACCAGCCGCGTTTTTGGATCAAATGCAGTTCGGCCCTCCGACGCATCGTCGTGATGATGCAGCAGGATACGCACCTTCGAGTCAAACGACGGGCCCACATTCACCGACGACCAACCAGAACATCCATCTTCACCACCAACATGCCAGTCCTCAACAACATGGTCGCAGCGATCACCCGGAAGTACGCCCAACACCTCTACATCCACAACCTCACTCCTACCCCCAGGCCGCAAGTCATTGGCAGAATCCGGACCCACCTCCGTATCTTCAGCATGGTCAGCAATATCATCAAGGCCAAGATATACGACCAGACCACCATCCTCGAGACCTTGCGCACCACCATCAACAACAAAGCCCTCCTCAGGGTCGACCAGAATGGAATCAAGCCACACCTCGGCCAGCACACCATCTTCAGCAACAAATGAATGTTCCACAACGAGCAGATCATCCCGTGTTCGCGCAAGCAGAGCCCCATCCTCCAGTTCGAGAAGGACCTTACCCCATCTCCCTACTAAATACCCCTGGCGCCTGTGCACATCGAGATCCAGCAGAACACGGCCAGCCACGTCAACAAGATGCTCCAGTTGACACACAACACCCAGACCAAGGACGCAGATCTCAGCAAGACCCCACTCAAGTATATGCTCACCGAGATCCGCAGCGAGATGCAGCACGACAGGAGCCTTTGTCACAGTCCAGACCATTTCCGGCACTTCAGCGATCTATGCCCACCCAGATTTCTGACACACAACAAGATGACCATCAAAGAGGCCAACCTGTTCATCACGGAGAACATCAACCACCTCGTCAAGCCCCAGAACCACCCTCCCAAACCACGTCGATGACGACACCATCCCAGATGACGGAGATGTTAACGTGCATCACAGGCATGATTGAGAAAGTCGTGGCACCGCTACTCCAGTCCCATGCCAGAGTCGCCCCAACGCAACTACAACATCCTGGCGACCAACACAGAGCAGAGTCCTTTACCACACACCACACCCGAAGTCGCAGCCGAACCACCTATGAGCCCAGCCCAGCCCACCCCAGGAGCACCAGATCTACGCGACACACGCACATCTCCCATTCACCCCACAGCCCCGCACCCAACGACCCCCACCAGACAGACAGAACCAGACGGCCACGCAGTCCAAGAAGATCCAGATCCACACGTCGACACTCGGAAGAAGCCGAATCGCGAACATCGAGAAGGCGCTCTTCTCCGGTTCATCATCACCGGACATCCCAACCAACACCATCCCAACGCAGCCCCTCCCCAAGCAGCACCAGGCGCAGAGGCACGACCGTTGTTCTCACCCCCGCGCTCCACCGATCTGCTTCACACACGGCGACCCACAGAGACACACCTGCTTCCTCATCCCGACCACCCCAAGCACCCTCAGAAGCCACTTCACACAATGCAGGACCAGAAACCGAATCAGGCTTCAAACCTGAAGAACGTCGACGCATGAAGATGCTCTACCAAGACGCCTTGGCGGACCCCTACAGGCTCGCGTGTGTGTCCGAGATGTACCACCAACAAGACCCACCACCGCCCATGGACCCTTCCAGCACAGGCGTCCGGTACATGAACGACATCATGCACGACATCGCCAACCTCACCCAAGGACAGCCCCTTTGGCTCTCCAACCCAGCACAGATGGCCATCCGCCAAGTGGCAAGATCCTTCGCTTGCTCTCACTACAAGATCACGCCCTTCCTCGGCAAGTTCAGAACTCACCCCAGCACGGACACGGTGATCCACCCGGAGCTCATCCACGTCGACCCCTACAGCAACAAACAGGACACCACCGACTACCCACTGGTACAGGTCCTCGTCATACCACTACGCACCACCAAGCCTCCACCGCACGCACACGATGCCAACAGTCCATCACCTCCCACGCACAAGGGCGCCTACAAGGCATATTGGTCACACGCTACCGATGAAGCAGGCCTATGGCACATCCTGCGCGAGGGCTTCGTCAGACCCACGAATTGGGAGCCCACCAATTGGGATGACGACAACCTCCCCTACAACAAAGCATACCTACCCCACCGTGGGTTCAACGGATTCCACCAAGACAACGCACCCGACAACCTCCAACTCGGATTTTGCCACACCAACCTCCGCAAAGCCCTCCGCCTTCCAAAAGCCAGAGCAGGTCCTGCCGAACGAGAAATAGCCACAGGTTTCACCATATTTGGACGCGTCACATCGTCCACCTCCCAGCATAGCCACATGCGGCAGAAGGGAGGAGGATGGACGACTCAGAAGGCGCTCATCGAGGCACACTTCAACGACACCAGCCGAGCCAGTCGCAACTTCACTACCGTCTTCTCCCACACCGAGAAGAGCGTCATTGATGCACAGTACGCTGAGATCACCGGGATCACCATCAACGTCTTCCACCCTAGACCCTCACCCACCACACCACCTCCAGTTCCCAACAGATCCCGAGACAATGACCGCGGACAACGACGTTGACAACTACCTGAGCTGGCGAATCCTTCTTCCTCATCGTGAAGAGCAAAGTGACGATTTCTTTTTCACCTTCACGAACCCTCACTCGTGCGGCACCAGCGCGTTAATCACAGCATGTCAAAATGGAAGGCATCAAGCGGAACAGGTCGCAGATTGGATGAAGTGCACCCCCACCCCACCACACATCACTCTGCAGTTCCGAACTGTTTGAAATATCTACACCGAGGTCTATGCATTTAGCCCAATGTGTGCGCCAGTTACGGATTGCAATCGGATGCATGTAGTACAGCGTCACAGATGAATCAGCCTGTCTTTTCTTTTCGGCACATGAAATCACGCGTCAAGTGAATTCGTGCACTGCTGTGATGCGTTAGACCTTGACCTTGAGAGACATGCTCTGGCCGCCTTTAAGTGTCGTTAGTGCTGATTGCATTTCGCATGCAGTTTTGCTCTTGACCATAACGGATCATTAGACGCTCACTTTCATCATGGATCCGGCAGAAGATATGGAGCACGCCCTTCACCGCTGGCTAAGCGGACAAGTCGCCGATCATCAGGTTGTGCAAGTACTAGGACCCCAAATACTACAAAGATGGCAAGCACTCTTGGTGAGTATCGTGGAGGAGGATGACACCCCCATCATCACGGACACGTCGTCGATGCCAGCCAGACCATGGACGACCAACTTGCACCCATCCAAGTACATGGAGATGCTCAGCACCACTGACGAGGGCATCAGCAACACCGTCAACAGATTTCGACAGCAAACCATGAAGGCCAAGATACTGCACCAATCCAGATTGCGAGCGGTGCAGACCGACTACCCCGAGATAATCGGCCAAGGACGACTACAAGACATGGAAATCAAACCCGGTCGAGTTCTTGCCTCCGCGGAAAACCACGGTTCCATGCCCCATACCCTTCCCCCTCCAACCTCCTCACAAGACCATGCGAACCAATTCCAGAGATGGTATCCGAATCGACAAACACCACCCCAGGACCACGCCACCGGCATGTCCATGGATTATGCGGACACGGACCAACCTGTCAGAGACCTACAAACCTGGCACACTGGAGCCTTCCCACACATTCCCGTACCTCCCGACCGCACAGTACCTCCTCCCGAAGAACGGCGTCACAGAGAAGACAGATCCAGGTCGCCACTTCGAAACCCTGGTGTCCACACGATGGGCATGCACGTCAGCAGCTTGCAACAACTGCTCGACAGCCTTGAACCAGCTGTGGACGCGCAATCCGTCACACAACATCACGACCAAGGCCGGCTACGCCCAGTTCTACCAGTGGATCAGATAGAGAAAGTGCAGCCGCAGTGGTGGAGACGACCGATTCGACCGGAACTTGTTCACATGCTACCTCCGGTTGAACCACACCATTGGGAACTCCAAGAGGACGGCACACCCGTCATTCGATTCTTCCCCAACCGCATGACCTTCCTCCCGAAGCAGCTGGTGCACAAGTTCCCCTCACTCCAACAAGAACTTCAAAACAGCATCCTCATGACCTGGGACCAATACAAGGACGACGCATCCACCCACGTCCAGATGGCACGCTACGCCGACTCCGTCGACATTCCCCAACCCAAGCCCCGACACCTACGACTACGTGCCCTTCTACACGAAATTCTATCAGGAACCGCTGCAGTTCACATCCTACAGTTCACAGCCATACAGTTTAGGATGCTCGTACGCAAAGGCACTTGCCCAGATTTGGCCACAATGCCCAACATCTATCAGCTCTGGCACTGGGGCTACATCAAATTCCGAAGTGTGAACCCGGAACTCTGGATGTTCACACACAACTTCGCAGATCCCAGAACTATGGGCAGGCTGGAGCAGACCTGCACTCACTTCCACAGAGTCTGGTCAGCACACGTCCTACCCAGCACGGCAGGATTGGTACCCCTGCTTCCGCCCATACAAGACCTCTGCGTGGTGCTCCATAGTACTACGCCACCCTTCCACCAGCCGATGCTTGCGAAGTACAACACCATCTCGGGCATCATGACCATGCAGGCGGTCAGCAACATAGTCTTCCGCAAGGCTCACCATGACCTACAGCTCCACAGAACATGGCCCAGCATCGATTCCCACACAGAATGCCTTCAGGGAACCAACACGTTCCAGATTCCGGACCACTGGTCAACCAACATATGGACCGACACGCTTCAGAAGCTCACCCACACGACCAGATGGACGCCACCCTCCACTTCCGACATCCGCACCAAACTCACCATCGACCACCTCCACAGCGACACACTGCCCACCATGGTATGGACACCGAGATTCGCCTTACCCCTCACCTCCCAACAGATCCACGCAGTTCAAGTCTCCACCCAAGCAGCACATGTACTACATCGACTTTGGGACCCACTCATCTTCACCTTTGCGGACCCTTGCCACACCATCGACGGTTTCGACGCCAAGCGGACAAGCCGGCCTGATTTGATTGGCAAATTTCACCGACTGAGTCCAGGAGGACAAACGCCAATGTTAGCAATCCCGGCCAGCAGCGTGATGGAGACACAGTTGGACTGGGCCTGGTTCCAAACCACTACGGCATCCAGTTCCTCGTTCAGATGGCTGTCTCTACCCCTTGCAGTCATCGGACACCCCAGGACGCACTCGGTCTTTTGGACACACCCGAAGATATCAGGCCAAATCCAACGTCACCAAGCTCTACATGTACATCAAACCACGTGGCTGGCGGTATCGGGAACACCTACAGCCTTCCAAGAGGATCCAGACATCAAGCAGAATCAAGCGCAGGCCACGCCAACCCAGGAGGAATGGACGGACTTCATCAACCAACGACAAGCTCTACTAGAACTTCAACGACGCACCACCGTTGACCAAGAAGCAGGCCAACATCAATGGAAGTATGTGAAGTGATGAAGTCCCAGCAACGACAGTTTCACGATGGAACGAGCTCAGCCACATGCACCCGTTGAGAGAAGTTGCAGCCATATGCACCTCACATCCTGCATGCAATTTTCGGAACACGCTGCCTCTGCAAGTGTAGTGTTTCTTGCGCCTGACACAGCCGTTGCGTGCCTCACGTAGGCTTCTTCACTAACAGCTGAACATCTCAGCATCCCCAGACCCCCACGCCATGGCAGACAGACGTGATCGCCACGATCAACGACATGCTCAATGGCATGCAGACTCACACAGACGAGGCAATCGTTCCAGACGATCCAGATCACCCAGAAGATTCAGCACGCCAAGACCATCTAGGAGGCATCGCACTAGGTCGGCATCACCGAGATCCACGCGCACATTCCACTCCAACCCACGTCCTAGCTCGGGACCAACTTTGACCCCCAGATCCACATTCACAACGTCCCACACGCCTCTTCATCACGGACAAGATTCGGTGTACAACCCACGACGAGATCGCCACCGTCACGATCAGCGACTCCCGATATACGGGAACTCTCCCATCCAATCTACTCAATCTTCGGCCCCTACCCCAGCCCGCCCTAACCCCAAAGAACGCGCCAAGAAAATGCTCCAGGACATCTTCCACCAGCCCAACAATGACCTCCCAGACCATTGGGATTCCACCGAGCTGCTCTACGACAAAAACCAGTATGGAGGAGTCCAGATGCCCAGAATGCCACGTCATCGGCCAAGAAAAATGGCACGGCAGGTATGGATCCTTTCGACATAAAACTCTGGCAAGTGGCCTTCGAGGGCAAGCACAATTATATGTTGCGACAACTCGCCAACGGAAGATGGACTCAGTTCCAAGGCCACAAGTCACTACCCGATGCCGTGTTTCACATGAAACTCTCCACCTTCATCCGCAACCGCAACATTCGCATCGAGACCATCGCAGTCAACTATTGGAAGTGGAAGAACGGTACTGAAATGCTGCCCTCTGAAGCCCAACGGAAGGAAGCCATGGAGATGCTCGTCGCCAACATTGGAGACCTCCTCATGCGCTACAACAATCCCCCCGCTGTACAACCCCAAGTACGTGCCCAACTAGCACAGAAAGAAGCGGAGATAGCAGGATTGCGCGCACAGCTGGCAAGTCAGAGCCGCAAGACACCCTTCCCGCAGGGCATCATCCCACCTACCCAAACCCAGATGCCCAACTTCTTCGAAACAGGCACCAGCAAGACTTCACCATCATCCGGTAAACAACCACATCCACACCGAGATCCGTGCGCTCAGGACAACACCCACGACCTTGTGCAGGTTATCGACGCCGACGACGCCCAAGTATCGCAACCGATAGCATCCGAAGCAGCCGAACAAGCACCTCAACCCCCTCCCCCACTTCACCCCCACCCGCCTACCGTGGAAGACGAGTTGGACCCCAACCTCATTGGAGGCATCACCACACCCTCCTACCACCCCAGCCCAAGATCTCCGGTTACAGGTGAACCAGCATCCAGCCGCCCGTTCGAATCACCAGGCGGCAGACAAAACAAAGTCCTCCTCGACATCGTCAACGCATTCGACGACGAAGAACTCATCCAGTATCTTAGCGGCATAGCTCCGAAGCGAGAAGCAGGTGACAAGGCCAAAATGGACAAGATCCGACAAGTACATGAACTCACCAGCTCGCTATCAAGATACGCGGCCCCGTCAGCAACCACCTGGATCTCCACCCTCAAGATGTCTGGACCTAAACTACAGGCCCAGAAAGAAATTGCCAAGAGACTCACGGTGTATGCGGAGGCGCATCCAAAAGATCAGGCATACCAGGACATGGTGAAGGCCTGGTCTCTTCCCAAGCTCACCAACACAGCAGGGACGGCAGCAGTCGCTATCGTGGTGGCAGGCCTCGCTTCATACCTACATTGACTAGGTACCCTACTCACAATGCAGCAACCCTCCAGACGACTCAACCGCATACACTCTTCCATGGTGAAGTGCATGGACATCGCGAAGAGCGTGGTCCAATACACATTTCACCGCATACCTTTCTTACACAGATACTCCACTTGGCTCTACGGCAAGTTTTGGCTCACCGCTCTTTGCCATTTTCCTCGACGCCAAGTAGATCGACGCAGACTGGTACGCCTCAAGCAGTTTCACCGTATCACCCCGGAGGTCTACACATTCGAATTTTTCAATCAGCCGAACGCAGTGTACTGGAGAGTCGACCACGGACGCATGTTTGAGCACCTCTATATTGGCAGCACCTCCACGAAAGTCACAGTCAGAGAAGACAACCGACGCAGAAAACACAACGCACTCGCCGCTCAAAAACTGGTCAACGCAGAACCAGCCATACACTACTGGCACACCACCAACACATATTGGGAGTTCGTTCCGATCAAAGTCCGCAGCGTTGACGATGTGGCAGAGTTGCACATGATTGAGCAGGCAGACATCGCGGACCTCCAACCCTCCCTCAACGCCCCCTTCATCTACAAACACTTCAAAGAAGACACAGGCCACACCTTCCAACCCAAGATCATTTGCGACGTCAACGTGCTGGCAACCAAACTACGTGCCCGACTACATCGACACCTAGGCAGGAAAACTAGACCTTGGCGAGCCGTCAAGGTACAGATAGACACCAAAACGCGCATGTGGGGCCTCCTCACCGCCCTGTGCTCCACCACGGCTCTGCGATGGAAAACCACCAGAACGTTGATGAGCAGCAACTTCCCGGCCGAGAACATATACACGCTACTACGAATGACCAACATCCTTGAATCCCCATACAAGGAGTTCTGCAAGGCAGCATTGGTCAAGGCACTGGACAAGAGACATATGGAGACCCCTAACATAAGACCCCTCGTCACCAGTTTGCTGCCACCTATGGAAGAATGCCAACGCCATCTCCGAGAAGTTCTACGCGCCATCATCGCGAGCCACTACCACGAACTATGCCCACTACATGTTCCGAAGACCACGGTGGTAGCCAAACCAGGATCCAGCATCGAGGCCCAGTGCCACAACTGGCAGCGAATGTGTTTTGGACCGAAACTTACGAGAAGATGCACTTGCCCCAACCCCACACAGGAACTCAGTGAACATCAAGTCATCGACCTTCAGACCGCACACGCATCACCAGAAGACCCTCTATACCACATCGTCACCTACTCGTCCAAGACGGGCACCTTCCCGGAACCAGATACTTGGATTTCGCAGACGACGGAAGATGTTCGAAAATGGTGCAGACGCAATGGACTCTCCATCCCATCCAGGGAGGCCGTGCAGCTCGCCCTTGCCCCGGCGGCACAGCTCAGCCACAACGTGAAGGAGGAACACGTGAACCACCACATGGTCAAAAGCCTCAAAACCCAGTACAGCGACTACATCATCGCGTGCGAGGACCACCATCCCCACAAGATGCTAGCGCACTGCCCCCTCCACTTCCAACAGCTCATGGACAAGATGTACGGCGACCCTGAAGTCTTCACCAAGATCAACATCACCCCGACCACAGCGGCGCACAACGCGTGGCAACAACTTCCCCAAAACATCAAGACAAGATACGCCTGGGGCATCAACCCAAACCGCAAGGACAAAGTCCCGGTGTCCTACATCTTCCCCAAGCGCAAGAAGGGCTTCATCAAGTCACGGCCCATTGTCTCGTTCGCCCAGCACTTCGCCAAGAAGCTCTTCTCCACGGTCGCCAAGATCATCACCAACATCATGTACATCTCTTTCCCCCAAGCGCTGCAACAGGACAACTCCTACAAGATCTTCAAGGAACTTCACACCTTCATGAACTACAACAACGCGGACATGCACATGCAGATCGCGGACCTCGCGGGCTTCTTCACCAGTGTCCCACAGGAACGTATCCTCCAAGCCCTCATGATCACCATGGACAAGTACTTCGCCAACTCCCAGCACGGCTTTGACACATGGCAGGACGTCTCCATCACCTACGACCCCAAAAAGACGCTTAGGACGGCCAGAACGTTCAATGGGAAGTACAAGCAGATCAACCATGGTCGACGCACCATCTACATGCACGACATCTGGGAGATCACTCAGTACGTCCTGAAGTGCAGCTACTTCACCTCCCAACAACAAGTATACAAGCAGACCAGAGGCAGCCCAATGGGACACCCAATGTCACCGGTGTTGTGCCACATGGTCTGTTGTGTCGAAGAACATCAATGGCATGAGACATATCGCATAGCCTTGGCATCATGCGCAATTCTCGACCGCTTCGCCAAGAGATATGTTGACGACCGCATTTGCATCCTGCCACAAAGTTGGGCGTTGGAAGAACAAGAAGAAGCCAACTACCTCGGATGCAACATCAACCTACACCGCAAAGAAGTTCGCCTCATTCTCCCCTCACAGACACACCAGCTCCTTTCGCCACGGGGATCCACACCTATGGTCCACCGTCAGTGCATACCGAACGAGACGCCACATGATCTCAAAGATAGCGTACCCCGAGCCGGTTCGTCTACAACAACTCCGAGAACTTCGCGCCCTCTACCAAGCCCACGACCCAGACATGCTGACGTTTGTGCATAGATGACTCGAAGTACCACAGCAAAATCAATATCAAAGACCGCCAGCAAGTGCCCATGATGCGCAGTGACGGATTGCAGTCGTTGAGGTCCCCAAACCTTTCCTCCCCAAGCCCCGTGTCCCGCAGTGAAGTGTGATTTTGATCATGCACATCATGCAATCATGTGAAGTCCGCCCCTACCCTTTCCCGCACCCACCCAGAGCGCTTCTCTTCAGTGGCTGACGCAGTGACAGACGTAGCATAGAAGAAGTTGCCCGGCTGATAGACCAACAAGTCGATCATCCAATTCTTCACCATGCCGACCAACAAGATGCACGAGGAGCAGACCATTCCGGATCCTCAGCCAGCAAGCCAGCAACATCCCAATAACCAACCGGAGACAATGCAGACAGCCTCCGAGATCCCAGATGAGATCGCCAACCCCAACGATCCAACCCACCAGACCACGGACGACGCGGTGAAGCTCCTCATAGACACAGTATCCTCGCAAGCAGAGAAGATCCGGACCCTCGACCAGACCGTCTTCCAGCTGGAACAAGAGCTCGCTTTCGTCTACGAGCGCACCTGCAGCCAATCAGTATTAGAAGAACTCCTGGACGTCAAACGAGCGGCGTACAGGGCGGACTCATCAAGAGTCTCCACCTCCAACGACATCAGCCGGCACAAAGGTTCCATCCGCGATCTTCACCTACAGCTCAACGATATCCAACGTGATCAAACTCTCCAAGCCAGACGACTACAGGAACTAGGAGGACGACTAGATGCTCTTGGACATCAAACTCGCCAACAACTACAAGAATTACGAGACAGACTCCGCCTCCATACCACCATCCCGCAGGACCCTCATCCAATATCCCACACCACCATCTACGCAAGCCTGGACGAGACAAGAACTCGCTTGGACACCGTCGACCAGCTCCTTTCTCGACACGACCAAAGCATCAAGTACCTGTGCAGGTGCCTTCGATCCGCAACCGGCTCAGCTACATCCTCCAGACAGGCACCCATTGGACAGTACAGATCAAACTCCAGGGCCCCGCTCGAAAGAGATGATCCTCTACAGCATCTTCAAGATCCATGACCTCAAGAATCGGAACCCGGAACCGGTACAATTCATCTGTCCACTCAACGACGTCGTGCAGAACGCAAAGTTGGATGATAACTGGCCTCAACAGCACCGCCACAGCATCCAGTAACATTGTTACGCTTTGGTCAATTTTGTTTTCACCAAAAACGATTCCTGTTCTATCTCACCTACATCCGACGCTTGGCTTGGAGTGAGCAAAAGAACCGAGACCAAGCGCGAGTCCCGCACCTTCATGTTTCATGATAAACTTCATCTTACCCCCATCCCTTTGTGACGGAACCCCTTGACGTTGATTGCATACGGAAACTCACGTACTGTGCAGCTGACCATCATGAAACATGACAGATTGTTTGGATCGAGTAACGTTTTCATCGCTCATCCACCACCACGGAGATGAACGTCCCCGGCGAAACAGATCGCGGTCCTGCAGACGAAGTCCCCGCACTACCAGAGCAACAAGGCTGGCCATGGACTCAAGAGACCCACCTCGACGACATCGAACGGAGAATCCGCCTCAACCAGAGCCTCTCAGCCAGCAAAAACTGGCGCTACAAAGTGCAGTTTCCACGGCAAAGACCCAGGTCATCCAACTTATGGAGGACATCAGCGTCGGGGACCTCTCCAACCTCCTCTTTGACCATTCCATCACTATGAACGCGATACAGAAGATCTTCGACATCAACTCTACCGCACTCAAATTACGTGAACACGTGCACCAAGCTGACCTGTTCAGAACCCTCCTCAAGAGCTTTCAGGACGCCAAGGGTGACACCGTGATACGCAGTTCCGAAGCGCTGAACTGGTTCACACCCATTTCGCTGGCAGTTCCAACAAAGCGCCCGGGTTGCACCGTCTACGAGTTCATCGACATGATGGACAGACAGCAGATCACTGAAAACGGCATGTACAAGATCCTGGAAGACGACACCGTGGACAGCATCAAGAACTACCGCCGCACCTTTGAGGACCTCCAGCAAGCAGAAAACCAACTAGTCGTCACCAAGACCATCGCAGTCAAAGCTAAACCCAAGTCTCCAAGAACATCGCGCGCCTCGTCATCGACGGCGCCGGGACCGGCACGACATGATTCTCAGTCGACCAGACATCCGGCATCATCGCACCGAGGAGACAATGACCCCAGACCCACACCACCAGCACCCACGGACCCCACTCCCAGACCCAACCCCAAACCCATGCCCCGTGCCCAGAGTCACCCCACCTGGCAGCACTACGGATGCCGACTGTACTGCGCGTGCGGGGGATGGTGTGCCAAAGAAGGCACGCACACAGTCCACCTATGCCGGAGATGCATGAATCGAGCCATCGGAAGTTGATGATGATGATAGTGAGATCAGCGGAGTTCTCTGACGTAGGGTGGTATATGCAATTCCTTAAGACGAAGTGTGTCTTGAGATGGCGCTGCCGGACGGAGATTCGGCAAGCGCAACATGTCTGCCGGCATCATAAGCACAAAACCTGCTCCGTGGAGAGGTCTGAAGTGCATGCACCATGTCAATCCGCACACTGAGTTTTTGACCTGATTGAAAGCTGACAGGACCTGTAGGGACAGTAGGTACTAACATGAGTGAGATTGCGTGATACTGCGGAAGCCAAACCATTTTCAGATCAACCACACTCGCACCATCACCCATTCACCTTTCCCCGATCGCCCCACCTCATGAGTTGGTTGACCCAGACGGCGTTCAACAAGGCAGTGCAGGCCGCGTACGATCAGGATTACTTGGAGCTCCCCGACATCCACATCCCCATCCGCTGGTACACCGCCCAACTTCTACTTGAACAACTCACCAAAATCGGCAACTCACCCCATCCCTTCACGCCCATCATGATCCCCACCAGCGAGGCGCTCTCAATATGGGGACACCTGCAAGATTGGCACAAGAACTTCGGCTACCACCTAGACAAGATCTCCATGCCCACACCACAACCCGCACACCTACCTCATCAAGAAGCACCACCACAAGCAACCAAGAAAAGACGACAACAGTACCAACCGGACGACCCGCGCTTGCACCCCGAGTTCGACGGCATCACCTCGGACCTTCTCCAGGACATCTCCCTCGCGCACCTCGATCCACACACCTATGTAGCCGCGGACTGGCCCGCGGACCAACCCGTTCTGACGACGTGGGAGGCCATCGAAGACCCGGAAAAGTACACAGAGTGGAAGGCCCACACCCAGTGGAATGACACAACATATCACACTTTCGCCCAAGCCCTTCATTCCCATCCCTTTGCCGTTCGCCTCGCTGCGATACGCAAAAAAGCCAAAGAAGATTCACACCAGCACCAGCTGCTCTGGAAACACCCATGGCACCAGAACAGCTGGCAGTATCACACGCACTACGACAAGGAGACCAAGAGAAGCTTCATGTACAAGGGCGACTACACGATCCACCGACGCGAGGAGGATAGCGCAATGCCGGATCCAACTACACAACCCTCAGAACCCAAGAAGGACACCCCACACAACTCACCAATGCCCTACCATCCACCACCTGAAGAAGAAGATGATCGACGATCCCAAATCTCAGAAGACGAGATGTACCCGGCGGTGAAGTAGAAACATGCCGTGGAAATCGACGATGTGATTGCCGAGAACATTGTGATCTTCCTGATCGCCACTGCACACAGCATCACACACCTGCGCCATACAGTCCCTCTTGCGAATCCAAAAGAAGCCGTTAACTGGCAAGATGCGAGTTGAAGCCATGCCGACCTAAGCACCTCCCCCGTCCCCTTTCCCCCCCCCTCCCCTACCCATGGCAGACCTCATCCCTTCACTATCACGCGTGAGAACATGACCACAGTTTTTTGGCACGAACCCGACCCCGTCCCTTTCCCCAGCCCAACATGTGGAGCCACATACTGGACTTCCTGACCGGTCCCCTCCACGTGATCTTCATGGATGAGCACGAACTCGAAATGGAGCATCTGCGCAGAGATCCACACTACAGCATGGAACCCTTTTACCAACGGTACAACTACCTCGACGACACGTACCACACGGCCCCAGCGTACTACACGGAGAAGGCACCCCTACACAAAGTCATCGACCCGTCGTACTTCAAAGCATACGAAGGCTGGCACATCAATATCAAGAATGCCATCACCTACCAGGCGCTCAAGAACATGATGATGATATTCCATGGCTTTCAGGACCTCTACATCTCCTCCAGCACATCTACGACGGCCACGTTCGTGTGCCTACTACCAACTGAAAATCAGATGCTGACCCCGGTTTCAAAATTTCTCGGCCAAGAGGTACGTGACAAAACCAAGCGTGAGCTCAACATTCAGCGCATCATCCGCCGCATCCCGACTCACATCAAAGGTCACTACGTTGAAAAACCTCTTCGAGATGACCACCCACATCCTGGTGCGGCACTGTGCCTACCCCACATCGCCCAGATTGTCTTCTCCAAGTATGAATCGGCTAACACAGCTTTGATTGCCTCGCAGTGGTACGAGACCACGGTCCGCATAGCCACAATGGCCAGAAAAGGTTTCCAGATTGGTGACAAGTTGTTCCTAGAAGACCTGCCAACCCCCACCACGAAACCGCTACATGATGGACGCGTCATCCTCATCCAGAAAGCCAACCCACGCCCCTCGCACCTAGAACGCCAACTTCAAGATGACATGGAGTGGAATGCGATCTTGGCGATCACCCGACAGCACACGGTTGAGGAGTACCAGCAGTACCTCCCTCCTGAAATCCTCGGGGTGCACAAGCTCATCCTCTACGTCAACACCAAATTACAGGAATGGCAAACCAGGAACAACGAGTCCTGTTTGCAGAACAATATCTTCTCACGCGCCGACATCCACATGATGATACACGTCCTCAAGTTTTTCAGCCCCAGACACGCAGAATGGCGCTTCACAAGAGAAATCTTCGGCCCGGACTACACCATCCTCGACTTCAACGGCTCCACCTGCGCTATCCCCATGCAACCTCTACGTGACAATCTGACAGAGTGGCTACGTCAACACAAACGACTAGTCTCATCTCTACTGCACGCAGAACACGACCACCGGCAGCCCAACCACCCGCTTTCCAGCCACACGTTCTTCGAAGACGTAGGCACCATCTCAGACGAAGAAGAGCTCTGGCAAAGACGCCAAGAATGGAATCCGGTTCAACGGTTCCCGACGACCACCTACAACAGCTACACCGAGCCGGACCTGTCCGTGGACTGATCTCTTCGACGACGCAAGACCCAATTCCACCCACCCCTGGATGGAAGACCCGTAGACCAATGCGGACAAGATTCGTTTGCAGTGCGTTGTGAAGTCTGAAAACTTAGAAGTTCGCAGTTCAGCCTTTCAGAGTGTGCATTCCACTGAACAGAGACATGATTTGCCTGTGATGCATCCTTCACACGACCAGCACACCGGTACAAGGGCAGGATTAGTGATGCAACAGCATGCAGTTGAACATTTGCAAAGCGCATTCCCATGTTGAGCTGCAAATAGCATGTGACATGCGGTGAGAGAATTTGAAGCAGTTACTGTACATAGTAGAGCAAGATGGATTAAATCATCCCTCTGATACTCCCGGAGCTCGGCAAGAAATACAGAGTCATCTTCATGGACCAGGGCATCTCCAAGGACCTCAGGCACATGACCGACAAGGAAGTGAAGTTTCACTTTCAAGCACTACGAGCAAAACGGAACAGCACGATGTTGCACTTGGACCCTACCCTCTCCCCCCATCCTCATCTACAGCATTCCCTCGCGCAACAAGACGACCCAGAGTCTTTGATACACCGATGCGTCACGCAGGACCTGCCCATGGAAGCTGACTCCCTGGCCGCAGGCCAACAGCGACTACACAAAGGAGCCGTTTTCGCCCATCAGATTTTGCGGGCCCAACTACGCCATCGATATTGTCTGCCTCTTCCATTTCAGTTTGCAGACCATGCAAGATCCCGACCAGTCGTGCAGTACGCGAACCTGAACGTCACGATCATTCACGGCTTCTACATGGAGATGTACCAAAGCCAAATCCTGAAATGCGTTAGCAAAAAAGTCAACAATGCGATCCAAACCATCAAACAAGGAGAACCTGACTTCGTCACGTTCAAGTTCCTCGTACGCAATGAAGAGCTCCCCAGGGACTTCTACCGCCATCTGGTGGATATGCGCATACTACCGGAAACACAGAAACACATCTATCCCATGCACGACCGCAGATGTACGTGGCCAACCGTGTTGGCATTTCAGTGGCGCAACAAACGGATGACAAAGGGTGGCACGGAACTCGTCTTTGAGCCGCAACCCGTCAGTCAAATCCCATATAGACACGTGGACCGCCGCGACCTCTTCATCGAGGAGTGCTACTTCGCACATCGCAGCATGCTGGGATTATATGTCCAACACACACCCCAAGTCACAGAGGAGTACCAGACTGGTCACATACAATGCCTGATGATGCTCAACTACGTCCAGGCCATATCGCATGAGCAAGCCTGGCCAGAGTTATCCTCCATCGAGTACCTCGCCGCCAAACTATGTGAAAATGATCCCACCAGACATTTTCGCATTATCCGTATGTTCAACCTCCACGACACCATACGCACATGGTACTACTTGTTCATCCAGGGGGACACACAGTTCATGACCTACGACGAGGTATCCAGCATTCTCAAACGCCTGGAGCAACACGGCATATGCCCTCGCAGCACCAGGGAGATGACCGACAATGGATCCCGCGTTGATTTCGACTTGCAACAACTCGCGCAAGACATGCAGGAGGAGTTCGCGGACACAGAGGGAGGCCCACCATTCAGTGAGCTCTGGATTGACACGCACTGCCACTTCATCGTCAAGTTCTGGCACTACCAGTTTCAGCCCAACGCGTACTACAGAACCACCCCGATGCGCATGAATACCAATGGACAGACCTTTCCCATTTACTCCCACCCAATTATTTAAAACAATGCATCAGTTTCGTCCGATGAAAAAGATGTTTGCTAGTTGTGTGAGATCATTCCGCAGTGCATGAGTAAGCCAAAGCCACCTTACCCGCCCCCGGTGCTCAGAGCTCGGTATCACCACTCACTGATCTAGCCCAGAGCAATATGATCCCGGACACGTCCATCACAACGATCCTGGAGTACATGTACTGGCACTACGAAATCAACATCGGCTTGAAAAGACACGAGTTTGAGTCCCACTTCAATGACGCCCAGCTAACCCGCATGAGAGAGCAACTTGCCAGGCTTCGGCACCAACATCCACAACCTCTACAACTTCTACGGTGGAGTCCAGCTAGAGCACTGACAGTTCCGGCTTCTACCACAGTGGCCTGGCTTCCTCAACATGTACCACCAGCCGGACCATACGGGCCCTTCGTGCAGATCAACAGCGAAGACCACATTCAAATCACAGGACTGGTCCTCCCGCTCCATGAAGTCAACGCGTTGAGATGGACGTGCAAAGCATTTGAAGGTCAATGCCACAAACTATACAATGCAGGACCCGACCTTCGATACATGCACCATTGCCTACGGTGCACCCCAGAGCCACAATGGACAATCCATGAGGATGAGCACAGAATCCAGCTGGACATGGCACACCTTGCTCGATGCATGCTCCGCTTCCGTCGACCGGACCAACCATATCCTCACATAGGCGAATCGGCCGAGCATCTGTTCCACGTGGACCCGCAAGTTTTGGACGACATCATTCAGACTCAACTCAACTACTTCTACCTGTTCGCATTCCATTTAGCGATTGACCGACAACAGGAACGTGCGATGCTCCACACGTACACGGACCCCGGCGACATCGAACCTCCGATGTACCACGAATCTCATGTTGAGTTTCCTGACACATACCCGCAATGGACGGATGGCACAGACATATCCGAGATATACGGCGTGCTCCTTACGACCCTCCCTCTACAACCGTGGAAGATCATCAGTGCCGCTCATCGATTTCTACATCATCGACATCTCCAGCACTTCATCAAGTACACCACCATCACCAACCAGATTTGGACGTGGCAAGTACATCAAGAAGTCGATTTCAACATCAGAATGTCACCCAGCGAAGTGTACATCCTCCTCAAGAACATTGCGTCGTACTGCCAACAGAGCTACAACTTCACCAACTCAGATGACCACAGGGACATAGTGGAACAACAAGCCCAATGTGATCGCACCTTCGCCACGACCTTGATGATCAACTACTACAAGGATGCGGTGGCCATCCTGATGCGACCCAAACCCATTGCTACAGCCACGATACATTGGATGCGGCAGCGCAACCAAACTATCCAGAACATCATGCACCACGCGCTCAACGACAACAGGGAATACCTGCTCAACTACCACTACATGCGGCTGACGGACTTCGGACACAGTGGAGCACCAGTCACAACCCATCCCGATCATTAAGACAATGACCGCGACCTCCGACCTCAGACCCACTGCTGACCACACAGCTAAAAGAAACGTCGGAGAAGCTCATGCTGACTCTTGTGTTGTACAGTGTGCTTGATATGTTTCCCTTCCCCTGCCCCCACCACTGCTTTCCCATCTGAAGTAGACAGCCCAGTGACCACGCAGACCTCATCACAGCGCAATGGCGTCCAATGAAGTGATGGCGGCATGGCTCATCATGGCCGCATCGGACCCCAACGACATCACCACATGCTACCTCCGGCTACCGGACCATGACAAAGCTCTAGCCGCACAACACATCACCAACGCCATCATGTGCAACGACGTTCAAAGGCTCCAACACGGCCACAGACCCCTCGGAGAGCCTGAAGAGCAACGTGATCCCCCTGCGTCCAAGAAGGTCAAAACAGAAGGCAATCCAGACTCCACACGCGCCACTACCCCAAGCTCGGCATCGGCATCCAACACCCGGTTCCACGACTACAAGGGTTTCGCTCCTCTTTGCCATGGCGACAAACCCATCGACCTCGACCCGAAACCCAAGATGCCCACTCGCACTCACCCAAACCTCAACAACGAAGTGGACCCCAACGTAGTGTTTGTCACCAAGAAGAGCACCATCTATCATCGCAAAGGATGCGGTAAGATAATCAATTCAGCCGAGCAAGACGTCAAGTCCTACCAGAAGGCAGAGGTTGAGATGTTGTTCAAACCATGCTCGACGTGCAGACCGTAATATCCTCAACCCCATCCCCCACTGACATCAGACCTTATGGGCGCTGAGTAGGAACATGCGGCTTAGATGCACCACCGACGCAGGCCTTAACGCATGCAGAGCATCTTTCAGTTTTGAGAGAGTGTGCAATTGTGCCAAAACGTGTGACAATCAGTGTTCGGCGCAGTTTCACACAGGGTTATTCCACGACCAGATGAACAACAGAACAAGCGTCAATGCTGAGCGTCAAGTGTCTGTGCAATGTCATCCTAGTGTGTCCGAACCATTTGTTGAGCGAAAGAGACTGGAGCCGTAAGTCGATGTAACATTCTCTTTGATCCGCTGCCTTGTGATCGTCATGTGCAGCTGCTTCGCATAAAGAGTAGCTGTTCCCATCACCTTGCTACCCGTGCTTTCTTAACATCGGCAACACGATCCCATGACCAGCCACGAGATCATGTACCACTCCCGCTACATCCAGACCAGGGCGGACTTCGAGAAGGTGATGAGTCACGAGGAGAGCACCAAACGGGTGCAAGACATGCTCCTGAAGTACCAAAAACGAGATGATTACCATACACCCAGAAGCAGATCGTGTCCAAATCCCAATCGACATCGGAAGCATCACAAGTACGGGAAGGTCAAGAAGATGAAATGCCACCCAAAGGAGGACAGATATCTCGCCTGTCCAATTTGCCGGATTGCTTCCAGAACAGTGCGACAATGGGAAATCCACCTGATCACGGCACCGCACAAACAAGCCAAACAAAGAGCTGAAAAGTTCGTGGACTTGGACTACCTCTACGTGTGAATTCCATGCTCTCAATCCATTTGTCGCCCCGAAAGGGGTGTGTGTGGCACACCGCTGTACATGCGGGAACGTCAACAAGCACTGCATACGAGAGCGAAAAGAAGCACGAATTTGCGATCTAACAAGTTTTTGCACATGATATTCAGCAGGGGGCAGGAGCACCTTGGTCAGTCTCCTGCCAACGAAGACACTGACCAATGGTGGTGAAATCAACTCCGGACGCGGAGTTGACGTACCTGCAGTGATGGTTATAGACGTCCTGTAACGCAAGCTGTGTATGGTGCATCATTGCTGTTGCTTCAACCAGTCCTTCAAGAACGAGATTTTCATTTTGGGCATTTGGTATTTGAGCATGGGTGAATTCTCGATGCCGTGAGCATGACATACCCCAAACCCCAGAAGACCTCGAGCCCATCAAGCTTGAGTGGATCGTGATGCTTTCAGCTTGTGTGTTGTGAATAGCAGCTGAGCAGAATTGCGTGAGCATGTCATTTTAGCATGGTGATGGAACATGTCGAGCATGATGATGGACGAAAGCATGGAGAAGGTTCGGAACATGAGTGTTAGAGCATATGAGCATGCACTGTGCAGCATCGGAGCGCGATGAGCAGAGTTGCGGCAGCATGAAGTGTGTAGCATCAGACCATGAATCGTGGAGCATCTGAACGTGCTGAGCAGAGTTGTACGAGCATGACTTGTGGAGCATCAGAGCATGAATTGTAGAGCTTCTAAGCGTGGTGAGCAAGCTTGGTTGAGCATGAGTGGTGGAGCATCAGAGCATGACTTGCAGAGCATCTGAGCGTGATGAGCAGAATTGGGTGAGCATAAACTGCGGAGCATCAGAGTGTGAATTGTAGAGCATCGGAGCGTGATGAGCACAGTTTGCAGAAGACCCTAAACCCTATATGATATGTCATATAAACATCCATTCGCGACCCTTCTACCTCATCACTCACGAGCTCATCCACTACCACTTGATTGAGCATGTCCTTCTCCAGCAGATCTCCAACTACATGAATATGTGGAACACTAAAACAAAAAGTGTGTGTGGTTGTGTGTGTGGGTGTGCGTGTGTCCGGTTGTGGCGCGCTGCGCTTGGGTGGTGTGGGTGTGTTGCGAGTGCGCGGAGCGCGTGCCGAGTTGCGCGTTGCGCGTTGCGGCGTGCGAGTGAGTTGCGCGTGAGAGTTTGCGCGTGCAGCGTGGCGACGTGTTGAGCGGTGCGCGTGAGGCGTCGCGCGTTGCGCGTTTTTTTGAGGCGGGGACGTGGCGCAGCGCGGCGTGGCGGTGCACGTGGGCGCCGCGCGCGTGCGGCGTTTGCGCGTGCGGCGTGGCGCGCGAGTTGGCTGCGTTGCGCGTGCTGGCGTGCGCGCGCGCGTGCAGCGTGCGCGTGCGCCGTTGCGCGTGGCACAGTTGCCGGTGTGGCGTGTGCGTGTGCGTGTGCGTGGGCGTGTGGGGGCGTGTAGGCCGTGTGCGTGTGCGTGCGCGCGTGTGCGTGTGCGTGTGCGTGCGCGTGCGCGTGTGCGTGTGCGTGTGCGTGCGTGCGTGCGCGCGCGCGCGCGCGGGTGTGCGTGCGCGCGGGCGTGCGTGCGCGCGGGTGTGCGTGGGATGAGGATGAAAATCAAATTCAAAAAAGAATTAGATTCGAATTTAATTCATTCTGGACGGGCAGCCCACCCCCCGCAGGCCGAAGGATTCAACTCGAATTTAATTCCTGAAATGAAGCCTCGTAGCACAGCACTTAAGCTTAAAATTGAATTTAATCCTCCTTCCTGCCGGAAGGATTAAATTCAAATTTAAGCTGCCTCATAGTTTGACGAGGTTGCACGGTCACTCGCACTTCGGTTTTCGCACGCTCGGCCCTTGCTCGTATACGCTTCGGTTTTTACACTCTCGGCCCTTGCTCCAGCTTGGCGCGCTTCGGCGGCTGCTGGATCACAGGCTCTACTGCATCAAAGTGGTTGAAACCAGCAACGGAAGCTTCAGCAACTCAACCCGCAAAACCTCTCAACCTCAAAGAGAAATCTCTTCCTGCTACTGCAAGGGCGGGAACCCTTTTCGGGTTTGGACTTGGTGAGGGTGTAAGGCTTAAGGGTTTTGGGTTCAGGGTTTGAGGGTTTTGGGTTCAGGGTTTCACGGTTTTGGGTTCAGGGTTTCAGGGTTTTGGGTTCAGGGTTTGAGGGCTTTGGGGTTCAGGGTTTGTTTTGGGTTGAGGGTTTGAGGGCTTTGGGTTGAGGGTTTGAGGGCTTTGGGGTTCAGGGTTTTCAGGGTTTTGGGTTCAGGGTTTGAGGGCTTTGGGGTTCAGGGTTTGTTTTGGGTTGAGGGTTTGAGGGCTTTGGGTTGAGGGTTTGAGGGCTTTGGGGTTCAGGGTTTAAAGGTTTTTGGGTTCAGGGTTTGAGGGCTTTGGGTTCAGGGTTTGAGGGTTATGGGTTCAGGGTTTGAGGGTTCTTGGGTGCAGGGTTTGAGGGCTTTGGGTTCAGGGTTTGAAGGTCTTCGGTTGAAGGTTTGAGGGTTTTGGGTTCACAGTTTGAGGTCTTAGGGGTTCAGGGTTTTAGGTTGGCTTTGGATTTCTCTACAACACCACTGCATGGCAATAGAATTCGAATTTAACTCACGCGTGCTAAGTACTGTATGGTAATATAATTCGAATTTAATCCCCGCGCGCTAATGACTGTGTGGCAATATAATTCGAATTTAATCCCCGCGCGCTAATGACGGTCACTCACTCACTCACTGATACGCAGCTCCGAATCGGGCTGAGCGTTGCTCAACCTGTGAGAAAAATTGCAGCCGCCGCTCTGATTACAGAGACTGAAAGGGCTGTCACGGAAACTGAAAGAAATTTAGGAGGCTAGGCTACACCGTTGCCGCTTGAGGTAGTGTCTTCGTGTCCCACGGGCTTTACAAGGGGTTCAGGGAAAAGGAAATGATAGGCAACTGGGGCTAATGGCGTCGCATTCGGTGACCTATTCGGTGACATATTCGGTGACATATTCGGTGACATCTTGGGTGACCTATCCGATGAGATGGTCGCTGGGAGAAAAATCTGGGATCTTGTTGGTAGCGTTTCTGCTACGTATTCGATGACATATTCGATGAAGTCTTCGCTGACTTGCTGATGGTCATATTAATAAGTAACACTCAGCTATACCTACCTGGTTCAGGTTTTCAGCTATTTTTTGGTTTGAAAGGGGGGTTCACGGCGATTGGCTGCATCTGCTATTTCGTTCCAATGCGCAGTGATAGAGGCATCGAAGTGCGCTTCAGGATGTAGAAAAGCATACGCTTCCTCAAAGGTGTTCAGTAACCAATTTGCCCTTGGTTTGCCAACTCGACGTACATGCACGCTTCTAGGAATGTTTTGTCGTGGTTGAAAAAGTATTTCACGCATTGGGTCGTCATGTGGTGCTCTTAGAATATGGCCTAACAAGGTAAGTTTTTTCTGCATCCACTTTGCTGAAAGTTGGACATATTTGTATTTATGTGAACGCCATAAAGTGTCTATGATTCTTTGGTTCGTCCAACTTCTGTCGACGTGAGTGGGCGGTATGTTCAGAACGCGTCGAAACATTTTGAGCTGAAAAGCGTTAATTTGGTTTTGCTCACGCTGTGTGAGTTGGATGGTTTCCAAGCCGTAAGTCAACTTGTTAAGGACAATGGATTCCATCACTCTTAGTTTCCATTTTACAGTCGTGCGGGCTTTTGACCAGAACAGGTTTAGCTGCTTCGCAACTGCTGTGGCTTCTCCCATTCTTCGGATAACTTCTTGATGATTATCTATGGCATCTGTTAGAACTGCTCCAAGATATTTTGCCTGGGTTTTTCTCGGAACGGCCGTACCGTCCATAAATTTGATAGAGGACTGCTTGCGATTTATGGTGAGATTAATGCATTTATCGAAATTGAGCTTCATATTGTAGTTAGCTGATTCAGTCTGTATTTGTCGCAAAAGCTTGTTAATTGTATGGGTGTGCGTACCGAACAGTAATGTGTCGTCTGCATATAGGACTTCTGCGTAGTTTATGCCTGGTATAGGCTGTAGCTGCTTTGGCGTGTTTAAGACTGTCTTGATGTCCTGGAAAATTGCAGTCATTAGAACTCCAAAAAGGTACGGTGATAAGGGGCATCCTTGTCGAATACCTGAATTTTGTATCTGATAATCGGAGCGGACGTTGCCTTTCACTACTCTAAACTTTGCTTGTTCATATATGTTTTGGATAAGGCAGATTATACGTTGGGGTATGCATAGCCGTGCCAAAACTTCAACAAGTTTGTCCTGGTCTACTTTATCAAACGCCTTCTCCCAATCTAACAGTACCAACGTGAGATTTGTTCCTTGCCTTTCTGCCATATCCATAAGCCTTCTTGCAATGAACAACGCTTGCGATGTTGACTTCTTTTTGCGGAATCCATATTGGGTTTTTGATATCCACGGCTCTAGCGCAGGTTCCAAGCGGTTTTTAACTAGGGCTGCCAGTATTTTGTAAAACGTTTGCAAGAGTGCAATTGGGCGGTAGTTTTCCAATTTTGCTGGGTCTCCTTTTTTGTAAATGGAAGCAATGTTGGACAAGTTTAGAGAGGCCGGGTAGGTGCCCTTTAGCAGTATTTCATTGAAGTGCACTAACAATTTTGCTCTGTTGTCGTTGTGCAACCATTTTATTAGCTCTGAGGTAACCTCGTCAGGACCCGGACTCTTGTTACTTTTAAGCCGTTTGATCACTGCGTTAAGTTCTTCAAGTTCAAAAGCGGACTGGTTAACTGCTGCGCCGATCTCTGAGAGAGAAGTGTTCTTTTGTTCGTGCGCAGTTTCTGGTTTTTTCCATTGCACACTACTCAGGTATTCTGCTGCCGCCGCAGGAAAGCTGCTTTCAGGAATTGGGTTGCCGTCCTTATCTTTGAATTTTGTATGTCTCGGGAAGAATTTTTTCTTCATTTGCTTCAAGCCTTGCCACTTATACCCTTGCTTATCCATCTCTTCTAGTTGTTGCAGCATACTCTTTCTTTTGTCTTGGCGAATTTGTTTTCTCAGTTGCTTTTCAAGATCCTTGGCAGTTTCCGTACTTCCTGCATGGTTGTGTTGACGCTTTTTGCTTAAAAGGTCCCAGGCCTCTGCTGAGATGTAGGCTTTCCTTTGCGCTGGAGGAAACATCGTAAATGCATTGTTAGCTGCTTCATGCAAGATATCGGCCCAAAGCTTTAATGGGTCGTCTGTAGCTTGGGGCACTCTGTCCTGAACTAGTTCTGCAACCTGCATGTTGTATTTATGAATTTGATTTTGCGTGGGAGGTCTGTATTTTGGTCGTTTTGTTGTTTCCGCGTAGCGCCGCTTTGCAAGTTTCACACGCAGATTAGCAACTAAAAGCTTATGGTCTGTTGTAATTGGGTGAAAGCAACTAGATTCAACGTTGGTTATCGCGTTTTTCCATCTTGAGTTGATTAGTACAAAATCCAACTGAGCAAAACGTGATGTCGTGAAAGGTTCCGAAAAGTTGGGAGTTGTGGTATTGCGATACGTTACAAGTTTCGCAGGATCCTTCTGAAAAAGTGTATTTGCAGCGACGAGGTGATTGTCTTGACACATTGAGATAAAACGTTCCCTATTGTCTTGCTGTTGTTCAGTTAGTAGGTCTATGCTATCTTCGTGCGTGCCGAAAATATGTTCGCCTAAGATCGTTTCTTCGTGTGGAAGTCTTTCCATAAGTCTGACATTGAAGTCGCCAATTGTCAAAATAATGTCATGTTTTGGTAACTTACCCAGAGCGTCGTTTAACTTATCATAGAAATCGTCCTTTTCCCTTTGGGGACGAAGCGCATGCGGAGCATAGGCAACAATAATGTGGGTGCAGAGTGGTCGTGTGTCGAAAGTTGCGACTAGAAGTCGTCCATCTATCTGCTGTATATTCTTCTTGTAATGCCGAAGTTTGTCACTGTACACTAACCCAACTCCATGTTTCTCCGCATCCAGATTGTAGAGCTGTATTTCGGACAGACCTGTGTTTGCACATTGCTTGTGTTGTTCTCTTTTCTGCTCTGCGAACACTTTGGTCTCATGAGAAACTCCTGATGAGAAGTAAAAAGTGTAATCATCATGTTCTTCCTTTGAACAGCGGTTCACCCTTGTTTCTTGCAAAGCTAGAATCTCGATGTGGCTTTCTTTCATTAGATGCACTATTTTTTGCCTGCCGGAAATGTGTGTAATCCCTCCTCCTAGATTTAATGTAGCCATCCTCATGTTCGACCACTTCAGTCTTTCATGAGTTTGAGTATTTTGTGTCATGGGCTGATCTGATTGAATTTTGGTACTTTCGGTAGAGCATTCTTGAGCTACTTGATAAGAGTTATACTGCGTAGCCTCAACAGTATAACACTTCCTCAACTTACGGTATTCTTTGCGCCTTTCTTGTCTTCGCTGCTTTCGGTTGGCTTTTCGTATGATCTCAGCAATGGGAGACCTTTTGTAAATTCGCCTAGTAGAGTTTGCTTTTTCTGTGTTTTTGCTGGTTTCCGGTTGAGACTTCGGGTCTGTCACCTTTTCGTTCCCACTGCTCGTTGAGCTGCGGGGCTCCCGCCACTCCATGGGGGGGAAGGTGTAAGCAATGTCATTTGTCACACGCTGGAAAGCTTGTTTGGCTCGTCCATAAATACCTTTGTTTTTGTAACTGTTTCGTGTGTTGTTACAGTTGTCAAGCTTTTTGAAAGAGAGAGGCCTAATGCTGGCAACTGGCACTTTTGATGGCATCTTCGCAGACGCATGCATCCGCAACATCTTGTTCCTCTCAACGTACATTGATGACATCTCTGACATATTCGATGACATATTCGGTGACATATTCGCTGACTTATTCGGTGATATATTCGATGACATATTCGCTGATCTAACCCCCACTGTCTTATTGTCGCTAAGGTCCAAAGGTATTTGCGCTGTGCGATAGAAAGTGTTCGGACCCTGTCTGGGGGAAATCTTCTTCCGTATGTTAAGAGTGTTAACAAAAGGATCCCAGATGTACTTGCAACCCCGAGCTTGGAGCCCTTTAATGTTACAGTAGGGAGGCTTAGGGGACTTGGAACGTTCGCTAGGGCGGCAGCGGTGGCTGTTAAGCCGGTGAGACCTAGCGCCTTGGGCAGCTAGTCAACTCCAACGGGTCAGCAATTTGTACAAGTGCTCATTGTATGTCTTGACGAACTCGGTTGTGGCCAAAGATAGCACTTCTATGCGGAACGGGAGCTCGCTCTTCATGGCTCGCTCGACTGTCGTGCTGTAAGCATTCCGCTTTCCTTTTCCCTCACTCTTTGCGAGCCCAATCTGTTCCATAAAGGATCCTTCCGGATTCACAACGTCGTCTCTTGACAAGTTGCCAACAGTGGCCAGGGTTTTGCTCTTGCTTTTTCCCCAACCTTTCCGGGACGTCCAAGCGAACTCTTGGGCTGTGATCGCCTGTCTGAAGGCCCTTTTGTCAAACAACTCTTCGTTGATATATATCACACATCTCCCATGAAGATGGTCTAAAGCACACCAAGCGAGATATGTCTCCACTTGCCCGGCTGCATCCGGGATGAACACTGTGTTGTGGGCCCAGTCCTTTTTCCATGTAAGATCTGGTCGCAACTCAGAGATCACAGTCATGACCAACTTGAGCGGGATGCTTTGGACTTTGTCAAACGTACTGATCATGGGCTCAAAAACCAGCGTC
>CAJNDS010001049.1:0-38535 GCA_905221605.1 Symbiodinium natans
TACGTTTTCTTCCCTCATCCTGGAAAAGCCCTTTGCTTCGCCGTCTTGCTAGCTTCAGGTGGCGGTGCTCCTGAGGGATCTGTACAAGCACTACAGGTCTCGCTGCTCACTGCAGTACTTGAGAAAGGTTTCTGGGGGCAAGCGAGCCTGGCAGCACCGGCCAGGCGGTATGCTCGATCCAAGGGCATGGAGCCGCCAGATGCAGGAAGCTTACTGCCCGAAAAACATGGCAAAGCAATGAGATGCAACTTCGGCTTCCAAGATCTTCTCCGGGTACCACGGGCTTCTATGGGCTTAGCAGCTAGGAGTTCAGAAGCTGGTGGGTTTGGGGACCAGGCTTTTTCGAGCAGTGCGCTTGTTAGCGCCTGGCCAACCTGGGACCCCCTATTTACCTACAGATGAGGAGTAAGTACCCCCTATCTAGTAGGTATAGCCCAATAAAAATCTGTAGGTACATAGGGCCCCAGGAAGTTTATCGAACTGCCATGCCACCCATGCTCCCCCCTTGTCCTGAACCCTGAACCTTGAATCCTGAAACCCGAACCCTGAACCCTGAACCCTGAACCCTGAACCCCGAACCCTAACCCCTTCCCCTTATTGTGACTGCTTCAGGTGCGCTTGAACGTAGAGGAAGTCCGGCGTGATGACTTGCGCCTTGACCAGCTGCAAGCGAAGGTTCGCCCGAAACCAGTACAAAAAAGTAATAACATAGGAGTATAACAGTGAAATGACGGAATAATGCAATAATATGATAATCCAACAATACCATAATTAGCTGGTCGGTGCATCGCGGCGGAAGTTACTTTCTAGAGTGTCCACCTTGGGAGGTAGTGAAAACGCCCGAGCAGCGCACCCCTTAGTCTGTGTCGGTCAGCACACTCAGACACCTCGACAGAACATGCTTTTGGGTTGCAACTGTAGGCGGGAGCAAGATCGTCAATTGAAGATGGAGCGCCGCGAGCGTGAGCGGGAGAATGACCGCAAGAAGCTGGGCACAGGCCGGGCAGATTCTTGCGCTGCCGACGATGTCATGTGCAGATTCTGCTTCATTTGGTAACATGTGTGTCGGGCACGATGCTTTCCGCATGTTGGGCCAAGCACCTCAGTAGCACGTTTCTGGTGTCTACTGCTTGTCGCGCCATGGTGTCCTCAACACAGCTGCTCACATATGGGTCTCTGGTGGCTGTGGCCATCGCCTTCGTTGCAGCACGCTGGTCGCAATGGGCAGAGCTGGAAGCAGCGGTGGATGACTTTGCCGCCCAGCTTTTCGAATATCTGAAGACGGACGCCGTGGCCTTCGCTCTCCCAGCTGCTTATGCCCGCTGGGTGCTGCCCGCCCCATGGGCCAAGCCAGAGCCGTGGCCAGTAAAGGTCCTGGCAGCTGGTGCATTGGGAACTGTTGCTCTAATCAGCTTGACAGGCGCCCGCCGGGCCGCAGCCGAAGGTACGTTTCAGGTCTCCGACTTTGCAAATCTATTTGTCTTGCACATCGGATCGTACTCGGTGGCACCACTCTTGGCGAGGGAGTGGCTCCCTTTGATTTCTGTTGTAGTTATAGTGCTCGTGTTGTTGACAGGGCTTCACACCGAGATGGTGCTTGAGACCGTGCAGGCAGTGACTGCTTTGTTTGCTGCGTATGTCGCTCATGACCGCTTTGGCTTGCGCTGGCATTCATTTTTGCTTGTTGGTGTTGGCGGGGCTGTTTTGGTACCGTACTTGGCCTCTGTCTTCAAGTCGCTGCCGTACTTGGCCTCTGTCTTCAAGTCGCTGCTACCTTTTCATGAGCTGGTGGCAGCATACCATACTGTTGAGGGCATCGTTGGCACTCGTCGGTTTGAAGAGGAGGTCTGTGAGCTCCTTGTTGTGACTGCCTACGTCCAAGTCTCCTTAGGATATGTGGGCATCTGGTACATGCGCCATGGGCAAGCGCGGACAAACCTTTTACTGGATGTTGCTGATGGGAAGCTGGAGGCATGGAGTTTTCTCCAGCACGTGGGCGAGTACATGTGGGCAGTGGCTGCTCCGTACATGATGCAGCGTACAATCATGGAGACTGCAAACGCGCTGTCGCTTTATGCTTTTCTTTGCAAGGTCGACCAGCATGTTCGTGTGGACACCTTTTTCTCGGGTGGCGACTTCGCATACAATCGCTTAGAGGTCGCTCTTGAATCTGATCATACTGTGGAAGCTTATGCTGAATCTGTGACTGAGCTGATGTCGGACTGCTATTCGATCATCGAGAAGAAGCTTTTTGGATTTCCTAACATCCTGCTCATGTCAGACACCCTGCTACGCCAGCCGGCGCTTATGATGGCGGTTCTTCCCGTGAGCATTGGGCTTGACTTTGGCCGGGCACGGGCCTTCGCAATTTTAACTTCGAACATTGAACGACTCACCAAGCACTTGCGCACCCGAATGTCCAGGAGGAAGAAAATCGAGGAGCATGACGTGAAGCACGCAGAGACCATAAGCCGCACAGGTTCCGCTTCTTTGGTGGCAAGTCGCTGGGAGGATCTGGCAGGAGAAATCTTCCAGCTTACAGCGTGGAGGAAGTGTTTGGTCTCATCTCGGCTTTACTTGAACTGGATCTATTACCAGAACATTGTGGGCGTGGGCATCGAGCGCCTTGGGGGTTGGGAAACACGTGAACCTCAAATTGGGACGGCGTTTTATGTACACACACACACACATATATATATATATCTATAGATACAGATATATTCCCACCCGAATGTGTATTCTTTCAATAATTCTACAGGCGCATATAAATAAATACATATATATATATACATAGACATACACACCCCTAAAGTAACGTCTGACATCGGAAACACGAGCGTTCCCAGCCCGGGCTACGTGAATAAGAACTTGAACGGCTATATTAGTTGCTGTTCAAGATGCATGGCTTGAAGATTGAAATTTCCAGGAAGTGGTTGCATGGACATCTAGCCATTCCGTAGTCCGAAGCCCGATGGTTGAATGATTATTGGCACCATAGGCTTTGGATCATGGAACCACACCTTCCCATTCTGGGTGGAAGAGATTGGTTTAATGTTGTAGTGGCTTACTTGCTTAATGGCATCATGGTTTAGCGGTGGAGCAGTTAGTCTTTTTTGTTTTTTGTGGCTTGATGGCTTAATGGCTCAGTCAGCCTGACAAGCAAAAAACAACCTAAACCCAAAGCCCAAAACGCCCAAAACCCAAACCCTAAACCCTAAACGTGGCCCGCTTCCATAGCCTTGAGGACCTACGGGTACATGGCCACCCAGCCATTCTGTAGGTCGAAACCTGATGTATAGACGATGTGACTCCCTACAGGGTTTAGGGTTTTGGGTTTTGGGTTTAGGGAGGATACATGGACCACAAGCCCTTTCAGAGGGTTCATGTAGATCCTAAGGTGTGCCATGGCGCGGATGATGGAGTTGGGCTCAATCTCAGCCGCGGACCTGGGGGTTTATGCGTCTGTTATCGAGGATTCCATCGACTTCTTGCTGACGCGATACAGAGAGGCCTTGCTCTAAGGGCCTTGTGCTTTAGAGTTTTTTCTGAGTGGATTTGTTACCCCCCCTTATGCAGGATCTTGCAGGCCAAGTAGTCAGGCCACTTCATGTTAGAAGATGGAGGCGTGCAAGTGTGTGCCGAGTGTTGAAGGACGCCCGCTTGGCGCAGATGTCAACGAACCAAGAGCGCCTGCTTGAACTCCACACCCGGCTGGCCACATTCCGGCAGAGGCCGGCCTCTGCACTTGCTGCAGTTGCTGATGCCAATAGGGACCTTAAATTAAGAACAACCCCCAAGTGCAGTAGACACATGTTCTATAATGAAGCCGGTATGGAACCCCAAGGTTGCAAGAATCTCGTGGCTCCGCTACTGATGGCTACTGCACGTTTCGGTCGGATGAAGGCAGCAGCTCACGCGGTCATGTAAACCTCCGGAAGAGTGCGCCAGTGGCAACCATTAGCTGCTCATGGCAGGCAATCTCATGTTCAAGGACTTGACCTACCACCGGAATCTATATCCCCCTTGGGAATTATTTCTATTTTTGGTCATATAAAACCCAAGAGGATATTAAGAATACTATTTTTTATATTAAGGTTCTAAAGGGAGTACAGGAACGGCACTGCGCGTGTCAAGCTGGACCTCGAGTTGAAGCAGGGCAAGGTTTATGCCGTCACGGGACCAAATGGTGCTGGCGCCGCGGCGGGAGCTTGAGGTTGCGTGTGGCTTCATCAAGGGTTTAGGGTTTAGGGTTTAGGGTTTAGGCCGTGTAGGCTCAGGAACTCTGGTGCTTTTTTGTTGGGTGGCTGTGAGCAGTTTTGTGCCACAGAGGCAAGAGTACCCTGTCGCACAGCTGCAACTTGAGAGCTCCCGCGTTGTTCTGGCCAGCGCAGTACTTGCTGTAGAGATGACGACCCCGGCCAGAGTTCGGAGGAGCAGGATCCCTAAACCCTAAACCCTAAACCCTAAACCCTAAACCCTAAACCCTAAACCCTAAACCCTAAACCCTAAACCTTGATGATGCCTCAGGTTCGCCATGCTGTCAGCCTGCGCACAGAGAATGCCTTTACCCAGCGGACTGATGGTGGAGGGCAGCATGGATTCTTGTTCTGCATATCCTGACCAGCTTTTAGTGACGGCGCAATGAGATTTTGCACATGCGCATGGATATGTGTTCATGTCACTGTCACGCGGCTGGCAGGTTATGCCTCTGGGCGAGCTTGCCGAAGTTCCACAAAGGTCTAACGGGGAACCTGCATGGTCTAGCTTGCTGCATGCTGTGTTCTGAGTGGGCGCAGGCCATACCATCCGTTCCACGTACAGCCGCTGGCGTGGCTCCTGAACGAAGCAAGCCTTGCCGCACTTTCTTCTGAAGAGCTTGACCGCCACGAGGCTCGCGCGGACACTGGCCTGCACAAGAATTGCAGCGAAAACGGATAAATAATCCCCAAACTCTGAACCCTGAACCCTAAACCCTAAACCCTAAATCCGCATCCCAGGTGCAGGTTTCGGCAAGGCTTGGCTTCAAGTCCTCTCAGGCCTTCGAAGCGCGCAGACTTGTAAGAGCTTGGTAACTTGTATACAAACCAGACCATCCGGGTTTGCACGGGGATGGCTGGCGGGGGGAAAGGACTTTAATCTGAGAAGCTATTTCCCAACATGTTTGTGAGCCGTGAGCCTCTAAGTCGATGCCATGTGCACTGGAGGAGTCCGACGCGCAAGGCCTCACCACGGAGGAGCTGCGACAGGAGAGGAAGGCACCATGGCATCCATTTTCAGACCCTGGGCTCCCGCGTTCCATTTCCAAAAAAATTTCAGGCTGCGAGCTGGGAATTTTGAGGGGTTTAGGGTTTAGGGTTACGGTTTAGGGGTTAGGGTTTAGGGTTTAGGGTGTAGGGTTTCATTTGGTTTTATCAGGGTGGGCGTCAGAGTCTCATCTTGGCCAGAGGAGGGAGCCCCTTCTTGACATTGACCTCGCGCACCCTTCCCACCTAAAAGTGGGCTCGATATTGAGACATGCGTTGGCCGGCACGAGAGGTATCGCTAGAGGCTCCCAATCGCTAGACATGCCAGCTTATCGTAGCCAACTACTCGACTTTGCCGCTGCTTTGCTTGCTTCTGATTGCGAAGAAGGTTTCCCAGGCTGCAAGCCTCCTGACACCCGGGCCCCAGCGGGCTGTTGTTTGCGGCAGAGCATTCTGGGCAAACTCGCGCCATCCAAGTCTAAATGGTCAGCCCCCCCCCCCATGATCCACACCTATGGTTTTCCTGTCTTCGTCTTTGTCTGATTTTCTGTTTTTTCACCGGAAAAATGCAGTAAAAACTGCACTGGAATACAAAAAGCTCTATTATATTATCCTCTATAAAAACACTAGTGTTTTTATGTGCATTTTGCTTCTGAAACTTGTGTTATGCGGCTCTATAAAATTTTAGAAGGGTAGCCATTTAGAAGCTTAAGGCTTTTCAGGGTTGGTTTTAGGTTTTAGGGGTTTGTAAAAATTTAGATGATCTGTGGAAGGCACCGGGGCTTCCCTAGACCATTTGCAATTTTAAAGATCCTTAAAAGGGGCAGCCCTTTTCAAATTTGAAGGGCTTTAAGGTATTTAAAGCCTTTCAAAATTTTCAAGATTTAAAGGATCTTAACAGGCTTTAAAGCCCTTAACAACCTCGAAACGTTTATCCCTTAAAAGCCTAAAATTCTTTAAAATCTAAAACGGGCAGCCGTTTAAAATTAAGGAAGTTACGGATTTTAGAATTGAACATCCTAAAATCTTTAAACTTTAAAAGGACAGCCATTTACAACTGTAAGAATTTCAGGGTTTTACGGATTTTAAAAATTTTATATTGTCTGGGGAAGGCACCGGGGCTTCTCCAGACCATTGGCAACTTCAACAATCTCTAAAATCCGCAAAGTGCAGCCACTTAAATACGTAAGCAATTTAAGGTCTTTAAAAGGCTTAAACGGCTTAAAACCTTCATAATCCTGAGAATGCTTAAACAGAAGCTTAAAGATTTTTATAAGATTTTAAGGATTTTTAATGTTTAGGTGGGTCTGGGGAAGCCCCAGTGCCTCCTTCCCCAGATCATGTAAACTTGCAAAAACCCTCAAACCCCTTAACCCTGAAATCCAACCCCGAAACCCTTAGCTCTAAACCCTAAACACTCAGCACCAGACCCTAAACACTAACCCAAAAACTTAACACTAAGCCCTTAGCACAAACCCCAAGCACTTAACATGAAACCCTAAACACTTAAGCACTAGACCCTAAACACGAAACCCTAAACACTCAAACACTACACCCTAAAAACAAAACCCTGAACATTACACACTAAACCCTACACACTAAACCCTGAACACTAGTAAACATCCTTAACACCCTAAATCCAAAAAACCAAACTGAAACCCTTCACACTAAACCCTAAACACTCAGCACTAGACCCTAAACACTACCCCTAAAAACTTAACACCAGGCCCACAAACCCCAAACACTTGACACGAAACCCTAAACACTTAAGCACTACTAAACCCTAAAGACTCAGCACCAGACCCTAAACACTAACCGTAAAAACTTAACACTAAGCCCTTAGCACAAACCCCAAACACTTAACAGGAAACCCTAAACACCTAAGCACCCCTAAAAACTAAACCCTAAACATTACACACTAAACCCTACACACTAAACCCTTAACCCAAAAAAAACCGAAACCCTTAGCACTGAACCCTAAACACCAGCGTAAACACTAACCCTAAAAGCTTAACACTACGCCCTTAGCACGAACCCCAAACACTGAACACGAAACCCTAAACACTTAAGCACTAAACCCTTACTAAACACTAAACCCTAAACACTTAAACACTACACCCTACAAACTAAACCCTAACCATTACACACTAAACCCTACACACTAAACCTTAAAGCCTAAACAGAATGATTTTTTAAGTTGTCAATGGTCTGGGGCAGCCCCGGTGCCTTCCCCAGATCATTTAAATTTGTAAAAATCCTTAAAACCCTTAACCTAAAACCCAAACCCGAAACCCTCAACACTAAACCCTAAACACTAACCCTAAAAACTTAACACTAAGCCCTTAGCACAAACCCCAAACACTTAGCACGAAACCCTAAACATTGAAGCACTTAACCCAAAAACTAAACCTTAAACATTTCAAACTAAACCCTAAACATTAGACACTAAACCCTAAACCCTAAACAGCAAACCCCAAGGCCAGAACCTCGAGCCCTACTAAATCTAAACCTGAAACCAAAAGCCCGTCGGGGTTTCAGATGCTTACTGTTTGGATTTCAGAGTTTAGGGTTTTATTTGGGTTTTAGCCGAGCCGCTTGACCCTCAACCCTAAAACCTAAACTTAACACTCAACCCTAAACACAAAACACTAAACCCTGAAACCTACACACTAAACCCTAAACACTAGATTTCCAGAAAAAATCTGGAGTACCCGGGCCCCAGACTCCAGACTCCAGATTTCCAGAAAAAATCTGGAGTACCCGGGCCCCGGACTCCAGACTCCAGATTTCCAGAAAAAATCTGGAGTACCCGGCCCCGGACTCCAGACTCCAGATTTCCAGAAAAAATCTGGAGTACCCGGGCCCCGGACTCCAGACTCCAGATTTCCAGAAAAAATCTGGAGTACCCGGGCCCCGGACTCCAGACTCCAGATTTCCAGAAAAAATCTGGAGTACCTGGGCCCCGGACTCCAGACTCCAGATTTCCAGAAAAAATCTGGAGTACCCGGGCCCCGGACTCCAGACTCCAGATTTCCAGAAAAAATCTGGAGTACCGGGACCCCCGACTCCAGACTCCAGATTTCCAGAAAAAATCTGGAGTACTCGCGGCCCCAGACTCCAGATTGCAGACTCCAGAATCTGGAGTCCAGAGTCCCGGTACTCCAGATTTTTTTTGGAAATCTGGAGTCTGGAGTCTGGAGGTACTCCAGATTTTTTCTGGAAATCTGGAGTCTGGAGTCTGGGGGTGCGGAAATCTGGAGTCTGGAGTCTGGGGGTACTCCAGATTTTTTGTAGAAATCTGGAGTCTGGAGTCCGGGGCTGGGTACTCCAGATTTTTTCTGGAAATCTGGAGTCTGGAGTCCCCCCCCCTCCCAAAACCCCCTTCCCGAGGCCAAATGTGTGGATCATGGGGGGGGGGGGGGGCGAGCGTCTAAATCTTTCTTCGTTCTTCGAATGCCGAGACGGGGCGGGGGTGTCAAGAACGATGCGCCAGAAACATCAGAACTCCAAAGCCTTATTGCGATCTGGGTGGCAAAAGCAACCTCAAGTATGCCCGTAGCAGCACCCCTAAACCCTTTAACCCCAAACATTAAGGGGCAGCGCCTCAAACGCTATTGCCGGTGTGAGAGCATTCAAGTCCGAGCTGTGAGCAATGCCTTCAGGACTGGTACAGTGACCTTTCCGGCGGCCAGCGAAGCAAAGCAGAGCTCATGCGCCAGATCTTCTTGAAGAGCCGATGCCCTCAGGACCCGATGTTGCATAGGGCAGGGCTTGCGGCTTATGATTTTTTACAATTGTTGTGAAAGTAAACTATATGGGTGTTTATCTAAAGGCCTTTTTTGGAAGTACATTGCACTGCTAAACTGCCCATCCGAATCCCGCGGATTTTGCAACTTGGATCCCAGACCCGGATCGCATTCCTTCACGACCCGCCTCCAAACCAAACAAGTACGCAGATGTCAGAGCTGAGCAGGATTAGTCGCGAAAGATCCGCATACTGCAAGTCGCGCGTAAGTCAAGACGTCCCGGAGCTACGGACGTAAGGGCTTAGAAAGGTCTGCGGGGTTTAGGTTCTAGCGTCTGTGGCCTTGTCATTTACTTGGACACATATGTCTTAGATACGGCACCAATCCGATGTCGCATGCCGGGAATCGCAAGCTATCTCATCACCTGTACCTTCTCGCGCAAAATTCCGTAAACCCTAAAGTTAGGGATTCAGGCTTGCAGAAACGGTTGATCTCATGAGCAGCCTGAATTTCACATCCTCGACAAGAGCTGGGCGCTTTCATTGCAGGTCGTCCTGATCGATGAAGCACTAGCGCCGCTGGACCCCATCTCGAAGCAACTTGTACAGCAGCAGCTGAAGGAGCGAAATGTGTTGAGGGTGTAGGGTTCAGGGTTCAGGGTTCAGGGTTTAGGGTTTAGGGTTTTGGGTTTAGGGTTTGAGAGAGGGTAAAGTGTAAAGAGGAGGTTCTTCGCAAGCATGTGTACCCCGGACGGTGGTTTTGTAGACGGCTCACTGGTTCCAGGACTTTTGCTCAGAGTCGCTCATACTGGTCATCTATCACACAGGCCAGGTGTGCTGTTGAGTACAGCAGCGTGCATCCTTCGTGAGTCACTCTCACTGTTGCTCAGTTGTGCCTTCGTGCATCAGGGGATGGCGTGAATTGCGTCAACAGCACCGGCTTCTTCGATGACAACTTGCACTTCGCGGATGGTCGTGCGAAATTGGTGGGATTGTGCTGAAGCTGTAGACTGCACGAGGTCGGACCCATGTCGAGCCTCACCGTGATGGCGAAGTGGCAGCGGTTCCAACAAGCTCCAGCAGTTGTCTCGCCACTCTGAAGAGTACCACAGCCAGCGGCATGCGCTGCTTCGATGTTGCAGGGCCGACGTGCCGAAGCCGAAGCCTAAATGCCAAAGCAAGACATGGGAGCCCGCAGATCAGATGACGAGCGAGATGGATCCGCAGCGCTGTGCCAAGACTTGCCTGTGACGCAAGAGATGCAGCAGTCGGCAAGCAGAAAATGCGGCACTGCACCGCGCAGATTCAAGCTCTCGTGTTGGCAAAATGTGTTAAAGCCTGATCTGTGAGTGAGTCAGCGCAAGAGAGCTGCAGATCAAATCGCAGTGCACAGGTGAGCGAATCACAATCGATCTGGAGAACGCGTATAGTTCTCAGAAAGTCTCAGACACCAGCACTTCAAAGAACTTCAAAGTCCTTGCCACCTGTGCTATCTCTTCTGAGGCTCGGCGGTCCAGCAGCATCCCTATCATTGCCACGTAAGCGGTATTCGCGCATAGTCTCAACATGAATCAACAGCAGTCAACCACCTTGCCACTCTTACGGACCTGGTGCCGAGGACCGACCCATCAGGAAGCCACCCAAGATGGACAGACCGCTCGGTGCACCAGCAGAGAGCAGCAGCTCCTTCCTCGGTGAATCGTACAGTCTCGTGCGTCGCCGTGCCCGAAATCTCGCCGCTCCCAGGTGAAGGCGAGGACATGTACGGCCTGCGGCCCTGTTGATATGCTTGAGCAAAGTGTCGTGTGTCAGTCGTGCCACTTGAGGGAGCTACGAAGAAGACCTTCGGTGAGCCACTTATGTTTCGCTTGGCTGCGCCGCCTGCCGCGTGCATTCCGGCACGTTTGCTGTATACTAGGACTCGGGCAGCTGGGACACTACCGTCCGGGGCGCCAGACCGGAACTCAGGAAGGGCACCAAACTGTTATGACTATGATTATCATTATTATTACTATTATTATTATTCGAGCTTATAGGGTTTAGGGTACAAGCGAAAGTCCCCTGTAGCACGAACACAGCGACTAACTGCATCTGCCTTGCCAAGATCCCGACGACTCCTGCGGGACGCCGTGCGGCTGCGCGATCAGGCAGTCATAGCAATCGGATCGTCGACGGTGTCTGGGTTCCAAACCCCACGCTTCGAGTGGCCTAATACCTGTCTCATGCATTACATCTTCACGCTGACAAGCCAGATTGCAAACCGTACAAACATGGCGGTCTTACACGCGACCTGCAAATCTGAGAGCCTTAGTATTCATACGCTTGCAGTTGATGTATGAGGGTCGCATGCCAGAGGTGGTGCTTATGCAGCTGCATTGGCATCAGCCGCAGCTCGTGAGGCGGAGCGTCAGGAGCTGAGCAAGTGGTGCGCGTGGTGTGCAGGAGTTGTGGAACGTAACTGGGTAGCCCAGTAACCATATTAAACAAGGGCACCCTTGTTGGGGTTGGTTACTTTATAGGGACCCTCAACCCTAAACCTAAAGCACAAAAGGGCAAAAGGGTTCGAAGGGCACCAGCCGATGCCAGAGCTTCGTGACCGGCTCTGAGGTGAGGAGCGCGAGAAGGCGAAGCTTGAGAAGGAGAAAAGACGCCGCGACAACGAGGAGCTTCGGTGCTGCAAAACTCCTCACTTGGGGTTGCAAAAGACGTACTAGAATGTGCAGCTAGTGATTTTGCCGAAGCGTCGGAATGTGTCGGCACGATGCAGGTATACACGCAAGATGTCAGACTCACGGTAACATAGGACAGTTGAATGTTGCTTCTACGTCGCAATCCTCTGGATTCCCCGGGGGAACACGGTGGTCGATCAACAGTTTGCTGTGTTCTGCTCGCAGGGGCTAGGCAGGCCACACGTGCGGCTTTGAATACTTCGGTTAAAGGACAAGGCCTCAAGTGATTGAGGTGGGGAGGAGGGAGCTGTGTCAGCAGCAAGGAGAAAGCAGCTGCTGCTGCACGCAAGCCTGGTCGGAATGTGAGGGCCCGAACATTCATGACTTCATAATATTGTAACATAATAATATACTACTAGGACGCTACAATCATACAATAACATAAAACAATACACTAATAAAAGAAGATGCTAATGTCAGATTATAAGAAGACATGAACATCATAAGGTCCTTCTCTTGGAATCGCCGTGTGAGACCTGACTAGCCGAGGCACCCCGGGGGATGGGCTTGGTCATCCGATCTGCTGGCGATGCACAGGGCTGAGGGGGATGCACAGCAGTCTAGCGTTCAGGGTTGAAAGTTTAGGGTTTAGGGTCTAGGGTTTAGGGTCTAGGGTTTAGGGTTTAGGGTTTAGGGTTCAGCAAAGAAGGGTTAAGGGTTTAAGGGCTTTAAGGCTTTACGGTTTAGGGTTTAGGGCTCGAGTATTCCCAGATCAGTGGTTGCAAACACTCCAGCGCTCTCCGTGCATGTGCCTCAGTCGTGATGATTGAGAGCTCAGATCTGGCTAGCACAACCCCAGTTGCAAAAAGGGGTTTAGGGCTTTAGCGTTTAGGGTTTAGGGCTTTAGGAGTTTAGGGTTTAGGCGCCGGAGAGAGCGCAGCCAACGTAGAGCTCCCGGCAGCTTTGCGGTCAGGCGCAGCAGCTGTCTCCAGATGGGCAGCTGCCCATTGGTGCCAACACAGCGAGCCACCCCGCCCCTCCCCCCAAAGGCCGAGGGCTGGGGAACGTGAACTGCACCATGTCACTCTGCATCATCCCAGTCTTCGATTGCCTTTGAGCAGGTAAGGGGAAGGAGAAGCCAGCCAGAGGCAAAGGCAAGGAGGGAAAAGAAGGAAAGGAGGGGAAAGAAGGCAAGGGCAAATCCGAAGGCAAGGATGGCAAAGATGGCAAGGGCAAGGATGGCAAGGGCAAAGGCAAGGAGGGCAAGGAAGGCAAGGGCAAAGCCGAGGGCAAGGAAGGCAAAGGGAAATCGGAAGGTAAGGACGGCAAGGGCAAGTCCGAAGGAAAGGAAGGTAAGGGCAAATCTGAGGGAAAGTCTGAAGGAAAGGGCAAGTCCGAAGGAAAGGGCAAGTCTGGCAAGGACGCCGGCAAGGATGCCGGCAAGGATGCCGGCAAGGATGCCGGCAAGGATGCCGGCAAGGATGCCGGCAAGGACGCCGCTGTGCAGGAGGAGACTTCGAATTCTCACTCTCGCGATGACGAGGATGCTCGGATAGTGGTGTGCGTGATAAGCGAATGCGAGGGGGGTTTACGAAATAAGGGACCCCCAATATAGACCCCAAATAGTAGGATTCCCTTATAACAAGGACACCAATAAGGTACCCCTAATTTCGGAAACCCTCATTCATGTTTCGAGAAGAGACGGAGTCTTGGACATGCTGCGCCCGTCACATGCATTATCAAAATGTACCCTACGATCCATGGCTAGCTGCCCCTTGGATCCACGAACCATGCCCAAGCATCTCCTGAAGCAAAGACCCTTATTGAAACCACCTAGGTTAAGAACCCTCCCTGTATAACAGCACTTCTCTCCACACGTATCAGTGCTCATGCCCTTTGCGTGTGCCGTGACCGAACAGCTTATTCGAGTCGTCGAGTCGTGAAGGAGAAGCCTGAGTCTTGATCCAACTGCGGACGCCTTCGGATTCTGGTGGCCTGAGGGCACGTGCCTTAATGCTTTCTGAGTACATACATATGTATAATTATATATAGATATATACATTTTTGTTGTTAATTGTATGTGATATATATATATATATATGCTTTCCGAGTACGTACATACATACATACATATATACATATGTACATATTTATGTATCGCGTGTATATATATATATATACCCGATACTTGTGAGCGTCGCTTCCATGATTCCCTTGGCTGCCTCGATCTTTGTTGCAAGGTGGTCACTGAGTCACAGCCGAGCCTGAGGAGGGATTGAAGATCCGATGGGGAGATTGCCTTCTCTCGTACCTTGCTCTCTGAGTCTCTGAGCAGGTGCTGCCTTGTACAAAGACTGTGCAGAAGCACCCAAAAATCCTTTAGTCAGATTCTAGTTGTGTGGGGATTTAAGTTAATGATCGCCGTGCCGTGGCTCGAGATCGTGTCTGCGAGCTTTGGGCGTGCCAAAGGGGGCACAGCGCTCGCGCACAGCATCCGTAGGGTTGCGGCACGAGGTTGAGGTCTGCACGTCATGGTAAAGGAATGGAATTATGAGTTGTGTCACGTTCTGCGTATCATACTTTTACACTCTGCTGTCCGGAGAAGGAAGATGTGCAAACTCAAGAGCGAAGCCTAGCTCACTCCCAGCCGCTCGTGAGCGCTCAGTTCAAAATGCATGCCACAGGTGCTTTGTAGCCTCTTTGCCAGTGCCCTTGATCCAAGACGCAGTTCCTGTGTGCGATACCATGTCTTTGTGAACGTGGCAATGGCTCGAGGCACTCCGGACAGCCCCCCTTCAGCTAGGCAGCTGGGCACTAAGAAGTGCCTCTCCTGCCATGGCCCACTTTGCAGGACTTCAGCGAGCCAAAGAGAAGGTGTTCCACAAGTACTTCCAACTTACACAGGCAGCCAGTGAAAACCTGGCAAGGGAGGTCCAAGCAGTGACCAAGATCCAAAGCGTCTTCCGTGCCTCCAAGATCCGGCGAAGTTGGCGTGCAGTCGTGGGCGCGACCTTGACGATCCAGCGCGCAGTCCGTGGCTGGTCGGGTCGGAGGCGGGCCCGGACCCTCCGCTTCCAGCGTCAAAGGCAGTTGCAGAACTACTTCTTCCATCAATCGGCCATGGTCATCCAGCGCTTCTTCCGCGGCTGGTGGAGTCGTAGGCATCTGCATGACTTCCAGGGGCGGAAGAGGTATGTACAGACCTGCGCACAGCGCGGTGAGTGGACGCAGGCGTACCTGGCCCACGAGCACCGGGAACGCTTGATCATGGCCAAAATGGAGGAGGAGCAGCAGATGAGGCAGGAGTTCTGCACGGTGGCGGGTGAGATACACCACCTGGTCAGCACGAAGAGCATCCCAGGCGTCTACAATCCACCGTACAATGACCACTTACCTCGTGCTTTTGACAAGCCCATCGAGCAGCACTTGCGAGAGTCTTTGCGGGTTCGGTTGCCCAGGGCTCTGCGCCGGCCGCAGCGACACCTCCCAGGCCTTCAGGCAGGACCTTGTCGTGTGGGGGTGTCGCAAGCAGAGCAGATGGCGGACCTGGTGATCGCCGGACCACCCCAAGAGCTGCCAGACCGTGCCCCATGCGTTTCAAGGACTGCAAGCACCGGCCGATGCCAGCGGGTGCAGGGTCCCTTCAGGTCACGGGAGCAGATTGAGGTCGCCAACGTCAAAGCCGCCAACCTCTACAAGTCGGTGCAGGCCGCCTCCCCGTACGATGCTGTTGAGCGGGACCTGAAGATGCAGAACAAACTCGCCAAGATGATCCGCACCTCACCTGAAGACTTCAAAGCACCTGGGCGCCTAGCTGAGCGCCCTCCGCCTCAAAGTGTGCACACGTCGTTGCCCTACTTGGAGAAGCCGTTTGAGCTGCGCAATGACTACGTCGAGCTGCCCAAGATCAGGGACAAGCCGCCATTCTACACAGCCTTCCCGAACAACAAGAATTTCGAGGAGCTGAACGAGCAGCCACTGCTCCCGTGCGGCCACGTCTGAGTCCAGTCCACTTTTTCGATTGCCGGCCTCGCAACATGCTGGGCTTTGGCGAAGTTTGAGGATATGCTACGATTTGATATGTTACAGTTACAGGTCAATTGAGTTTGCATGCTGCAACCTGCGTGAGAATACCGCACTGGGTTGCTCCAGTAGTTCGTTCCTGTAGTTCGTTGTGGCCTAATCTGCGCCACGTTGCGATGGGTGCGCAACTGTCACATGTTGCTATAGCATGCAGTCGCGTTTCAAACGCATGACCAGGGCAAACTAGGCTCTTCTACTCACCAGGACACGTTATATGTGTGTTTGCTGACTATACGATGTGCAGAAGGTAGCAGAACCTGTGACAGCTGGGCTTGCCCATCGTAGTAGATCGGTCCGCCCACAGATGTGGGAAATACACATGCCAGCGTCTTCCGACAATGTGCGGAAGACCTAGTGGCGTGAAGTCCTGGGGAGACGTGCTGTATGCAATGGTGTCCTGTGATATTGCCTGGTCCTTGCGACAGTATGATGCGAATGATCTTGCATGATCTTGCTGTCTGGAATCAACGGCTCCTCAGATTGAGTGGCTTAGTCGAGCTGAGACCTATGAACCATGAAGCTCGGCTGGCTTGTCCGAGTTGCGAGAGTGCAGAGCTTACCCGAATCTTGCGAAGTGAAACCTTGAAACTGCGCTGCTGAGACCTAGCTGACCTAGCTACCATGTACCGTTGCCGTATTCTGAAATGCATACGGAGGTCGAGGACCGATATTTATTCACATTCTGATGAAAATTTTGGAGTTTGCGAGTAAGTCTGTTCGCTTCAGGCGATGAGGTGTCTCGCTTGGCGATCTATTCTGGAATATTCTGGATTTTCAAAGCAAGTCCCAGTTTGGCAGGTTGTGCGCGTTTAGCCTTGGGTTTATTGAGGCCCGGGACCATGTGCAAGCAGAATGTTGTATTTGCTCACATGCGGAACTGCTAGCACGTCAGAGCATCGCTCGCGTGCTCATTCTTGTCTTGAGCAGTGGCCTGCAGCATATGAGCTGATGAGGAGTGACTGCTTTCCTCTCCCCCTCCTGGCCTGAAGCTCACGATCAAGAAAAGCACCCCTGCTTGTCTCGAGTCTATGGGTCGGGTTTCTGTGGTTGTTGTGGTTTGTTGGAGAGAAGTTCGCCCGCCACATGGCCGAAGCTACGGGACAGGGCGCATGGTCCGCAAGGCTTGCGGAAGTGCATGGCACCTTATTTTGGCCATCGCATGATTATTCCTATACATATGTATCTATGTACATATATACATACAAAGCACATATTCTGGATTTTTGTATACACAGACATAGCTTACATTTACATTATACGCTATACTACATCATGTGCTGTGCCAGGCACAAGCCGTGATCCGCTTGAACCAAGAGCTGAGGGCAGCAAGGCCCAGGGGGAGATTCCGGGAGTGACATGTGTGAGTTTAGGGTTTATAATAGGGTCAGGGTTTCGGGTTTAGGGTTTAGGGTTTGGGGCTTAGGGTTTAGGGCTTAGGGTTTAGGGTTTTCTGGTTTAGACTCCCGGTACTAGCGCAATTTTTTTGGTGGCTTGAGGGACTTTAAGGAACAAGGATCTTGAGTCGTTGGGGCATATTTTGGCGTACACCTTTATGGCCTCCCGCCAATGTGAGGCCGTTTGACTGCAGCATTCGATGCATTCGGCAAGTCTCTAGTCCCATTCTATAGACTGCAGATTGTCAAGCCTGGCAGTGCATGAGCTCCGTGCTAGCACGGGCAGCTTGGCTTTGGCAGTGCACGTTCCTCGCAAGTATCAATGGAGGTCGTTGGCTGCGTTGGTGGCCGCTATCAAGGTGCTTGGGTTGGGATTGCCCCCTTGTACTCACACTCCTCAGTTTGGATTATAATAGGGGGTACGATAATCCCAATTAAGGACTGTTAGTAGAACTCGGAACATCCGAATGCTTGGGCCACTCCGGACATGGCTGGAAACGCGTGTGCGAACTGGTCAGGCGAAGGCCCATGAATTTGACGGCCAGCATGTGCCTTGCATGTTTACACTGCCACAGCAGGAGACTCAGATGCTACAGAGATTGTTCTGTGTCGGCCACAGGTTGCCACTGCAATCTACACCTTTGCAGTGCTGTCGCCCAGGACGCGATGTAACATGTAAATCGGCATTTAAAACCTGAGCCGTGTCTACGCAATAGAAGTCTCAACGTCCTTGTCTCTGCGCAGGCCTCAGGCCAGGGCGTTTCTTCGAACGAGTCTCCCTGCAGCAGCCGCTGTGCCGCCCTCAGAAACTCAAGTTCACGAACGTCTTCTCCTCGGCCATGCCAGCATGCGCGTCCATGTGCAAGGTGAACTGTCTAGCTGACCACATGGCGAAGGCCCGTTTGCAACATCTTGCAAATCACCAGCAAGCGCTTGCACAAACTGTGGCCAGTGCGCAGGAGCTGGCCTCAAACGGCTTTGGACATCGCAGTCTGTCAAACGTTTGCTGGGTGCGCACGTGCGCTGCACCGCGGTCTGTCAAACGATTGCAGTTGCTGGGCATTCACCACCAGGGCTCTACTTCGGCTTGAGGGTGGAGCTGTAGCCTGGAAAGAGGGCAGTGGGAACAAGGGGTATAGGCGAAGCACAGCAGGCCGTGGCGAAGCTTCACGCCGACACGCCGCTGTCATGAGCTTTGCATCGGCATTGAGCCAGCGTTGACGAGCTTGTCCGCGACATAGACGTCCTGATCATCTGATCGCAGCATTCTGCAACTGAGGTTGGAAGCGCAAGCAGTCTCGCTTGCCCTGGCTGCAGTGGCACCCTCGGCTTGCACGTCCACAGCATCGTTGAGCACCTCCCCCGTCAAGCCATGTGGTGTGCCAGATGTGACGGCTGTGTTCCTTGTGTCGCTTCCTTGCTCTGTCCCAGTCGCTGAGGTTGGGCGGACCTCCGAGATGAACTCTCAGGCTCCTGCACTTGCATGCCTTCTTGAGCTGGGGCCAGCACAGTGTCGAAACATGCTCTCGATTCATTGAGGGCCTTTCGAACACATGCTGGGCGTTTGCGGTGCTGAAGCTTCCGCCCGAGATTGCCCACAAGGTTTCATCATATTATGATTATTGTATATGATTAGACTCAGACATAACATTATTGGATCTATATGCTTACATTAATCTATTCTTGTATTACTCTAGCATAATGTGATTATTTTTGTATCATGTCACTATCATGAGATTACTTTGTGAACGCTTGGGCGCGCCGCCTCGAGGAGCGGGGGTTCCTCAGAGGTTTCAGGGATGGGGGGACGGACCGGATAGTGGTCTGCTTGTTCTAGATGCCTCTCGGCAAAAAGCCAAGGCGAATTATGTTAACGTATTGGATGTATTGTTCTTATTACGTTGTTAAAGTCATGCCGGTCCTGTGTAGTAGTCCTGTGCTCCACTAGCCCTCTTGCCGAGGCTCCCTCTCGAAGAAGGCTCCAGGCTAGGAGCGCATGCAGGGCATGCGATAGAATTCCACTACGGCATACTTATGGCACTTGGTACAACATACCTGAGCATGCATGCGACCATCTCTGGGGCAGTTTCTGGTGGTCAGCCTGCAACGCCATGCTGAGCATGGACAATGCAGAGTTGCGGCCTTTGTCATTTGATCACAACCTGTAGAGTGCTCTTCATGCTGGAGCAGCTGAAGGCCCCAGCATCTGGCAACCCTGCTGTGGGCAATGGCGACATCCCAGGTGGAGGCGCATTCGCATGCACGTACCAGCACGTTGCCGAGTCATCAAAGATCAAGGCAAGTCTGCCAGGACAGATTCCCAGCTGCGGGGGATGCCTTGGATGCCATTGTGCTCCAGGCGAAGGGCTGGGTAGCAAAGCCTCAGAACGTGCACCTTAAGCCCGCGACCTTGGCACAGGCCATGAGGATGTGCCATGAGTTTTCGCCGCAGAGTCCCACCTGCAGTTTGGGGGGGGGGGGGGGCAGCGAGCTGAGGATGCGAAAGCAATGGATCGACTTATCACGTTAGAGCCATACGTCCTTTAGCCGGATACATGCTGTGCCATTGGGAAGCCCTTTCGTGGGTGCCAGCCATCTTGGAGTGATCTTTCTGTGGAGAGCTATAGGAACTTGGCCATCTGCGCCTGGAGCTTCGCAAGGCCTAGCACGGTCTTGAGTTTCCGGGAAGGTTTCGAGTCCAAAGATCTGGCTGCTACAGAGGCTGGCAGAATCTCCGGATCCTCTTCTGACGCTGCCACGCCGCCAATAAGTCCATGGCTTACCCTTGAAGCAGCATGTCCTGCCAATGTCGCCCAGGCTCACCGAGATAGCACAGGAGCGCGGTCTTGAAGGCATCTCCGGAATTTCCAAGCACTTTCCTCATGGTTCCACTAGCCTTTATCTTTGGGCAGAACGATCAGAATGTCTGGAGGATTTTCGACCCTTGAGATTGCCACGGCGGCCTGGGCCTTCGCACGCATTGGGGAGGCTGTGCGCATTGCCTTGTCGCCGCTGATGGCCGCCCAGTCCGGCTTCACCAGCTCACAGACCTGCAGGTTTCTGAAAAGCAAACGCAGCTGCCCTATCGAAGCTTCTGCGCGAGACTCAGAAGCCGCAGTCGGCGCTTGTTGTTTGTTGCTGCGCCATCCTTCATCCAGGTCTTCAACTGGTGGAGACTGGGTGTGCGAAGCTAGCGGAGTTCTCGCAACAGGTTTGGTCCCAACTGTTGGCTTTGCAACCTTGTCGGACCCGAACGCACCATTTCCTGCTGGTTTGAAGCTAATCTAAGGGGCTTGCAAATCTCGCCTTCGCTTTGTCTTCATCAATGCCACTCGGCCGCATCACTCGGCAGCAGGGTACGTGCCGCCTCTTTGGTCTTGGTTTCAGGAATCCACCTCGTCAGAAACAAGGCTCCCGGACTCGCATCTTCCGTGCTGTCGTGGTGTTCAGCGCTTCAGAAGCTTTTCTCCAGGCAAGCAGCAACATCAGCGGCAGCATCCGGCAGCCTCGGAGTGACCACATGCCCCAGAACGTCTCTTCGCAATCTTCCATGGCATGAGAACTCCGACCTTCATCCTGACATACCTTGGGCCCCTTAGCCTCCTGAAGCTGAGCCAGTTTTTGCCGGGCAACTTACCGTGGCCTCCGAGTTGAATGGCTGTTGGTTCACCCGTGCGCAAGTTCGTGGGGCAGTGACAGCTGGGCAAGCTGTGAAGGCAAATAGCAGCATGTCTCTTGGCTGTTCAATAACACCGAGAGAGAGGTTCTCTCACCGCCCGACACAGAAAGAGTTCCTCGGCCTCCGACATCTTGTCGCCCGAGGAGTAGCTACCCGAAGGCCAGAAGCGCAGTGGCAACGCATCATCTCATGGTTCATGGAGCACGTCGTGGATCGGTCTTGTGTATGCAGAGCAGCCCCTGCGCTTTGGCCTGGCAGGTCAAGAACGTCATCTGCGACATCAGGGCCTTCGCACAAGATTCGAAAATGCATCGCCCGCGTGTCGTAGCGGCACTGTGGATTCCATGCCCCCAGGCCCGTGCTTAGCTAGTATGTCTCTTTCGTGCAGGTTCTGAGGTGTTCGGCATTCATCGTTTGCTTCTTGCATGGCACGGTTCGGAGACCAAACCGTCATGCTCTTTGTTGGTCCTGAGGTTTCGTGGTCTGTTTCATTGCTGACGGGTGCCCGCGCCGGATGCCTCTCTGTACATAGACCACTCCGCTCATGAAACGGATGTTCAAAGTAAGCCGACCACCATCTCCAACCTCGATTTCAAGTCGAGATGTCAAGTCCTTGCGCGACGAAGTTTGTGCTGTCGATCACGTCGCGCATGCATGGGAATCCTTAGGAGTTTTTTGGTAGCAGCAGATGCGCGTGGTATCGCAACTTGTTAACTTGTGTTGCTTGTTCTGACTTGTATGCGCAACAAACAGGCCCGGCCTGCATGCTGCTCAAAGTGGTGCCTCCGAAGACTGAGCATCGTCCGCTATGTGCAAGCCTGCACGGTTGCTTCCAGTCGATGCAGGCACGACTATGGCAAAGAGCAGCGGCCACAAGGCCAAGGAAGTGGAAGGTTCAGTTCGGGCATGCTGGTACTCCCGTCCCTAGCATCGGTCATCAAGCATGCTTGACGGCATCTTCGCCGCGGCACAGCCACTCCAAGCCTCACCACGTCCCGTATGCGCAGCGGGAGCTGTCAATGCTGCGGCCTGCTGAAAGCTACAGCTCGGCCACTGGTATCCAGCGCAAGAAGGGTAAGCAACTTCTTTTTTTGGCTACTCCTACAGATCCCTTGAGCATCAAATCCCCGCAACGAAGCCCGAAGTTTTCCCACCAGCGAGCTCGCATGAAAGAGTGCAAGACGTCCGCAGCATTGCTGAAATGCTTGTCGGATGCCGTTGACGCCAATAAGGTTGATGCGAGCGTGATCGGTGCAGCCATGCAGACATGCGGGCACAAGCGCTGGTGGGAGACACTTATGCAGGTGCATGACAAAGCCCATTGTCTTGATGTGGAATTTGACCGCGTTCAAGGGACGATCTTCATGAACTCTGCAGCCTGCTTGCAGCGCTCGCAGTGCTGTCCGACAGAGCTGGCTGCCCGCAAGAATCGAGCTCTGAGTTTGAGCAAACATTCCTGCAACCTTATGCCATCGCCATCTTCCGAGCTGGACTTTCAATGCCAGATCGGTCCTGCTTGGAGAGTCTGTGCTGAAGTCGGTGAGCAGGCACTGCCATGGGCAGAAGAGATTCTTAGCTGGTGCAAGACACAGAAGTATGCAATGACGTCCATGCAGTATGGACCTCTTCTAGCGCTCTTTGAGCGGTGCAAGCATCGTAGTCGAGTAGAGAGCCTACTACATGAGATCATGCACAGACAAGGGTTGTCCCGGACCGAAGTTGAACTCGGCGGTCTGATCAATGCCGCTGGCAGTGGAAACGGGTCGAGACGATCTGGGACCTCTTGGTGACCAAATCATCACTGAGACCCAACGTCATTTGCTACCGAGCTCGGAGTAAGGCGCACCTTTTGGCAGGAAGGCCAGCCACGGCTGCAAAGATCATGCGAGACATGAGTGCAGCTGGAATACCAACCGATGCTGCGCGGACATCGGCAGTGCACCTTCAAGCGATGTTGATCGTTGCACATGCAGAGCCCACTAAAGCCAACAAGCGGCAGTTGAGAAAGTGTCTGGCTGCTGCAGAGGAGGCTGATCTGAGTGAAGCTGGCAAAAAACTTGCGACTAAGCTGAAGCAGTTGATCAATCTGGCAAAGGAGCTGCTGTCGAATCCTTCTGCTCTGCGATTGCCCGACTTGCTGGTGGAACAGTATGCCCAGGAAGGTTTCCTTGCTGCAGAGTGAAGATTTTTGGATACTCTTAGACGTATGAAGCAGTAAACATCTGGAGCAGGTATCCTGCTAGCATGAATTTGACGGTAGCCCCCAGTCCCAGTCAGACGGGCGTGTGTCGTTGTGAAAAGAGACAGGTGTGTGAGCATGCGGAGGGTAAAGACCGGCAGTGAGTCTGGTAGCAGAAACCGTGCTGAAGATCCTTGGGGACCAAGTCTGCAATAATTAGACAGGGCGCGGGGCACCGCAGTGTTGGCAGAATCTACATTCAAAATATCTCAAACCTCAACTAGAAATCGTTTACCCTTTACAAGAGGGTCGTCTCGTGTTGGTGTTTGCGGTTCAGGCAGGAACATGGCCCTCTCCCCAAGCCATGCCGCTACATGTTGTGTACTTGTACGCAACCAGGCTTGTGCTAGGGTAGCAGTGTGTTGTCGTGGCTGCTGCTGAAAACCTGCAGCAAATGCAGTGCTTGCAGAGTTTTCTCCACCCGCCCGCCCTAGTTGCTAGCAGCAGGGTGCTGGATTTGCATGTGCCGCTGCGTTTGAGCAGAAGTCGGTGCGCACATGTCTTGAGGGGGTTGGTTTGGTGTAGAGAGATGTTGAAGATTCTCGAACTTTCCTCCTTCAAGTGCTCGAAGCAGCATGAGTATCAAGTTAGTGTTCGCAGGTAGAGCATTCCACCACCACGCAGCAGTGCCAGAGAAGCTATAGTGCCGGAAGGATGTTACACGATCCACAAGGAATTCATGCGCCTGCTTCCCGCCCTATATAAGCACCGAGTCGAGAACCCTCCAAAAAAGCTGCACTTAAGGTTGCAAAGCCTACCCCGTATTTGCCGCACAGGAGTGGCCCTAGAATGCCCTAGAAAAACCCAAGCCCTGCATCTAAACCCTGAACTCCAGAAGCCTTGGGGATAGCATCAGGGAATGTGTGCGAGGTCCGCACCCCGAAAAGAAAAGCAGCTGCAGAAAGCCCTTCTGAGAAGTCCCAAGCTGCCTTAGATCCCTTATAAGGTTCTCCATTCGCATGAATGTGGAGGGTTCCCTAAATTCGGGCGCCCGCCCTTTCGACTGCGGAACTGGCCATGTGCTCTCGCCGCCTCTGGATCTCCTGCATCTTGCTTGGGCTGGTCCTTGCCAGCTCCCGGGATGGATCCTGAGCCGTTTGAGGGTAACCGGGTCGGGGTTTCCAGGTTCAAGGGGCGAGGGAGGGCTCAGGGCTCTCGGGTCTTTGCTTTAAAGGGCTTCGGGCGGCAAATCTGCGAGATACTAGTTTGCATGATGGGATCTGCCAATCAAGCACCCCATCAGACACACAGTTATTCGGGCTCGGGGCAAAGCAGGGGCTTCAGGACTCAGGGAAATCGACATGGGCTCAACAAAGGGGGAATCTACGTGAATATGCTTGAATATTCCGTCCCGAAAGAGCACGCAGCATCCACCTACAAGCCGAGCCGCCAAGCAGCAAATTTTCTTCTCAAGACAGATATGTGGAACTTGTAGCATCACTGATCATCGCCTCCTTCCCCCGTGTCAAAAAAAGTCCAGGGTTGTTCTGAGATGTGAAAACGTCCAGCTTTATTTTAACAGATGTTCTACATTAGTAAGTTGAGGGTAGCTGGCTGAATCAAGGTTTGGGCCGCGAGATTTCCACCTGGGGACGGCCTGTGGTGAATGACTCCATCGTCAACGCCGCGAGACCTCGGCCAGTGCAGGATCGACGGCGGGATCCTGGGGCCCAGGGGCCGCTAAACCATAAATAGCTTGCTGTCGAGGAACATACTTTGAGTTAGTATATTCTGGACATCTATACTAGCAAAACACCGCGGTGTCCTGACTAACTTGAGTGAACTACTAGCAGCCCAGCTTCACAAGACCAAGAATCGCAAAAGAACCGCAGCGCAAAGCAGCAAGCGACTGCCCTCCAGGAAGAGGCTCTGCGGCCTACGGCCTCGGGAGGGTCCCAGTCCCCAGTGATGGAGGAACCCAAGAAGGACAGCGACAGCCAGCTTGCTGAGAGTGACGACTGCGAGCCTTTTGGTAGTGCCTGGTAGTGGATCCACTGATCGTATCCTAGGCAGCAGAACATCTTCCGAAGTGGTGGGCAGTCACAGAATCCCTTGAAGCACCCTGCAGGGCAGTAGCACAGGAGGTGTGCGTGGTACACGCAGAGAAACAGACGCAAAGCAACGCTTTCAACACTTGGACTTGCAGTTGTCGCGACCTTGACGCAGCACGCGAGGCTTAACAGTCGTGACAGCAGCGACAGCAAGGCTATCTTCAACTTTCAATCCATACCTTTCGCATGCCTCCGAATGCTATGCAGCCAGAATGCCAAGACTACTGCCTGAAAGCACTTGACCGACTGGCGCAGGAATCTTAGCAAGGGCTGCGTTGGTGCTAACAAATTCTTGGCTCCAAGGAATCCTGTCAGCAACCCTTCTTCCATACTTGTGCCCACCAATCTGCTTTGCACCACTGGGAGTGCTTGCGCTGGGGATGCGTCCCGTCCTTCTTGGAACAAAGAGGTGCCATCGAAAATGGCGCGTACATTGCACATAGCAGCTCATGGCGCTTTCCGTGTATGCACGCGATAAGCATGACACAACAGCGAAAGTTGGGGAAACATATCTTCCCCAAATGTTGTTGCTTGCTGTGAAGGAACTCACATGACGTTTGTAATCTACAGACCATCTAGTATGCCTCCACAGTTTCCTCATTATGCGAACTTAGCTTGGGTTCCTTAACTTATGAAGAGCAGCACCCTCGTCCGGGGTTTTCAACAAATGCAAGACCAAGAATCGCAAAAGAACCGCAGCGCAAAGCTGGAAGCGACTGCCCTCCAGGAAGAGGCTCCGCGGCCTGCGGCCTCGGGAGGGTCCCAGTCGCCAGTGGTGGAGGAGCCCAAGAAGGACAGCGGCAGCCAGGAAGAACGGTTCCAGAAGCACTTACTGTGTGTGACGAATGCGAGTCTCTTCGGAAGAAGTGGAGCCGCTGCTCGTATCTTAGCCAGCAGAACATCCTCTGAAGCGGTTGTCACGCTCAGCAACACGTACGGTACAGCGAGCTTTGCTCAATGGATCTGGGACGAGTGCAAAAAGTAGGCTGAAGCATAAGCGGCCTGCGGTAGCTCGTGACAGAGCTGTGCCGAGAAATTCACCTGCTGGGAGGATGGGCCTTCAACGAAATCCTACCCCAGGCAGGCTTGGGCTTTGCATGCCCAGTTTCAGTTCCGCTGCTGTGAGCCGCAGAGATGTTGCTTGCACATTACCGTCTGTAAGACTTAGGAACAACCACATCATGGTTCCCAATCAAGATGCCACGAATATGTTTGCCACAAGTCTTACCAATTTCGGAGCCCGATGTGCTTTGCGCGTTGCGATCGAATGTAGTAGCCGCTTCTTTTCCTCAGGAAACTCAGCCCTGAGCTGCACGAAATTCCCTCAGCAGCTAGGACAAAGCATTGATAATCCCGGAATCCGATACCCAGAAGCCAAAAGCCTCGTGGCAACAGAATCGGGTTCCGAATTTTTTGGAGTTGCACAAGCTCTTCTTATGAAGCAGGCATGTCTACATGGACATGGGTGCAAACTGGGCCAACACCCTCCGCCTGTGCCTCCTCAGCAGCTACCGTGGGCAGGGGGCAGGTATCAGAAGCCAGGAGCAAGTCTACTGCCACTGTTAATCTGTTGCGAAGACCTAGAAAGAATGCGAGACTGCTCCCGTGCTTATCACCCTGGCACGAAAGCAAGTTTGATTCCATGTGAAATGATTGGAGTTGATCAGTGCTTTCGTCATTGATCTGAACCCTGTGGGCGCCAAGACATTAGCCCCTAATGTTATTTGGACGATGTTTCACCCCCCCCTTCCAAAGCACTGAGGTACGGAGATCTAGCTAAGGGGCAGCATCGCGATGCCACATGGGAGGTGTATGCCTTTGAAGCGACGCTTGGCTGGAACAGATAGTTACCATCTGGATGGTCTTTGGATACATTGGCCTGCCTAGGAATCCCTTCATCCAGCCCTACGTGGACCAGTTTGTCCGCTTCCTCAACGGAAAGGGGCCCAAACCCCCAATACTCATACCCCCTGCAGGGTCGAACCACCACCTCAACGAGATAGCGAAGAGGTTCCGCTGCAGAAAGGTTACCACGGACGAGACCCGAAACTGCATGGTGAAGCTCTTCGAACCCCGGATCCATGCGCTGAAGGCGGACTGCTGGAAGCTGCCTTAAGAAGCAGCTGCCCCGTGTCCTAGGGTCGTGTCACCTCTCAATCCCCGACTCAGCAGTCTAACCTGTTGCATCACGACCTCCTCATGACCTGAGTCCTGATCTGCAGGCGGACCCCGAACTCCAGACCATGCAGCTCATTCGCGCGCGGATGGAGGAAGCCGCTCAGCCTCCGCCGGCAGCAGCCAAGGGCCGTTACACGCTCCTCGACTGCCTGGAGTAGCTAAGGTTTTTTGCCGAAGCCCTATTCTGGACCATGGTCAATAATAATAATACTAACAATAATAACAAGAATAATAGTAACAATAACATGAATAATAATAAGAATAATAATAATAATGGCTACATTTTGCAGGCACTTCATATCGCCATGCTTGACCGAAGGTTTATCCCAGCGGCCGTGGGAGCAGCGGACGGGGAGCTGCTAATGTCCGAAGATGCCGCCAAAACGGTGCCTAGGTATCGATTTTGGGTAAAATTTAATCTCCCGTATTGTGTAATACTGGAGCCCTAACTATAAATCATCGATTGGGGATAATTTTTAATCTCCCTTATTGTGTAATAATGGAGCCCTAACTATAAATAGTCCTTGGGGACTGTTGAAATCGACACCTAGGTGCTCATCCGCGGGGGCTTTTCCAGCGGGGGCAAGGCTCAGGGCAGCTCGACGGAGTATCACGTTCCAATTGTCAACGTGGTGCAGTGGATGATGGACAACTTCCGTGAGTCGGACTTTGTGGTGGTGAAGATGGATGTAGAGGGTGCTGAGCATGGCATCCTTTCTGGGTTGCTAGACCATGGGAAGTTGGGCATCATTGATATCTTGGCTTTCGAGTGCCACGCTGCAAAGACCAGCACAGCGTGCAAAGATCTCAACAAGCGATTGGATCAAGCCGCCGTTGCCTCGAAGACAAAGATTCTTCGCGAGGCATCCGGCTACCAGGGCTGGGACCGCTTTTCCACTCCCGACAAATACTACCCACTGGATCCAAAAGAGAAGTTGCGAGTGCCGGGGAAGGTCGGCTGTTTTCTTGACTGCAACTACCTCCCCTCCGCCTCCCCCCTCCGCAACAAACCCCAACCCCCCCCCCCCGGGTTGGTTTAACATGAAGGAATCAGAATATTAAGTATTGTGGAAATAGACAGAAATTATATTCAAATTAACCGAAATTATATTCAAATTAACCGGGTCGCAGAAACCAACTGGGGGGGGGGGGTGGGGGGGGTGCTTTGTTGTGGAAGGTTGGTTTTTGGAGGGGGGACGGGGGGGAAATCAAAGAGAGGGTGCTTGGCGCACTCTCACCCTAGTGGACAGGATGGTCGTGACATCAATCATGGGCTGCTTGTCATGGGCACTCCCACGTCATCCTCAGACGCTTCATCAAGATTGTCATTGGCAAGGGGGGCCTGTAGCTTCACACCTAGCATGGAGCTGCTCATGACATGCTTGGGGGCATTCTTGGCCTTAACGTCGCGGCACGCAGAAGCTTCCGTCAGCCTTGCGGAAGCTGCTGAGCATGGAGCCCCAAAGGAATTCCCTCTCTGCGGCGATGCGCTCTGCAACTCCATTTACCCAGGCTCGTGGTGTCGTGCAAGCAATGGTGTGTGCCAGTGGGCTGATGTGCCCTGCAGTTGTCAAGTTACCTCCTCTCCACCAACAGCTTCGACTACATCGACGGTGACGACTGCCGGCTCCATAACATCCGTGAACCCGCAACCCACGACAAGCCAGGCATCGCAACTGTGCGGGAATGAGCTCTGCCAATCAATTCGTCCAGATTCGTGGTGCAGGGCCAGCAACGGAGTGTGCCAATGGACCAATGACCCATGTCGGTGCGCGGCCACTACATCAGAGACATCCACAACTTCCGCCATCGTCACATTGCCCACAACATCTCGTCGAGCGCCGGATGAGGAGAGGTATGTCAGAACCGACAAGTCTTTGTACGTGTGGAACACTGGGGATCTAAGCCGCGCCTGGTGGGAATGGACGTCGGAGCACATTGACCTGCTCGTCTCTGTGTGCAGGGTCCACGGCTTCAAACGCGCCATTGTTTTCATCGGATCTCTCGAGTGGGATTGGCAGATCTTCCAAGGTAGCATGCTGCCTCATCAGGAAAACTTCGTCCGACTTTTTGCCGGTCTGCGAGCGGCTGGAGTCATGCCATATGCTTGCTTTTACCTGAATGATGCGCCAAACGACCTGTCCAATTGGCAACGAGCAGCAGATGTGGTTTCAGCTGTGCATCATTTCAACCAAGCATTTCCAGACAGCAGACTTGAAGGCATCGATGGAGACCAGGAGCCACAAAGCATCAGCAGCGAGTACTTGCAGATGAATGAAGTGATGCGAGCCAGGAGGGAAGAACTGGGTTCAGAGATTACACTGACCGCTTCTCTAAAGCCTGGGTGGCTAAGTCGAACATACCAGGGTCAAGCCATGCTTCAGGCGGCCCTGACAAGTCTCGATGTTGGGATGATCATGGCATACCGCTCCTCGGCAGAACTCTCGCAAGCCTGGGGGGATCAGGCGCTGGTGCTGGCTGCTGCTGCCGGCAAGGGCATGTGCGTGGCGATCGAGACAAGCCCCCGGGCTCCAGAGACGGACTCCTTCTGGGAGATGGCCAGCACTGACAAGACGCGCTTCTTGCAGATGGTGGTGGACATGGATGAGCACTACCGGTCCGGAGCCGATTCCTCCTTGTTCCGTGGACTTGTCATTCACGACTATGAGGGCTTCTTCGAGGCGATGTATGGGATGAAGGCGCCGGACTATCCTGGGCGCGTAGTGACCACATTGTACGCTTAGGTCGTGCAGCCGTTTTCAATGCACTTTTGAGGACAAATTGTACAGACTGCCGCGATTGGCCCATTGCTGCGCTGCCGATGTTCAGCGACGCATGGGGCTCCATCCTGTCCGCCCATGTACGGGGCACCTGCACAGCTTAAATGGAAGACGGAGGGCTTCAATTCCTCGACCCTCGGGACTGTCGCCAGAAGCAAGACTCGACAAACTGCGGCAAAAATAGTAATCAGAAATCATAAAATGAATCTATGTAGCTTACTAAAATGAATCTATGTAGCTTGATGAAAGGAAGAAGCGAAAGGAGGAAGACTTGAGCAGACTGATTCGCCGTTGCAACAGCATGGAAGCCGGGACCTCCAGCATGATCAACGTTTGCTGTTACTCTAGTTACATATGTGTCTCGATGTATACTGTTGTTCTATAGGTGTATACTTGTTTGTATATATATATACATATATATATATATATATTTACGTGTATATATATAATATAATATAATATAATATAATATAATATAATATAATATAATATAATATAATATAATATAATATAATATAATATAAATAAATAAATAAATATATATATATAAATTGATATAATATAATATAATATAATATAATATAATATAAGATAACATAATATATACATATATATATACATACAAAAACATATGTTACTATTTAGATATGTCTTCATGTGCGCGTTTGTATATGCAAAAAAACCATGAATGAACATATATATATATATATATACATACATACATACATACACGTAGTCATGGCTATAGTTTTCACTGCTGCACTTGCCATTGCTCTCATTGTTGCTACCCTGGACCTCGTTTCACTGTTTGAAGTGTGTCTGTGCTGATCTGGCTCAGCCGTGGCACTAGATTCCACAGTATCAGTAGCAGTTTGTGAAAGACTTAGCCGGGCTCGCCGAGCGAGCCCCCCCTTACTCCGAGCGCTCCTCAGACATGACTGGTACATCCTTCCGCTGGGCTTCTGCCAGTCTCCTCACCTTCCTGATGGGGTGGGGAGGGAGCTTCCCTCTTGTCCATGGCATCCGGGGCATGCGCTGGGGGTTCGATGAGGAGCCCACGAAGCCAACCCGGGCCCCACCTGAAGCACACGTGGCCTGCGGAACCCTGAAAGGCAGCTGGGAGAAGGACTTGGCAGCCTTCCGTGGCATCCCCTACGGAGAGGCCCCTGTGGGAAATCGCCGGTGGAAGCCAGCAGAGCCGGCGACCTGTTGGAGTTCGGACACCGCGCTCGACGTCTCCAAAAATGGCCCGATTTGTTTCCAGGGCAAGGGAGGCCCAAGCAGGTTCCACGCTTTTGAGAAGTTTCTTGGCCTTGCTGGCGATGAGGTCGAGAGCGAGGATTGCTTGAACCTCAACGTTTTCGCCCCTGACGGGGCCAGGGACTTGCCTGTCTTCGTGTGGATCTATGGTGGTTCGAGTGTGGAGGGTCATGTGGGATGGGATTTCTATGGACCACTCGAGAACATCGTGCACCGTCATCCCTGCATCGTTGTGGCCATGAACTACCGCCTTGGTGTTCTTGGCTACCTGGCACTCAAGGAACTCTCGGCCGTGGACCCCCGAAAAGGCAGCGGCAACGCGGGAATTGCGGATCAGCAGCTGGCGTTGCGATGGGTTCAGGAGAACATCCATGCTTTCGGCGGTGATCCCAAGCGCGTGACTTTGATTGGACAAAGCTCTGGCGGCACGAGCATCTTGGGCCATCTTGCATCCCACAGCTCGCGCGGTCTGTTCCATGGCGCGATCTCGCTCTCAGCATCGCCCAACATCACCATGGACCGGGCCACGAAAGAGGCACAGGACCTTGCGTTGATCATTCCGAGAACCCCTTGTGCCTCTGTGAGTTCGTCGGAGTTGCTTGAGTGCCTCTACACGGCGGACGCCGCCGCGCTCGATGCCGCTTTGCCGACATCCTATTCGGAACCATCCTCCGACGCCCCCAACGGGGAGTGGGTCTTCGACTACCCCACGAACAGGGAGGGCCTCAAGAGCCGAATGAACGCACTGCTCTTCGTTGACGGAGCCACCATCACCATGCCCGTTCTTGAAGCACTGAGAACAGGCCTGAACGACGTTCCCCTGCTTCTGCAAAGCACCCAGGCCGAGCTGGACAGCCCAAGCAAAACGGTGCTTTGGGACGTTCAGTCGCATGCCGATTTGGCCGAGTTTCTCCACGAGAAGTTCGACAGAGTCTACGGGAGAGAGGTGGCTGAAAGGATCCGGAGGTTCTACGATCACTACGATCCACCTCAGTATGGGCTCTTTGCTCTGGATTCGGACACCGGGCTCGCCTGTGCCCTGAGGCGTTTTGCGATGGCAGCCCGCTCGGGATTCCGCCAGCCAGTCTACTGGACCACAGTAACCAGCAAGCCGAGCAGTACTGTGGCTTTCATGTGGGAACTGCCATTTCACAACTGGGACTTCATGGCGGCTGTTGGCAACTGGGACACCTTCGGGTACACTCCGTCAGAGGGTGACGTGGCTTTCGGTGAGCGCATCCTTGACGATTGGTTTCAGCTCCTTACCCGGGGAAACCTCACCTCAGATCGCGGCTACGTTCCCGTCCAGGCTTCACCTTCTGAGAACGTCATCGGCAGTATTGTCGGCGACGCCGAGACTCGTGCACAGCCGGATCACAAGCACGAAGTCTGTACATTCTGGGAATCGATTGGCGTGGACCAGCGATGGTGGTGGATCAACTGAGAGCATCACTGGTGAGACCAAGTGTGCTGAGCCCTTCTTCTCACAGCATAAAGGTCTTTTCTTGCGAGGCTAGTGTGTATAGCCCTCGTCCTTGTTGGACCCAGCTCGGCTGGCTCGTGCCTTAAAAGAGTAGTGGGACAGTGCTTCTGCACACGCATGCATGAACCGATGGTTTGAATTTGGAGATCCTGCCTTCCTGCCTTGGATTGAAGTGCGCATGCAACGTCTTTTTCATAGCAAACGTTGCTTCATTTCATCGCTGCGCAGTTTTGCACACCTCAGCAGCACCTCGGCACACCTGCCCATTCCCTTCCTGTCATGGAGCAAGACGGAGTTTTGCCAGACACTCTTCCTGTCCAAGAAGGCTTTTGGAGGATGATGTGGCACATAGGTGAGGCCGTCATTACGGCCACCGTTCTGCTCTCCATGATGTTGGGCTTTACTTTGTGCAAAAGGGCAAAGGCTGTGCAACCTGGCAAGCAAGGCTCTTCCAGATTGTCCTTGCGCGTGTGGATGATGCTATTGTTGCCGAACTCAGTGATGCATGTCTGTGGAGGCGTGCTTCGAGAAACATGAGAGCACAGTCATACGCATTTCGCCTAAGCGAATCCTCATGTCCTGTTGAACTTGGCGTGTCCCTGCAGGTTTGGTGATCGTGGCCGGGCCCCAATACGTCATGTCTGGAGTGGGCGACGCGGGCGATGCGGGCCTCGTCGCTGGCAGCTTCGGCTTGGGCTCGGTCCTAGCGAACCTCGTTGCCTTTAAGCTTGGCAGCATGCTTCAACCCTGGCTAATGCGCCGTGACTGCTGTTATTCAATGTGAAGCTTGCAACTGTTACAATGTAACAAGTATGGTAGCTTTGTAGCACCACAAGGCCGCGATGGCCCTGTGGCTGCCCTGGAATCTATGGCACAAAGTGGTGCTGGGAAGTGGCGGTGTAGGAGTGGTGTAGGTTTGCAAAGTCAATTAATGGCTTAGCCAGTGGTAGCCAAACTTGTTGGTGGACCTTACCCAGATGTGTGCTAGAGCCTTCCCTGGCTGCACGTACAGTTGAGGTGCATCGTGGCTGCTGCAATGGGCTTAGCAGGCGTGCTGCTTGGTGGTCTCCTGTCTGCACCCGAACAGCGCCTCTACGGCCTAGTAGGGGCCGCGGGGTTCGTGGGCTTTGCCCAATCCCTGCAACATGGCGGCACCATACAGCTCAAGCAGCATGCCTTCTGCGCTTATTTGCAAACAATCCATGTTCTGTTCATCAGAGCTGCTGAGGCATGTGGTCGCGAGGATCTTCTACCAAGCGGAGATGGTAGCAGATGGGCAGGCCTTCGTGTCAGGCTGGGTCAGTGCCTCCAACATTGTTGGCATTGCCGTGGCCGCCTTCTTGACCTCCTTCATCGACTGCACGGTGTACACGAATCTTGGCTTCTTGTGCGGTGGTGGACTCTTGCTGTACGTGAGCCTCGTCTTGATCGCCAGCTTAGCAAAGACCAGGCCTCAGAGCTGTGGGGACATTGAGTCGGCCAAGGCGTCAGCTTCAATGGTTTCAGCTGACCACGAAGAGAAGGAACCGTCGGCGCCAGCGATGCTGGCAACACCCGCCTTGTCACAAAAAACGTCAAGGCTGTCATGGCTTTCTTGGCAATTGGCGAAGGTTTGCTTCCTTATCTTCACCATGGCAATTTCGAGGGAGGCCCAGAAGTTCCTTATTCCTTTGGTTGGCGCGGAACTCAACATCCACACGAGTTTCGTCGGCAACGTTGCTTTCATGTCGCAGATGGAGTCCCTGATCGCTGCGCCTCTGGGCGGCCTGTTGATGGAGTACCTGGGCATTTTGCCGCTCCTCTTGGTTTCCCTGCTGCTGTCCGCTGTGGGAATTCAGGTCTTGTGCATACCTCGGACAGATTTGTATGTCCAGGGCGCTAGCCTGTTGGGCCTTGCCTGCGGCCTGAGTGCCGGTGCCGCCATTGCTCTTTCCATTACGTATGCACCCAAAGAGCGCAGCAAGAGCTTCATGAACGCCTGCCGCTTCTTCAACTCCTCAGCGGATGTCGTAATCCCCCTGATCGTGGGATCACTTGCCAGCTCAGCTGGGGTCTTGGTGGCTGGCAGCACTCTGACGCTTTTAATGCTTGGGTCCATTTGCATCGCCCTGTTCATGTTTGATCTGCAGCTTGTACTGGCAGATTCCACAAACAATGTGCGGGACGTGCGGGTGCCTTCTATGGACTTTGTGATTCCTTTGAAGGCCGTCGGACCCTTCACTCGCACCGTCCTCGAGAGCATCTTCACGCATTATGCACCCAGGCGAATCTACGTAATTTGCCAGCAGGAAGTGCGGGAGTCGATGTCGCAGGCAATGGTGGAGTCTTGGCATATGGTGAGGACCCCACGTTATGTAACGGCTTACTAGCAGGGTTTCGAAGTGAACTAAAGACAATTAATTGCTGAAGGTTGCATTTGCCCCAAGGAGTGGGGCCTGCCAAGTGGCCGCGTCGCCTTCGTCGACGAGGAGTCGTACTTCGAGAAGAGGCTGGGTTTCCGTAGGGAAGAGCTCAAAGAAGCGTGTTGGAAAGGCATCAAAAGCATCAGCCCACGGGACTTCGGCTGGTGGTGGCAGCAGCTGTTGAAGCTGGGAGCCGGGCAGTGCATTGAGAACATCTCCGAGAACTTCTGCGTCTGGGATGCGGACTTGATTGTGCTTGAAGCTTGGCCCCTAGCCGACGCCGGCAACACGCAATGCTTCGTTGCGCCGCTACAGGACACGGACAAGCCAACAGGTTTCTTGTGCTGCCTCCTTAGAGCAGATAACATCCGATGACTTGTTTGGGGGGTCGATGTCTAGAGTCAAAACGGTTCGGTCGTTTGTGATATCGGAAACGGTTGGTACTCCGAGAAAGAAGAGTCAAGGGTAACCTGTGAAGCCAGCTTTTGCCGTAAGCATTCCACACCATAAACAGCCGGATGCTTACCGCTGCTACTGTAACCGCTGACCCAATTTTGTGGCGGTGATGACGACCACTATCACTGCTGCCCTTGTTACCTTCTCTACGTCAGTAGAGGCGTTCGCAGGTGGTATTGTGGTTGTGGCAATGTTTATCACCGATGTTGTGACCATTCAAAGCCGTGTCCGTGAAATACGAATCGCGATTCTTAAGTTGCAAGTTGTTTTGTCAGTCCCGCCATGCTGGACGGCGGGAAGTTTTGTCCTATCCCCCATGTCACAGGTGCATGTGACAAGGGGCGGTATCTAGATGAGAAAGGTCACAGCAGATGGGCTGCTCATCAAACTCCTGATGTTCTCGGTGGCTCCCCCCCAACTTCACTCTTAAAGCTGGCCATGCTGCGACCTGATTTCCTTCTTGTGGAGCCCCTTGTGAGGAGAAATACCTTTCTGAGCGGCACGAAGAAGCCTACGACTCGAGCACCAGACATATTCTCAAGCTTGAGCCTACAAAGCCAAGCGAAGGGGGAACTTGGATCGCGCACCACATGGTCTTCAACAAGAAAGTTCTGGAGCAGATGCTGAAACTCATCGAGTCAAACGAGTCGCTAAGTGCGGAATCTCGAGAACCTTGGCCTCAGAAGATCCTCCAAATGGCCGACAGCTTTGAGAGAGTCTCTGAGTACGTGATGTATGGAACCTACGCCAGCCAGAACATTTTAAGGGCGCACCCATACCAGACATACGGCGCGCGAGGCTTGCGCCTGTATGATCGAGAGGAAGCTTTGGCGAAGGGCCGCGATTCCAATGAATTCCTCATGGACCGCTTGAATGCGGAAGGCCAGCCTATCTCTGGCTACTCCTACCAGAAGGTTGCTGCAGAGGTGGCGCCGTTGGGCTTGACGCACTTGCAGATGGAACATGTGTAAAGTCTTGTTCTCTTGCAGTTGCGAATTTAGTTTCTTTTGGTTGCATGGAATTTGCCTGTTTCGAGCATGCACAAAACTGGCCACTCGCCCAAACTGGCGAGTAAAATGTTTGCAGGCCTGAGAGATAATTCCAGTTCCCGGAAATCTTCGCAGTAGGCCAAACATGGCCTTGCGCCTCGGAGTGCGGGCCTTTTTTTCAGGTACCAACTCAATGTCCAGAGCGCTAGCACAAGAGCTGTTGGCGAAATGCATTCAGTGAATTCACCAGGCTGTTAGTTGTCTAGACTGGATCTTTCGTTGCAACCCAGCCGGCTATAAAATATTGGTCACCACTACCGGAGAGCGGATCTGCGGGCACGGCAGACAAGCCAGTCTCTTAAAGCTTCAGTTGCAGCAATAACCAATAATAACAAAAAGAATGGCACTATTTTTGGTGGTTAATCGTAAAGGTCAACAAGGTGCTAGAATCAGCTATGCTTGCTGATGTTGAATAAATAGTAGGAGTCAAGAATAGCAGGAGTAGGAGGTGGTCGTCGCCGTGGTGGTTCTACTAACACTAGCGGTAGTGGCAGCAGCAGGAATAGTAGCTGTCATTGTGGTGATAATGTAGAAGTCTTCGTCGAGCCATCGACGTTGTCGTCGTCGCAGACGTAGTAGTCTTACTAGTAGTAGTCGTCGTCGAAGCAGGAGGAGTAGTAGCAGTAGCAGTAGCAGTAGCAGTAGCAGTAGCAGTAGCAGTAGCAGTAGCAGTAGCAGTAGCAGTAGTAGTAGTAGTAGTAGTAGTAGTAGTAGTAGTAGTAGCAGTAGTAGTAGTAGCAGTAGTAGCAGTAGTAGCAGTAGTAGCAGTAGTAGCAGTAGTAGCAGTAGTAGCAGCAGCAGCAGTAGTAGTCGTAGTAGTAGTAGTAGTAGTAGTAGTAGTAGTAGTCGTAGTGGTAGTGGTAGTAGTAGTAGTAGTAGTAGTAGTAGTAGTAGTAGTTGTAGTTGTAGTTGTAGTTAGTAGTAGTAAGTAGCTAGTAGTTAGTAGTAAGTAGTTAGTAGCAAGTGGCAATGTAGTAAGTAGCAATGTAGTAAGTAGAATGTAGTAAGTGGCAATGTAGTAGTAGCAATGTAGTTGTAGCAATGTAGTTGTAGTAGTAGTAGTAGTAGTAGTAGGTAGTAGGAATGTAGTAGTAGAAGTAGCAGTAGCAGCAGTAGCAGCAGCAGCAGTAGCAGTAGCAGTAGCAGTAGCAGTAGTAGTAGTAGTAGTAGTAGTAGCAGCAGTAGTAGTAGTAGTAGCAGCAGCAGAAGCAGGAGTAGTAGTAGTAGTAGTAGTAGTAGTAGTAGTAGTAGTAGTAGTTGTTGTAGTAGTAGTAGTAGTAGTAGTGGTTGTTGTTGTTGTAGTCGTGGTGGTGGTAGTGGTGGTAGTAGTAGTAGTAGTGGTGGTGGGTGGTAGTCGTAGTAGTAGTAGTAAGTGTAGTAGTAAGTAGTAAGTAGCAATGTAGCAACGTAACAGTAGCAGCAGCAGTAGCAGGAATAGGAGTAGGAGTAGCAGGAGTAGCAGGAGTAGTAGGAGTAGTAGGAGTAGTGGCAATGAAGTAGTAGCAGCAAAATAGTGGCAAAGTAGGAGCAAAGTATGTTGTTTAGGGTTCAGGGCTTTGGGTTTTGGTAATCAGGGTGTCAGGTTGAAGGGTTTAGGGTTTAACCAGAGTTCAGGGTTCAGGGAGGGTTTTAACGTTGGCTTAATTGGGGTGCAGAGACGAGAGAGTAGACCCTAAACCGTGAATCCTTATCCTCTTGTTCAAAGGGCAATGTAGGGATGATATTCTTTACCTTTTTGGGGGGGTTCTTAAGCAAATAGTAGTTTTGAGTCGTTCAACCACCCTCATCGCCCTCCGTCGAATGTCTGGGGGGTTTAAAATTTTC
>CAJNDS010001050.1:0-38483 GCA_905221605.1 Symbiodinium natans
ACCCACACCCACACCCACACCCACACCCACACCCACACCCACACCCACACCCACACCCACACCCACACACCCACACACCCACACACCCCCACACCCCCACACCCCCACACCCCCACACCCCCACACCCCCACACCCCCACACCCCCACACACCCACACACCCCACACACCCACACACACACACTGATGGATGAGACATCTGCGGAGATCGCCAGGGGGGTTGGGTTTGGGGTTGTTGAATCAAAATCACAAGCATGCTGCACCCATGCACCAACTGCTCGATGTTGTCATCATGTAGATTGTTGACTGCATTGTACGAATCACCGAAGCTGAATGCTCACACCAATCATGTTGTTTCACTCATGCTGTGTCCAGTGCCACAGGGGGCCCACTGGCTAATCCGATTGCAGGTACAGAAGTTGAAGAATCACGAGCTTCCTTCCTCTATTGTAAAGCATGTATAGTCATGTTGTGCAGACTAGGATGACTTACCTTCTGACCATTTTTGGCTCAAGTAAAAAGGCCGCATGAGGTGCGGCTTGCACGCAGGGTTGAGGGCTTTGAGGGTCCCTGAACCTTTCTTTTGGTTGTGCCTGGTCCTTCCCCTTTCAGGCTTAGGCCAGGTTCTAACCTGTTCAACTGGTTATCAGCTCCGTATCGCTCTGTTTGTTCTGTAGATTTCAGGGTCTAGGATTGAGGACCCATGGACTGCAACCCTCCTCGTGAGGAAGAGCGCATTCCAAGGCCTCTCGGTGTGAGAGGCACTCGAGGGGGCGCCGCAGCCCAGAGGAAGCGGAAAGCATATCAAATATATATCTTTCTGCGCGATCAGGACTTGGGCATCTTCGCTGATCCATCCGAAGTTCCCTTCCGTCGCCCTGACGGATCTACAAGATCCGTAGTGCGCCGTCCGAGGACGGCTCCCTTTCAGGCTGTGGAAGAGCAGTCAGAAGTGATCGTTATTGACGATCAGGCCCCGGAGACTCCGCCGCCTTCTACGCCAGTTCGTCCGTTTCATCGACTTCATCCTTCAACTGTTGTTCTGAAGGCGAAGACCACGGCTCCATCACCTCCACCCGCTTCTTCGTCATCAAGCTCTTCAACTCAGAGGCCTTTGCCGGCTCCAAAGCCTTTGTTAACTCCATCGGCTTCATTGTCATCAGACATTCCGGCTCCGAAGACTCCACCGAAAGCTCCGCCTCGAAGTTTGTCATCAGGCATTCCGGTTCCAAAGACTCCACCGAAGGCTCCGCCTCGTGTGCCGGAACCTTCGCATCCTCCATCGGCTCAGGTGCTGCATCGTGTGCCGGAACCTTCGCATCCTCCGCCACCTCAGGTGACAGGAAATCCTCGTGTGATTGACTTCCGTCCCCTGAAGACAGAGGTGCTGGACTTTGAGGGTGTTAAGGTGAAGCTTACGGAACCTGCTTTCGAGAGATTCTCCTTTGGTTTGAGCTTGGATTTTCACGGAGTGTTGGATCGATATCACAAGAAGTCGACAAGCTGGACGGATCCTAGGCCCGAGTTTCCTTCAGAGTGTGTGGCAGCCTTGCGCGATCTTCATTCGTTGATTCCGCGCTACGGGGGCTTATTCTTCGTCTGCAGTTACTGTCATCACGAGGACACTAAAAGGCACGTGGTTGAGACGACAGTGAATTCCTGTGATACGCTTTTCACGCAGATCGGGGAATCGCCTATTTGCCTCATTTTCATTACGAGGAAGGCCACTGGTCCGTTGGGGAAGCGTGCAGTGCTGGAACATCTGGCAAAGGAGGTTGAGCTCCCCATCATTCACGTCGACGACTCTGCGGATGTCTGTGACGAGTTGGCGGGCTCTGAGCACGTGATTCCTCTGCATATTGCCATTCCGAAGAGATCCAAGGGGAGTCGTGGACAGCGCACTATTTTTCCGCGTGCTCCCGTGCCTTCCTTTGACAGCTTTCCGGAGTGTACTGACGCTATCAAAGGTCAGGTGCGGAAGTGGTTTCCGGACGCCTAAAGGTCTGGGGCTGTTCGTCCAGTTGTCCGGCGCTGAGCGCCTCCTCTGGCGACATTGAGGGGATTGCAGATCCAACCGTGAGCCTCGCCTCTTCTGCCAAAAGAAAGGGTGCGTTGAGCTGCTGCTAAGCGCTTCCACCTCTCAAGGCAATGTCTTCCCCCTCAGACCCTAGCAACCAAGCTAGTTCGGTACTTGATCTATCGAGTGCCTCAGCCATGGCATTGCCGGGTGGTATCGGTTCAGATAGTGGTTCGGTTACGAGTAGTTCTGCAGTTGAGCTCCGTGAAAGGTCCCCTCCTCTGACTAGACGGGCTTTGTCGGGACCTCGCAGAACTCGTGAGCACTCAGAACCTTACCCGAATCTAACCGCTCAAGCCTCATACACGCAGAACATCCTGAACGTAGGAGCGTCCCCACAAGAAGTCCTGGATGCCCAACGTTTGGCTGCAGCCCAAGCAGCGCAGCAAGTGGCTGATCATGCTGAGCAGCTACATGCTGTAAGGCTAGAGCAGGTAGAGAATGAGGCTAGAGGTTTGGTTGAAGCCACCGCTGAGCAAATGCGTGAGCAGTTGCAACAATACGAACATCGTTATGATGAGATCCTTCAACAGGGTCGAATCTTGGAAGAACAGCTATCCGTAGCTAAGGCTGAGCTAAGCAAAGTCGAAGCTGAACTTCAGGTTGCTCGTGCAGGGTACCAAGAGCTTGAAGCCGCCCTAACCAGCTGCCGGGGTGATAACAACTTGCTGAACTTCCAAAACACCCAGCTACGTGTTGAGTTGCAAGTCAAAGACCGTGAGATTCAGAGACTTCGTCAGGCTGCTTTAAGCGCCACGAGTCCTGGGTCTTCACCTCCAAAGCCTGCACCTCGCCAGCAAGATGTGCCATCTGCAATTGCACCAAGTGCCTGTTCTGGTGGTTCTAGTTGGGTACATATCGGTTCGGATGGGGGCAATAATGGTGCACCTTCATTGCCGCAAGTTGTCAATGAGTCAACCCCTTGCCCTCCTGCAACCGTTTCCGACCCTCGTGTTGATCAGTTGATTGATGTCGTCCAGCAACTGCTTGCCCAAAGAAATGGCACGGATCAAGGATGCAATGATGCATCTCCTGTTCATGAGATCGAAGAGCCTGAGAGGCAAGAGAAGCACATTGTTGACAACCGAGCTTTGTTGCATCTCAAGCTTGAACCTGTTCCTTCCGACGCTGCTGGTTTCCGAGCCTGGAAAAACGCGTTGTTGGTCCAAATTGCCAAGCTTGATATGTCAGGAGAAGGTTTGGTCGTTGAATGGCTGTCTCAGTCTTTCACAGCTGAAAAAGAAGACCTTACTGAGTCTGGTTTTCTCCCTCGCCTTGACGCTTGGATTGCTGGAGAGATGACTTCCTTGCGTGTGTTGAAGCAAGTGACTGAGTTGGAGCAAGAGGTAATTGCCTATGTTGAGTTGTGCGGCCAAGCACGGTCCCAGCCGAAAGGTCGATACATGCTTGCCCTTCTTGCTCGTCATTTCAGCATCGACCGTGTTCGAGGTACTGTGCTGACTGCTTCGACGTTGTTCCAGGTTGAAATCGGGGGAAACTCCATGCGAGATCTCCGAGACTTTGTGCAACGCGTAAGGACTGTTCTGTATGCCATACCGGTCGGACAGAGGCCAGATGATCGCCTCACTGGTGAATGGCTTTTCCACCGGGTGAAGCATATTCGAAAGTTGGAACGCATCATCGAGGATATCAGAGAATCTGCGCCAGAATCCCGTCGTCGTGAGTGGGATTACTTATGGAACAAAATACAAGATATCCTTGTTCAAGAGCGAGAAGATGCAAACTCTCACTCAGTGATGAAGTCTTTGCAAATTGCCGCTCCGCAGGCAAAGACAAAGGGAGTTCCTGCAGAGACTAAGGAGGCATCCCGGAGTTCCCCAAAGGCCAAGACTCCTGCCCCAGTGTCCACTGGACCTCCACCGAAGGCTCCAGTACCTGCAAATCCCGCACCAAGCCCCAAACCTAAGACAAAAGCTAAAGCGAAGGCAAAAGGCATGTCAGATGCAGAAAAAGCCAAGACACCTTGCATTTTCTTCAGAATGTCGTCTGGTTGCATGCATGGAGAGAATTGCAAGTACAGCCACACCCCTGATAAGACCCCTAAGGTTGACCCTAAGTCTAAGCCTAAGGCCGCCGCTTCCAAGCCCAAGTCCCCAGGAGCTGTTGCAAAAGCAGTCGTGGCAATGATGGCTGCCTCAAGCATGTGCAACATTCCTGGGAGCAACGCCTTCAGCGTTGAATGGGCTGCCGACACAGCTGCTGGTCGGCATCTTGGATCGGCGCGAGCGCTGGCAGACCAGGGAATTCCGTCGGAGTCATACAGGTCGTTTCTTGCGCACTCAGCGAGCCCTGTTACGTTCCACACAGGTGGTGGACCTCAGCCTGGCTCTCAGAGTTTGGGATTTGCGTCCGACAATATGCCTCTCGCCAACCACTACATGTTGGACAACTGTCCAGTTGTTCGGAGCACCGGTTTGGATGTTGAATCCGGGAAGGCCTTTATATGGTTACCTGGTTCCCTTCCTTTCTTCGTGCATGACTTGTCTAAGCTTCGGATTGATTGCGCTGAGGAGGCCAGGTTTTATGCAACGCGCATAGATGAGCATGTGCCTATTTTCACCAGCAAAGTTCAGTTTGTCCACGGCGTGGCTGCGTCAGCTGATTCTCTTGAAAGGTCTGGTAAGGAAAGCCGAGAGCCTTCGACCCCCTTTGCCCATGATCCAGCTGAAGAGTATGCCAAAGACCTCCTAACAAAGCGTGGTGATATTCAGCCCAATCAAGTTCGTAAGATCTTTGGACTTGTGAAGCGTGGTTCAGCACCCCGAGGGATTGAGCCGAGCAACGACTCGTCCTTTGCAGTTGGCTGCTTCCGTCGAGGTGGCGTCGTCGGTCTTTTGAAGTCTACGAAGGAGTACCCTTTCGTGACTCGTGCATTGAACCAATTTGCACAGCGTAAGGCCCCTGGACATGTTTACACCACCATCAATTTGCTGCACAATGTGTCCGCAGATCCTCACAAGGATTCCCGTAATGCTGGAATCGACAATGTTGTCATTTCGTTGGGGGGTTTTACCGGTGGCGGTGTTTGGGTTGAAGATGCTGCAGGAAGAGACAAATGTCCTTTTCCAAGCGTTTCGCAAATTGGCAAGATTTTGAGTTTCAAGAAAGGGGTTATCCAGTTCTCTGCCAAAAATCGACTACATGCCACGCAACCTTGGACTGGTGATCGGCTGGTGATGATCTTGTACGCAGCAAAAGATCCAGCTTCTCTTGAGCTTGATGTCTTAGATGCTCTCATAGGAGTTGGATTTCCTTTGGACAGTCACCCGCTGGTTGATGTCATTCCAGCAGAGATTGAGTCGTCCGAAGTGCCTTCCTCTTCGTCAGGGGGGCTGCCCAAAGAACATCTTGTCGAGGCAAACCCTGATGGTCCAGCTGCATCTGCGCTTCCTGAAGGGGACAAGCCTTTAGATGTGAGTTCGCCGGGAGTTCCCATTGTGGACGATGCCCATGTCAGCGATCGAGTTCGCAAATTGAGAGATGAAGCTGTGAGCGTGAAGCATCGCTTATTCCATTTCCCAAAGAACCCGTTCTGCGATGTGTGCAATCGATCCAAACTCTTATCCCGCAGGGTGCGCCGCAAGCCTCGTGATGAGGATTCTGAGCCCGCGATGCTTGAAGCTTCTGAGTTTGGAGAGGTTATTGCAGCTGATCACATCCATGTGTTCAAGTCACCTAGTGACTCCAATGCTCCCGGAAGAGAATATGTGGTGTTGTGCCTTCGAGATCGCTTCACAGGATTGTTTGCTGCTTACCCTGCCACAGATCGTTCAACTGATTCCATCTTGACATGCCTCAAGCGTTTTGTTGGGAGGAAAGTGTGCAGCAAACCGGTATCGCTGGTTTCTGATGCAGCAGACGAATTCAAGCTTGCTGCAGAAACCTTGGGCTGGTTACACATGCCTTCATTGCCGAACCGGTTTCCTCACAATTCTCAACTTGAGCGTGAAATTCGGTCTTTCCAAGAAGGGGTCAGGTCATCTTTTCTTGAAGCAGGGTTTGCTGTCAGACCTGAGTTGTGGACAGTGGCTTGCCGCTACGGGTCAATGGCGATGAACCTTTCGCATCCTGCTCCTCTCGAATCTGATCTCTCACGATGGGACTTTGCAGTTGCGCACTTCGATGCCGAAGACGTCCCGCCTCGGGAATTAATCTTAGGCCAACTTGTTTTCTATCGGGCACGAGCAGATAGCAAGTTTGGTCCTAATGCCAAGCCAGGGTTGTTTGCCGGATGGAGATTGGAGCCTGGGTTCTTGTATAGGTCGGTTGTATACGTGCTGGATTTAGCCAAAGTTCGATTCAAACTTGGTTCTTGGGAAGAGGTAATATCTGTTCCTGAAGCAGAACTGTATGTGCGATCTGGCGATCCAGTGTTTCCCCTCAAAAACGCAGCCGAACACACGCTGCAACTTTGTGGAGGAGAAGACTTCGCAATACCAGATCCTCTTCCTCTGCCTTTCTCAGGCGACCAAGCCAACATCAAGAAAAAGGCCCGAAGGATCTACATCACCTATTCAAGATTTCTGAAGCTTGGCCCTACTCCAGGCTGTACTGCCTGTGAAAGAGACCGTTCCGACCACAATCCTGAATGTGTTGCTCGTTTTGAAAAGGCGTTCGGGGACGAGGCCAAAACTTCGTCTCAACCTTTTGAGGATCACGAGAGGCTCTTGTCTTTCGAGCATCTTGGTTTGCCTGATCTTCCGCCTGAGATCGACCCAGCCGATGAAGAAGCAGTTGAAGTGGAACTTGCTGCTTTGGGTAGGTCTACAGAAAGAGATGCTGAATCAGAGCTAGACTTCCTCAGGACGCCGGAATACGAACCTTCCATTCCCGAAGATGATGAAGCACTCCCCGGTGTTGAAGCTTTGCCTGCCTGTCGGCATCAGAAGCCTGGTGCATTGGTACTTTATGAGTTTTGCTGCGCTCCGGATTCCATGATTGGGCACCTTGGTCCAGAACTGGGTGTTCAAGTGGTTCGGTTGTGCCGTGAAAGCATCAATCTCGAGGATCCCTTGGCCATCGATCAGCTCATCCACCAAGTCAGTGCAACTCCTGGTTGCTGCATCCATGGATCCCTTGAATGTGGACCTTGGTCAGCGTGGTCCCGCATGAACCTGGCCACTAAGCCGGGGTACCTTGAAAAGCTTACCGCCGAAAGGGAGAAATCCCGGAAGCTATTGTTGCAATTCATCCGGGTTGCTGCATTAGTCATACTTCAGGGGGGTGAAGTAAGTTTCGAGTGGCCAAGAGACGCTGCTGGTTGGTCTTTGCCTGAGATCATTGCTTTTGTTGACCAGTTCAATCTTCTCACCGTTGAGTTCCACGGATGCGCTTTCGGACTTGTGTCTTCCAGAGGTGGCCCAATGCTGAAGCCTTGGAAGATATTGACTAGTAGTAAGCGTTTGGCACATGACTTTGCGGCTTATCAGTGTTCACATCCTAAGCACTTCAAGCACGATACCGTTGAAGGTTCTGACTCAAGACGCTCAGCCTTTTACCCTGAGGCCATGGCCAGGGCAATTTTGGCATCTTTGTTTCCTTATGCGAAAGCATTTGTTGCACCAGCGTTGCCATGTGTGCCCACTTTTCCTCAACTTCACAGGGTTAAGGACGTTCGGCCGCCACTACCGCTCGATCTCCTGATGTTTGAGTCTGGTATGCGCCACATCCGAATCCCTGGTTACGTCCATCGGCTGTTGGATAGAAGGGAATGGACTTCCCAGCCTGCTGCGCTTGAAAAGGTCCAAGAAGAAAAGGATGGTCTTTTGAAGGCAGGTACCTGGATAGAAGAAGAGATCATGCCGAAGAGTGAGGTTCTTGCATGGGCTCGCAGGACTTCCAATGTGATCCACTTCGGAAACTTGATGGTCATCATGAGTGTGAAAGGCGCCGAACTAGAGCCTGATTCTTGGAAGCTTAAGGCGCGTATCGTCTTTCGTGGAGACGATATACGTGACCAGACTGGAATGTCTGCTGTGTTCGAAGAACTCTTCGCGTCTGCCCCTTCTTCGCTTGAGGGACTGAACACGGTCATTGGATTCGGTCTTCTCGAATCTCATGGTGTGACAACTAGCGACGCCATTAAGGCGTATACACAAGCAGCCTTGAAGAGCAAAAACCGAACTTTCGTCCTCTTGCCACCAGAACTCGTCCCAGCTTCTAAGAGAGACGTAATTCAGCCCTGTGCACCGCTCTACAAGGCCTTGTATGGACACCCTGAGTCATCAGCGCATTGGCAAAGGCATTTGCATGGCATTCTCACTGGTCTTGGTGGAATTGAATTCCCCAACCTTCCTTCTGTGTATTATTTTCCAACATTGGATCTGATCTTGTGCGTATATGTTGACGACCTCACATTGAGCGGGAAGTTGTCGAAGCATAAAGGTTTCTGGAGTTCCTTGTCGAAACAAGTTGACCTCGAGCCTTATGCTCCTCTCACCAGAGTGCTTGGTCGCAGTCATCGCCACGTCTTGTATGACAATCAACCAGCCCTTGCGTTGGAAACTGAAGACTTCGCCAAACAGTGTGTTGACTTGTATGAATCCTTGGTTGGTTCCGCTGTTAAGCACCAGAGGACCCCGCATGTTGACCCAGGAGCTCTATCACTAAGTGATAATGATGCTCGGGGTTCTCTTGCTGACAGCGCCGCTCGCATCCTGATGAAGATTCTGTGGCTTGCACGTTTGAATCGCCCAGATCTTATGGTGGCCGTCACTACCCTCACGACCAATGTCTGTCGTTGGTCAGTGAACGATGATAAAAGGGTTGCCAGGTTGGTGGGTTACATTGCTGCGACGGTTCAATACAACCCTGTGATGTTTGTCCACGACCCAGCTTCATCTTTGCACCTTGCCCTGTATGTGGATTCAGATTTCGGCGGCTGTCCTGACACCGCGCGTTCCACAAGTGGGTATATCGTTGCCCTTGAAGGAAGCAACTCATTTGCTCTTTTGTCATGGTCCAGCAAGAGACAGAAAGTGGTCTCAAGGAGCTCTACCGAAGCAGAATTCGTGTCCTTGAGCAGTGCGCTGTTCAATGATGCCTTGCCATTACTTGAAGTTTGGCAAACCATAATCCCTGGCATTAAGCTCTTGTGTCGTGAAGATAATGAGGCTTGCATTGCCATTGTCCGTAAAGGATATTCAGCTAAGCTGAGGCATTTGTCCAAAACTCATCGCATCAACGTTTCATCTACGTGCGAAGCTGTGAACGACAACGATGATGTTGAACTGGGCTACGTCAACACTAATGACCAGAAAGGTGATCCTTTGACGAAGGCTCTTTCGGTCCAGAAGTGGGCTCATGCACTGAAGTTGCTCCACATCTCCACTGAGCATCTGCCAGATGTTCCCATCTAAGCATGCACTTCCCTGTCACCTGAAGTCTTTTGAGAATTCCTTGGGTGATATGTTTGTGACGGTTGTCAAGCTGCTCCTGCGCTACCTCCATCATCGTGCTTTTGCAGACACTTGGATATGAGCCATCATCCCTGTGTCATCTGAATGAGTTCTTGAGGATCTCATCCTGCACTTCTTGCCTGCCCTCAGCCTTGCACTGCGTTGTGTCAGTGTCCGGCTGCTCCCAAGCGCCGCTCTGACTTCGCCTGAGCACAGTCCTGCACCGGTTGAGAGTAGTTTTGTATAGATTGCAGGTAGAATTACCTTAAAGGTTCATTGAGTCTGTGTTTCAGCCTGATCACCTGAGATACCGGATTCAACTGCGCATGGCTGAGCCCGCGCCACAATCGACAGTAGGTTTAGCTGCTGAGCTGAGCTTGCAGCTGCAGTCTTCCTAAAGTCCGTAATCGAGCTGTAATGAGCTTGGCGACTGAAAGTTCTGCAAACATGAAGGGGGGAGTTGAAGAATCACGAGCTTCCTTCCTCTATTGTAAAGCATGTATAGTCATGTTGTGCAGACTAGGATGACTTACCTTCTGACCATTTTTGGCTCAAGTAAAAAGGCCGCATGAGGTGCGGCTTGCACGCAGGGTTGAGGGCTTTGAGGGTCCCTGAACCTTTCTTTTGGTTGTGCCTGGTCCTTCCCCTTTCAGGCTTAGGCCAGGTTCTAACCTGTTCAACTACAGATGAGTGATCAGCTCATCCTTCCCACTCTATGGCATAGCTTCGTTGCATGGAGTAGCCATAGAGCGCTCCATGCCCCTGCTGCATAGTGCAAGCGAAAGCCAAATTCGACATGCTGGGAGTGACCCCATTCACCTATGAACTATGGTGTTCCACACACACAGAGCCCCATAAGGGGCGACTGACGCCTGGCAAGTGGCCAGTCACTGCTGAGGCAAGCGTGTTCAGCAACCTATGTATACCAACATGGCGGCTCGGCCTCAGCTGCATCGCAGAGCGGATAAAACATGCATGGTGTGACCCCAGTCGCCAAAACGCTAAAGTGTCTCATTCACACACACAGCTGTATGAGTGTCGGCTGGAGCCTGGCATGTAATCATTGTTGAGACAAACTCGGCTGAGGCAAATGCGTCTAGCGAGCAATGCACAAGCACATGGCAGCTCGGCAGAGCTGAGCAAAACACAGTGCAAGCAAGGCAATGTTGCTTTTTCAGAGGATTGAATGAAGCCTGTATCCGGCGGCTTGATATCTGTGTTGTATGGCAGCCACGGCAGCATCGGCATTGTGGACGGTACGCAAACACGTCTTGCCAGCAGGATGCGTGCTTGTGCGCTGCTTCGAAGCACGGAGCTCGTTGTTGCAGACTGCGGATGCATGATGTCTGCCTTTTGCAGCTTGTCGTCGTACGTCAAGGTGGCTGTGCTGGTGTGTATGGCAAAACCAAAAGATGTTGGCTGGCTCCGTGTCAAGTTTGACAGGAGGTTGGTAGAAATCTGGGTCGATGAACTCCCTGAATGGTGGGAGCGAAATGTACTGCCGTGGAATGAGCAGCACCCTGTTGTCTACATATCTAGTGGCAAAGAAGCTTGCCTGCTGCTGGCTTGTTGGCTGATGATGTTTGTGGTTCACAAACATGCTGCGAAGCGACTTGACCCAGCATTGCTCCACAACTGCCACAACCATGTTGCAAAGTGCAGGGCTGTGAAAAGCAGAGTCGCAAGCACTCGCTTTCTTTTTCCTTGAGCCAAAGCGAGCGCGGTCTCAGCTATTGGACTTCAAACTGTGTGAAACACATGAACCACTTTCCCAAACTGTCACTGCTCAGCTTCTGCAAGAACAAAACACAAACGAACGATACGAGACGTGACGAAACGCAAGTGCAGTCACTCTCGTCCACAAAACTCACAAGTGCAGACACTCAAACAAAACTCCCTGCCTGCATGTGCCAGACAGCTACCTGTACATCAGAACAACAAAGAAACATGGATGTTCTTTTTTTGTTTGGTCGGGAGGCGACACGCGCTGCCTTTGGCTGGTGAAAACGGGTGAGTATCTAGAGAGAAACCCACCTACACTACAGTCAGCTGGTTTTGCCTCTCTATGCCTCTGACACCAGAGGGTATGCCAGATCATCAAAAGTTCAGGATAACAAAAGGGTGGAATTTAAAATTCTCGACTTCTTCTTCCATTTCTCTTTAGCCCCCTCTCAACTCCCCTTTAAGCCCCCTTTCCCGGGATATTTGGCCATTTGTACCTTCCCTTTTCGCTACTGTGCGCCTGGTGCCTCACTGTGTCGGTCGTAATTCCATACATCATGGACATGGCAATGTTCACATGCCAATGTTCCCTGTCAGTGCTTCACGCAATGGACAATGTGCATGCAGGAAGTCAAGGTTAATTCTGACATTCCAGCCCCCCTTAAGCCCCTTTTAAACTCCCCTAAAGCCCCTTTGCTTGGAGCATCAGTACAGATTTTGGATGCCAGAGGAAATCTTTTCCTTAAGCAGTGTACTGTGGCAGAAATTGTGTGGCAAAGTACAAATTGCACATGTCACAAAGCATTGCAGAGCAGAGGCAGAGAGAATTTTGTTAACCCTCAACCACCTACACACGCTAGGCATGGGCGGACTATTTTGGCTGCAGAAATTTCAGTGTCTGGTGAGGGGCACCTGCCCCTCCCAGGGTCAGCACAGTCTCTGCCCTTTTTGCCCCTCCGGCCACATGGGGCCAAATAGCACGGTTGCACGCGGCGTACATTCAATCTGGCCATCTGGCCAGAAGAAATATAGCCTTCTGCTCATAGGGGCGGGCGGGCGGGCCTGAAATCACAGCAAATGACTCAGGCACCAGCAGGCCTGCTGCACCAAGCTTGCAGAACTGGAGCAAACACTGCAAGCGCAAGGATGCAGGATGCGCAGATAGCCACGCATGTGAGGCGCTTAAGGGTTTGCCGTGCGCGTCGGCCATTAGCCCCGCCTACCCCGACGCAAACGCCCCAACCCTCAACCACCTAATGTTGACTTCACATTAGGAATTCCCGCCGCAATTATAAAATCCAGCTGCCAGAACACAATAATGTAGCCCGCCACAATTATAAAATCCAGCCCGGAATATTCTTCTAAAAGTGATCCCCCAGAAGCTCGCAGTAGAGGCTCACTTAGCCCACCGTGGTGGCACCGGGACAGCTAGACCTACCAGGATTTAGGCGGATATTATTGAGGAGGCCCTGGCCGGAGAGATTGATCAATGAAGGGGGGGGGGGGGATTTATTAATGCGAAGTCAACATTACACACGCTAGGCATGGGCGGACTATTTTGGCTGCAGAAATTTCAGTGTCTGGTGAGGGGCACCTGCCCCTCCCAGGGTCAGCACAGTCTCTGCCCAAAGCAAAGCCGCAGCCCCGCCCATGCCGCCCTGAAACATAGCCCCCCAAACAACGCGCGGATGGGCTTCAGGGATAACGCGCCTGAACTCACGCGTGGGCTCTGCACCCCAGCAGACACTATAGGCGCTTGGGCCCCAGCTCACAAGCCACGGGGCATGACCGGGCATCGGCCCAGCTCCAAAAGCCGCCTCCAATCGGGGCGCACCCTGCGGCGCTCATCCAGCATGTCCCAAAATTCAGCGTCGACCGCATAGCCACGCGACAAGGCGTCCGCCCACTTATTCCGCACTCCGGCGACATGTGTAATACGCAGATCCAAGCCGTGCTCAGCACAAAATAGCCCTGCCGATTGCAGCACGGACGCGAGAGGCTCCTTGAGGGACATTCCTTTTGCAGAGGCCCCAACGACGCCCATATTATCGCATTCTTGTCGCATCGCCAGCCAGCCAATGTCGCCTGTTCGGGGCAAAGACAAGCACCGACACTCCAAGAGGACAAGCTGGGCCAGAGCTTCAAACGCAGCAATTAGTGGCTGCAAGTTGCGGTCTCCCTTCTCCAATGGCTTGAGGAACCATGCTGGCAGGTCACGCAGCCGAAGAGATATGGCAAAATAACGGATATTGCGTGGATGAATGTGCTCGCCCGGCTCAATCCACCACCCGCCTAATCCAGCCTGGTCACCCTCAGCGAACGCATCCGCTGCTGCCGCGCCCGAAATTCCGGCAGTAGTGGCTAGTTGGACTGGCACATTGGCCTTCACCACATCGAGGAAGAACGAAGCTACACGGGCCTCATCCGAGCTCAACACCACCGTCCCCGAATCCGAGGCCTCAGAGAACTTAACCCACACTCTGCCAATACGCAATCTGGCCGTTAGGAGATCTCGACTGCAATCCACCGCTCGATTGAATCGATTGGATGCTTCAAGCACACGCCAGCCTGGACATCAGATGTGGCACACGGCCAGGACACAAGCATGGTGTCATCTAGCGTGCCAGCCACCTCCTCGATCTGCTCACGGTCAAGGCACTGCAGGCGCAACTTGGGCTTTGCTAGCGCGTGGAACCACATAGCCAGCCAGGGCCGCAACCAGCGGAGCCCCGCTGTGAACCAGCAAAGACGGCCCACAAGCTTGCGAAGGTCTCGGCGAGTGACACTGGCGCCAGGTGAACGCAGCGGCTGCAACACGGCTAGCAGCACAGCACGCTTATCCAAAGGTAGCGTAGCCGCTGGCCGCCTCCCCAGGCAGATATCCCAGCCGATCCACCGCAGCGAGTCTGCCAGCTGCAACTTTCTCCAGGAGATTGGAACTCCCATGGACGTCGCCAGCATGATGCACAGACAAGCCAAGAACGGCGCTCGATGTCGAGGAAACAACGCCAAGAGGTCATCAACATATATAACCAAAAAATGACTGTCATGAAGAAGAACATGTGCGCAGCGCACAAAAGCGCCAGCCGCACGGGCCCACCAATAGCCCACCCAGGAAGCCCCAAAATGCGCCGTGTTATCCACGAACCAGTGCTTGCGGCCCTGCTTGTCAACTGCCACAAAAATTGAGAACCCTCGTTCGGCCGGATCGATCCTGATCCGCTTATGAGCCTTGGCCACATCCAACGAGAAGGCCGTCCAGGCCCGAGACAGGAACTCGGACACGTCAAAGAGTGAGGGCAGCTCGACTTTCTCCAGAATACGGCACAGCAGGTTCGCATTGGAGACAGAACTGTCGCCAACAAGTCGCGGATCCGAACTCCTTTTTCACAACGCCCAACTTGCCTGCCGCGCACTTGGCACCAAACCGCGCTTTTGCTTCCGGAAAGCCGCCCGGCAGCCATTCTGCGAACCCGGCATCGATGTCGGCTTGGACCAGACGCATAAGACAGTCTGAATCATCCGTGGCAGAGGCCCAGGGCTCATCACGCACCAACAATTCCAGGCAAGGTCGCTCAGGCCGGTCTACGGGATGCCACACTCCCGAAGCAGGGATCTCCGACAGGATACCTGTAGGCACCCCCTTTTGTAATATGTCTGGCAAGTCGGCATCGCAATCCTGCAGATACCCAAGCAATGCGTCCCAGATGCCAAGCGTAAAAGGCTGGCCTTCCGCAACGCGAGCAGTGCACTGCCAACCTCTGCTTCTCAGAAAGGCCACAACGTCCTGCCGAAGGACATCTACCTCATCGTCACGCAGCAGAGGAAGCGGCTCTGCTTGGGTCACATGGGCCAACAAGCGGGGGACCAGGCCCCACTCCGCAATGCGCTCCAAACACTTCAACGGCTTTCCGTGTACCATCTTCTGTTTTGATCATCGTGCTTCTGTACGGAAAATCCTCCGTACGGTACATGTCCGTGGGATCTTTGAACTTCGACTGCGCCGGGGAGTAGTGCACAACCACGATGCTGTCGGTATCATGCCAACCAGGTTCTTGCTTTCTTGCTGCATCAGCTATGTGAGAATTCAGCTGAATGACGGTGCGAACGTGTTCCTGCTCCAAGTTCACATACCTTTTTCCAGCTTGCAAATATGCATAATCCAAAACCGTCGCAACTCCCACAAGAAGTCGGAACTGCGCGGGGACATCCAATCCGCATCTGACCAAACGCCGCCACCATCCTTCAAACGAAACCGACTACCTGGACAACTACTAGGGACACCAGCATGGTGGCGCTCGCTTTCCGCAGTGTGCTTTCCGTCAGGGTATGACGGCGGTGCGATGCACCTGACTGGAACGCAACGCTGAATCCACTGGCCCAGCCTCATCCAGTGGCCCAGAATGACCCCGTCAATGCTGGCGGGGGCACACCGCTGCATGGTGCGACTTGTCCCCGCACACGGCGCAGTCGTGTTTGAACCGACACATCTTCGAGGAGCACTTTCCATCAACCCAATCCCAGCACTCGCCATTTCGCAAGCGCTTGCCCGGCGCTCGAGGCGCCTCGGACGGGCGACGCTTGCCATTGCCAAGCCCTGGACGGCGGGGAAGAGGCGGCAATGGTGATGGGGGCAGCGGTACCTTTTCCACCTTGCCGGCTTTAGGGCGCTCCACCAAAACATGACGCAACATATCTCTGTCTACCACCACGTGCGCTAAAGCATCGCTCAAGGAATGACCCGAGAAGCACAACTGGAACACCTCCTCCAATACGGAGCGGTCAGCAGCTTCTGCCTCCAGAACAGTGGGGGGGCGAAAGTTCTCCATCGGCTTCTTGGCATACAGGTGCATAAACTTCTTGACGTACACAGTCCAAGAGTGTAAATGACAGGCATCTACCATAGCAAAGGCATGCGCCCTGGTCTCCAAAGTGTGCTGCACCCGCAAGGCAGCCCCAACCAAGTCAAGGTCCCACTCATCCGCTTGGGAGTCGGGAGTGGCGCGGCTGCGCCGTGCCTTGACCTCCAAGAGCTGTTCCTCACTCAAGATGCGCCGCCAAGGCAACCACTCCCAGAGCTTATCCTGTTTCTGCTGATGGATGGCTTGCAGGTAGCATAGGGCCGGCATCGTCTCGGCAGTCACCCCCTCGGAGGTGTAGTCTGCTTCGAGTTTTCGCCGAAGTCTTTCCCGATCGCTGGGAGTCAATCGGGAGGCACTTTGCACTGGCATCAAAGCAAGTGAAGCAGTCGAGGCACCCCCGTCTGGACCCCGTGGCTGAAGTGCTAGCAGAGGAAGCTTTTGGCATTTCTTCCAAAAGACACGCAGTCTGGCTGCAACAGGGTGTGTGGCCCACTCATCGTCATCTAAACGCTCCAACTCGGTATCCCCCGCCTTGCTCCGCAGCTTCACCAGCCAAGACTCAAACGCTGCTTGATCCACAAATGCGCCACAAAACAGCTCCTCGGAGTCGTAACCAAGCTTCACCACCAAATCCGCCATCTTGTCAGACACGCCAGCGTCCACCATCTGCTTCTTCCACACGGTCATAGGGCCGAAGCAAAAGCAAGAAAGATTGCGTAAAGCAGGCAATTCAATGAGACTTGCAAAAGTCAAACGCTGACCCAAATGCCAACACGCCATGAGGACGCAAGCCGCATCGCCATCCAAACCACCATGGGATAAATACCACAGAATCGGTAGATCGTACGAAGACGCAGTCAACGCGAAGCACGAAATAATAGACATCCCACTTGAGGGCACCAAGCAGGCGCCCAAAGCGCGCACCCAGCATCAGCTGGCCACCGCAACGCACCCAAAGTGCGAGCGGCCCCGTCAGTAGCGAACCCAAGACCACCAGCGCCCACTCTGGAGCCAAAGCCAACCCTTCTAGGTTGGACAACTGCGACGGCAGTCCCCAAGAAAAGAGGCCAACTCAGGGCCGTGACACAGACGCGGCCGTCAGCTCACACACACACACACACACACACACACACACACACACACACACACACACACACACACACACACACACACACACACACACACACACACACACACACACACACACACACACACACACACACACACACCACCCACACACACACACACACACACACACACACACACACACACACACACACACACACACACACACACACACACACACACACACACACACACACACACACACACACACACACACACACACCCGAAGCATGCGCTCTGATGGCACGGGCTAAAGCCCTCCATGCCTGGATCCTTTGCGCGGACTTCGTAGCGATCCCCAAGCTCACCGCCCGGTCGACACGCCTTGCCGTACTGCGCTTCCTCAGATGCTGCTGCACGCGTGGAGGGCTCGCGACGCACCGCGCGATGATACCAGCCACTTACTAGGTTCAAAATCCAAGGGCCCGCCTCAAGCAGCACTTCATTCTCGGCATCTGAGGCAGCGGAAAGAGCATCGCTTTGCACACTATCTGTATCCAGTTCATCACAGTCCGCGGCCAGCATGCTCGACGCATCGGAGCCGTCATCTTCATCTTCTGTCTCTGTGTCAGACTCCATCTGACCCGGCTCACACCGCTGCACCAGCAAGGCGCCCGGATCCTTTTCTGGCACGGCCACTATCCCACGGGCCAACGCTGTGCACGGCACCCAGCCTGCACGCACGGCCTTAATCACCGACCGCTGGCAGCGAAGTGCAGGTAGGACATCATCTCTGCGGTACTTTTCCACGCACCCAGAGGAATTGCGCAAGCGATGGTGTCCTTGGGCTGCCCGCTCCTCAACTCCCACTTGCAGCTGCAGGCCCCAGGTCAGCAGTGTAGTTTTCAGGCTGTGGAGCGTGAATTTGCGTGCGTCCTCAACAGTCAAGGATGTATACTTAACAAGACAGCGCCGGAAATGCGCAAGTGCAGTAGAGTAGGGCATTGGCCCTTTCTCATAGCCCAGCAGGAAGTCGCGATCAGGGGACTCCGTGTGAACGTCCAGCAGTGCCTCGCCGAGCTGTTGCGCCCAGTCATTGCCAGTGGCACCCGCCAACTGGCAGCCCCAGGCAAATCCAGTCGAGCAGGTTTACTCCTCCAGCACCACCCCCGTAGGGAGCCACCCGCACGCAGAATCGAAGATAGGTCAATGCGCTGTGCGTCTGAAAAACGTAACCCAGCCCACAGCATGACAAGGAAGCAGCCAACGAGAAACCGATCTACAGCCTCCTCGCCTATCAGTGCAGCCTGCTCGAGTTCACATACGGCAAACAAGGGGAGGGGCAGGGTCTCTGAAGGTGCGCGACGCTGCCATTTCTGCGCAGATAACCAAGATATCACAACTGGCCAGCGGAGAATCCCAGCCAGTGCTTCAAGAAGCAGCTTGTGCGCGATGAAGCGCAGGTGTAAATCACACCGCGCGCCGCTTCCGATCTTCGGGCGCCAGGATCGCTGCTAGCACCCTCGGCCAGCGCCTCCAAGAAATCACGAAGGGCGACCTGCCTGCACGCCAGAAGCTCGGCAGAAAATAAGCCAGCGCCGCCAGCCGCTCAGGTGCTTCAATTCGCTCTTCCGATGTGGATTTTCTTTCGCCCGTGTGGCGACGCAATGCTCACACCAGCCAGCGAATGGCAGGTGCGTCAGGTTGTGTAGCATCACTTCCTGCTCGTTGGGGCGTTCTTCGCGCTTCCTCATCAGCGGCGCGACCTGCGCTTCATACTGCCTGCGCCCGAGGGCTAGGCTGTCTGCCGCTTCGCGCTCCTGAGCTGCGCGAGACAAGCGCTTCAGCATCTGCTCTTTGCTGCCACTGCTTGGTACTTCAAATTCACGACAAAGTTGACGCAAAATCTGCACGCTGCTATTCTTGCTGTGCTCATAGCCATTGTAGGTGAACACAAGGGAATCTCGTTCAACTTCACCTCGAGGGGCTTCTTCCATTTGCACATCTTCTGGGAGGAAACTTTTCTTTTCTTCCTCAAGCTTCTGTCTCTTTGCCTCTTGCTCTTCTGCACTGCTTCTTCGATCTTCACGAACAGGTTCTTTGAAACGAAATCTGGTCTGACCATACCACGGCAAAGCAAATGCTTCTTCAGGAGGTTCTTTGTCTTTGCTCCAATCATCTTCATCTTCATACAAATTCGTGGCATAGACACACTCGCCAATAGTGTATCTCCAGGACGTCAAATTTTCAATGTCCGTGGGCATTCCAGCTACGTTCTCAGGGTTGAACTTGTGGGTGCGCGGCGTGTTGTGGTACCGCACAAGTTCCGTACCAGTCTTCTCAATGCTCCAAGTGTCGCTGGTTCTTGCTTCTTGTTCTTGGCGTTCATCTTTCTTCAAGGGGATGCCCAAGACATTCAGCGGGATAACTCGTGACGACAATGCTGTCACCACTTCAAATTCCCCGCCTGCGCTGACATCCTCAAACGGGTCCATTTTCTGCGCATACTTCTTGCAGTAGCCAGCGAGTTCTTGTGGTAGTGAACAGGGATGTCTGACATACCGTCTGACAACATCAAGCCATCATCCTTCTTGACAATCTCCCAGCCATTCTTGAGTAGCTTTCCGACTGCCAACAAAGGATTGACCACATTCGCAACGATGAAGCATTCTTGCATCTTGACTGCTTCTTGCTTCGAGCTGAACATAGTCAAGTTGATTGCTCTCTTTCCTTTTACAGATCTTTCTTCCTTGTGCGTCTCTAATGCCTGAATCGTTCTTCTTCTTCACAGGCACTCCCTCTTTGCCAAGCCACAGAGGAATGAGGCTGACATCGGCGCCACTGTCCAAAATCACTTCCATCTTCTCATAAACAGAACTGCTCTCATAAAATGATTCCTGGACTGCACGAACACAAAGGTTGCAATCTTCTTCGTGCTCACAACCATCTTTCCACCACAACATCAAAGGATCATCTTCTTCTTGGTGACTCGTGTCCTCTTCTTCTTGCTCTGCATCGCTAAGCTGAAATTCTTCAACACGTAGCACACGACCAAAATAGTCAATCTCAAGTTCCTCTTCTGCTTCTGTGTCGACTTCGAAAACTTCTGGATACTGTTGTGGAGAATCTCCAATGTGGATCATGGAGATTTGACGTACGGTCTTTGCTTGGTTCCTGCTGACGCTCGTCACGTTCGTGGTGCTGGACGTGCTCGGCGCTGCAGTAGAACTGGCTGCTGTGGTACTTTGCTGGTCGTCGTTCACGTTTCGAACATCACCAAAATCTCTCTGCTTCTGTCTGCATTGGGCTTCAAAGTTCAAGGAAAAGCGACCAAAACATGAGCAAATAAACGTTGATATGGATCCACCGCGATATACGGAGATGGACCATAATTGTTACCGGAATTTGCGCGGTGAGCAACTCAAATATTCACGCAAACACCATAGTTATTGGTTATACAATGAACGAGTAAATCAACAGAGTGCGAGTCTCATTGGAAAAGAGTCAAAATACATGTTATTTGCGATGAATACGAGATTGGCAAAGAAGAGGAAGAGGGGCTCCGTTGCTCATCGTTGGGTAAATCTACCTTAATTGTACCCTTCTGTGGTGCCCTAACTTTGCCTGATATTTGCTCTACGTTGGCTACATCAATGATAAATGGCTGGAAACTATCACCGGACTGATATTCATCATCGGTATCGCCCACATTATCATGATCATCTTCATTTTCATCATATTCCTTCATTTCCTGTGCATCCTGCGCTGCATCATCAAATGTACGGTTACAGCTGGATAACCATGACTGATGCTTCGTATAATTGTCTTCAGCGTGCTGGAGGCACGGTCCTCAAACAGGAACGCCAACCCATTCGCATCAAGACCGAGCTGTCATCTCGCACAACTTCAGCCCAAAGACACCGCCAGTTCCTGCCGCTGCGCAGCCTTCCGCTCTGCCACGCTACCCGAGCTGGAGTCATACATGGGGCTGCAGATGCAATCCGCTCGGCTTGCTTGCGGGCTGAGCAACCAACACCGGTTTTCTCCACGTTTGTGCACGGTGACAGCACAGGCAAACTGCCAATGGCACGCGTGATCGGCCGCGATCGATACCACGCTCAGCTGTGCACGACACCGCAATAAGCAACAAAGAAAGCAACAAGGGCACAAACAACCTGAAATCACAGCAAATGACTCAGACACCAGCAGGCCTGCACCAAGCTTGCAGAACTGGAGCAAACACTGCAAGTGCAAGGATGCAGGATGCGCAGATAGCCACGCATGTAAGGCGCTTCAGGGTTTGCCGTGCGCGTCGGCCATTAGCCCCGTCTACTCCGACGCAAACGCCCCGTGACTGCTATGTGTAGATTTGCGAGTTTTGGGGGACGTTTGATTTGTTTGAGTTTTGGTAGGAACTTTTGGTGATTGTGAGTGGCCAAGACGACGCGAGGCTGAGTGAAGCACTAAGGTCCAGGTCGAACCTGAGGTTCGAACTCTTTTCCTTTTAAAATGAACTTCGAACCTGGATTCAACCTGGATTCGAACTAATTCAAGGGTCTGAGTTGTTCTAGGGTTCTCTGGACCTGGGTTTAAACCTGGGTTGAACCCAGGTTTGTTTGAATCCAAGTTAAACTCAGGTTGAACCCGGGTTGTACTGGGTTCAACCCGGGTTGTGGACAGGTTTGAGTTGCGTTAAACCCAAGTTGAACCCAGGTTAAACCCAGGTTGAACCTGGGTTCTGGCTCAAGGTTGTGGCTCAAGGAGTAGCCTGAGGAAAGTTTCGGTCTCAGCCTTCCTAGCCTGGTAGCCAGCCTAGGACAGTTTGCCCAGAGGTGCCTTCCTCTTAGCCATGGCCCCCCGCGAGTACATCTGTTGCAGTGGCAAAAGCTGCACAGGATGGATTTGGGCGGACAAGGCTCAGCCGCATATGCACTGCAAGAAATGCAGAACGCCCTAGGCAAACAGCATTCGACAGGCGAGACAAAACTGGAGCCAGTGGAAGCCACAATGGCCCACAGTGGCTGAGGCAGCTTACTGGCAGCCGCCAAAGAAGCCCAAGCCTTCGAAGACACCACTGCCGAACAAGGTCCTGCAAGCCCTAGGAGTGGCATGGGACAATGTGCCTGAAGAGGTGCAAAAGAACCTCCAGGAGGCAGGGTACAGACCACCCAAGGCACAGGTCAAAGAAGAGGTGGACGACCTCACAGACCTGTGCCAGAAGCATGAAGCCGCCCTGCCGGAGGAGGTCAAAGCCTACCTGAAAGGCCTCAAGGCCAGTCAGGAGGTGACGCCCTCCCAAGCTGCGAGCCAGGCCAGCCAGAGCTGGCAGAGCGCAGCTGGCAAGCTCAAGCACATCGCCGATCAAAAGATTGGCCTGCAGAAGCGCATAGACATGGCGAAGGAGTCATTAAGGCAGCTTCTGCAAGAAATGATTGTGCTGAATGAGCAAGCTGAGAGGGCACAGAAGGCAGTAGAGGCAAGCTCAGGTCTACTCAAAGAGAAAGTCTTCTGCGAATCCGCTGCGGACATGGAGGTTGACAGCATCCTCCATGAGTTGGGGGTAAGCCTCAACGAGGAGCAAGAGAAGAAACTCCATGAGATTAAAGCGGAGCGAGAAGCAAAGAGGCGTCGCACGCAGGAGGGCCCCACCCCTCCCGGCCTTGAAGAGCACACCCAGGAGGGGATGCCTCCTGGCAATGCCAATGCCCCGCCGGCTGCGCCCGGTGGCCTAGGGACTCGGCGTGTGGGGCCTGGAGCCCCAAAGCAAGGGCCCCACAGAGCCAATGTGCGACCCCAGCCCAGGGCTGGAACACATGCTGAGAACTGCCCAGCAGTTCCTGGTTGCGTGTGCTGAATCCTATAAGCAAGGTGCTCACATCAATCTACATGGAAAAAGATTGAGGGAGGCCTTGGGGAAGCAACTTACTGCAGCTAGCAGTGGTTGTGAGCAAGGCTGGCAGAAGCCCAGCCACTTTTGTCGGCCTGGAAAGGAGTCGCCAGAAAGCGTTCCAATCACAGGACCAAAGTTTTTCAAGCTGGACCTTACTGATGATGAGGCACCAGCAGACGACGAACAAATGAAGCCACTGTGGGAGGTGAACCCTGATGGGAACCCTCTGGTTACCCCAGACCCCCCCCCACCACACAAGCATGATGAAGCTCAGAAGGTGAAACCTTCCCCCTGCAGCCCAGAGGAACTGGGTTCGGAGATGACATGGCAGGAGGTGGTCAGCCTCCTGGAAGACCACGAGAGCCCCTTCCAGGCGAAGGAAGCCACCCTCTTCAGCTTCATCGAAGCCCAAGAGGAGGTGATGGCGGAGGACTCCCTGGCCTGGGGTTGGTGCAGGATGGTCCGGCAAGCCCTCGAGCAAGGAGAGGATGTCACCGGAAAAGCCATCCAACAGGCAAAGGAGGTGATAACCTCTGAGCTCCCCAACAGAGAGGAACCCCTGCCACCGAAGCAGGTGCTGGGACAGCAGGACCGGGAGGACGACCTTGTGTATGGCGAGGGCACTGACTCAGAAGCGCCCAGCCAAGAGAAGGTTAAGCCTTCCGCCTCGCCTGACCAGTATCTCAGCATCATGAGCGCCAATGTCACCAGTTTCAACAACGGGGCGTTGGAGTGGGTAACCTCTTCCAAAGCCAAGGTGGTGTGCCTGCAGGAAACCCACCTCACACCGGAATTGCTGCATGGGAGGAGAGCCACACTGCAATCCCTAGGATGGGATCTCTATGCTGAGCCGGCCTCCCTGTCGGACAAAGGCACAAGGTTAGGAGGCACTGCCTGTGCCTTCCCCAAAAATAGCGGCGTGTGGCAAAAAGCCACCTACCAATGCAAAGGGGCGGGCTACACAGCCGTGGGTCTGAGGCAAAGACGGTGGGACTACACGATTGTGTCCCTCTACCTGAGGGACACGGAAGGCATGAATGGTCCCACAAATGCGGAGGTGCTATCCTCTCTGGTGGCTTTCGTAAGAACCCTCCCAGAGCCCTGGATCATCCTGGGGGACTGGAACCTGGACCCAACTGAAGCTCAGGACACAGCAACCATGAACCGAACTCGATTTTGGGGTAGTGAGTAGGAGCCTGGAAGCCCTGGGGAGCTGTCTGCTACCTGGGCAGTCCCGTGGAAGCCCCATGCTGCCTTGCACCTCAAAGTCAAGGACGGTGCCAGCGAGTGGAAATCCTGGAAACTTCCCCCAGTTCCCGAAACTCGCAGCAGACCTCAAAAACCAGGAATGGCAAGAGGTCCAACCCTCCCACTTCGCCATAATGGACCGGACCTGTGCCCAAGAGGACCAGCTGGCGACCTGGGCGGCCAGCCTGGAGCATTGCCACGAAGGTCCGAGGACTGGCAGAGGGTGGTGTGTGCAGGCCCAATGGGGACCCTTAGTCTTACAGCGCCCTTCCACTGGTTTCAAAGGCTCTGGTGGGCACGCATTGCCAGAATCCTGGAAGAGGTGCCGGCCTCCCAGCAACACCTGCCGGACCTAGGCAGTCTCCCAGCCTGCCCAGACATTGCTGAAGGTGCTGCCTTCCTCACCGAACTGTCCCGGCAATGCTCAGCAACAGCACCACAGTGGCGCTCCTTGAGTGTTGTGGCCAGACACAAGGAGGCGGCCCTCCAAATGCAGAGAGCCAAGGAACAGCAAGCCCAGTACAAGGACTGGCTCCAAGCGGGCTTAGCGAAAGGGATGAGACCTCTATACAGTTCTCTCAAGAAGAGTGAGAGAGTCCTGGATCGGCCCTTCCAAAACCTCCCTGGAGAAGAGCGCCCAGGGGCCAGAAGGAAGCAATGGGTCGCTATTTGGGGAGAGGTAGAGGTTTCCCCCCCGATTGGCCAGACCTTACTGGAGGCGCGCTGTTTAAGATAACAGCAGACGGGCTTGAGGCCATCCTCAAGAATGTCACAGACAAAGCAGGAGGTCTCGATGGGCTCACCTATGCTGCCCTCAAAAACCTCCCTGTACCGGCCTATGAGCAGCTCACCCAAGCCCTGAACTTGGCTGAAACCACAGGAGTGGCGCCACAGCACTGGCAGGCGCACCATGTGGCCCTCCTGCCCAAAAATGCTGACATAGAAAGGCCTATAACCCTCACATCCATCACCTATCGGCTCTGGTGCTTCTGCAGAGCGCAGGTCGTAAAGAAATGGATGCGAGAAACTGCAGCGCAGTTCCCATGGGATAAAGCCTCCCCGGGCAACACCTGTCTAGAAACAGGCATGCAGAGACTCCTGAGAGGAGAAGTTAGCCGCGCGGCTAACAAACATGCCTGTGCAGTCCTTTTGGACCTGCAGACTTTCTATGACAGTGTCAACTGGACCAAACTGGAGGAGCGGATCGTGGCGACCGGCTTCCCGCCAGCTATAGCCCTCCTGGTCATGCAAGTCTACCGGGGAACGCGATATCTCGCGGCAGAGGATCTCCTTTCGGAGGGGATCCTCCCTGCGAGGGGCATCCTAGCAGGGTGCCCTTTCGCAACAATGATGGCCAGGGTTTACCTCCAGCCAATAATGCTAGCAGCCGCTCAGCTCCACAGTATCACCGCCCTGGACACCTGGGTGGATGATATTGGAGCGGATTTCGAAGCGCGACATCCCGAGCAGGCAGCATTTGCGGTCTATGAAGGTTACAGAACCCTTCGCCGGCTTTTGGAAGGTAGCGACCTCCGCTTGTCCCTGAAGAAAACAGGCTTCCTGTGCACCACTGCCGAAGCCAGAAGGGAACTCCAAAAGCTGCGAAAAGATGGGGACCCGGCCATATGTGACAGCATGAAGGACTTAGGCCTGGACTGTGCCCTGGGTCGGGTCAGGCGAGTCAAGGTGCAAAGAGCCCGCAGGCACAAAGCGGGCCATCGGCAGAAAAAGCTGAAACAACTGCGAGTCCCGGGTGTACCGGCCAAAGTCCGCCTCTTCAGGGGAGGGGTGGCCTCCGTCCTTACTTGGGGCCACCAAGCCCAGAAAATGCCACCCACCCGGAGACAGAAGCTCCGGACTGCCTTGGCTGAGCAATGTGGCAGACAGAAAATGGGCAACCTGGAGGTGGCGCTATCCTCTGTAAGCGACAGGTACCAGGATCCGGGTCGCACGCTGATGGTCCAGCAGGTTGAAGCCTGGTTCCAGCTCAAGAAAAGGTGGACCGGAAAGGAAGACCTGCTGGAAAGAACCTGGGCCTTACAGTCCAAAAACTAGAGGAAGCCAGCAGCAGGTGGCAAATGGTCAAGGGCCCTCTTGCAGCTACCGTTGCCTACCTGCTCGACCTTGGTTGGCAGCCTAGGGATAGTGATGCGTGGCTGGATACCCGGGGCGCCAGGCACACCATGTACACCCCACAACAGGAGTGCCGTGTCCTTGACCTCCTCCAGCAAACTTATCAGGAAGAAGTGGACCGCCGTATCGCCACCGGCCTAGCTGCTCCTGAGCTAAAAGGGGGAATTGATTGGACAGTGGGGAGGAAACTGTTGGGGGGTTTTAAGAAAGAAGGGCGGAACACGAAAGCCTCTGGCCTGAGGTGTGTTTGGCAGGGAGCCCTGGTGTGCAGCCAAAACTCTGCCGTCAAGGTGTGCCCCCGGTGCCACCAGGAAGCGGACTGGGAGCATGTGCTCTTGGACTGTGCCAGGTGGGAAGCCCAGAACTGGGAGCTACCGGCATGGTTCCAAGAAGGCAGGGCCCAAGGCCCGCGATCACTGTGGACCAGGGGCCTCCCGCCTCAACCCGACTGGCAGGTACCACCTCCCCAGGAAGACAAGCCCACCTTCTTGGGCATATGGGCCAGCCAAGAGGCCCTCAGTGACCCGGAGCTTGTCTACGGCACAGATGCTAGCGGGGGCCCTTTCACGGCGGACCCGAGACTCCGTCAGGTAGCCTACGCAGTGGTGGCCTGCAAAAAGCAGGGCCAAGACTATGTCCAGGTCGGGGCAATTGTCGGCCAAGTCCCAGGCCCTCAGACGGTTTTTCGAGGTGAGATGTATGCAGTTTTGCAACTGGCCCGATATACCGAAGGCCCCGTTGACACGACACTAGATTGCCTTGGTGTCCCGAAACGAGTCCGCAGCCCAAAACCGGGGAAAACCCACGGTGACATCTGGTGGGAGCTGCAAGCCACGGATGTCGACCGCCTAAAAATGAAATGGGTCCCGTCCGACCTGGCAGATGCACTGTGTGGGGAAAAAGCGGCTGAGCTGGCCCGCCCCGAGGCCCGGGCAGCCAGCCAATATCAGGACCATTGCAGCAAGAAAGCCCAAGAGTTCCTGGCGAGCAGGGCTGAAAAGATCCTCACCGCTGTGGGAGAAAACCAGCACCCAGTCTACAAGATCTTCCTGCAGGACAAGCAGGCTCGCAAACACCCCGAGGCCAATGCAAGGCCCTGTAAAAAGCGGGTGGGATCCAACATAGGTCGTGGCCACACCACTACCCAGCAGGAATGGTTCCAGGAACTGGTCCGGACCAAATCCATACATGCCTGGGAATGGGACGGTCTCAACCTCCGGTGTGCCCAGTGCCAACTAAAACTTTTGCACACCAAAAACCGCAAGACCTTAGAGGCGCTGGCAGCACACCAATGTGCGCATCAAGGGAGGGTTGCGGTTGAAGGGGTTCATGTCACGCATGTTTTGAAACTTTTAGGAACTAGGCAGCTTTGGGTGTGCGAGGGTTGTGGTGGCCAGCTGTCCCTAAAAACCCGAACGGTTTCGCAAAAACTTGCTGCAGCTTGTTGTTTTAAAAAGGACTCCCGATGTAAGTCGCAATTCAAGCCAGAAACGACAAATCCCATCCGCAGATTTTTTCAGCCAGCGCAGGCAGCTAAGCCAGAAGAAGGGCCCAACCCCCCCGTGCGCAATGGCGGAAATGAAGCAGGAGGACCTGCCCTGCCAGGAGGCCCAGGAAGCCCCAGTGAAGAGTGAAGAAGAAAAGCTGGAGGGTGGGGCCCCCCCGGAGCCAAAGGCTCTACACCACCCCACCGGCGACGACACTCAGGAGGGGCTACCCTCCCAAGCCAGTGCCTCCTCCAATGCAGCCCCTGCCGAGACAAAGGAGGACAACAACCAGGAACTGCCAACCACAACACCGGCAGGGGAGGGGCAGCCTCCGGAGGCAAAGGCTTGGGAGAATAGAAAGAGGGAGGTTCCTCCTCCCAGCAGGCAGCCCGGCAAAGCCCAAGGCAAGGGAGAGTTCCTGCGCAGAGGTTCGTAGATGACTACACCTTGCAGAGGCAGAGAAACAGGCCGGGTAAGAAAGCCAGGGCTCAGAGGCAGCAGGCTGTCTCCGAGGCAGCCCAAAGGGCCCCACCCATGCCACCGCCAGCCAAACGTTCGGAGGGTGGTCCTCCAGCTGGTGGGGGGCCTCCAGAGAATGCTCAGGAGGGGATACCTCCGAAACCGTCCGGAGCCTGCCCCAGTAAAAAAACAGGACCAGGAGGACCAGGAGCCCCCGGCAGACCTTAACACGGGCACCAGGCCCTATAACGAGGGAGGTAACCTTATCCTCCGAGCAAGCAGCCGCGGTCGAGGCAATGGCCTAGCCAACCAGATGCCCGACCAGGCCTCGTATGAGGTCCAGGGCCAAGATGCCCACCACTTCGAGTGGGAGCTGTTTGCCCAGGTCTGCCGGAGGTTCACCCTCCAGGTCGAGGTGCCTGAGCTCCCAGCCCAGGACCTGAGGGCCTACACCGTTGAGCGGATGGTGGCCCCCATCCGCCCAACACCGGACGGTTCGTTCCTCCAGATGTGCATTATGTTGTGCTTCTGATGCGGACTACGCCTTCCGGAGGGGTACCTCCATCCCCGAGATCAAGGGGAGCATAACTGGGGGTACTTGGGAATGGCCAAGTACCACCGGTTAACGTTCCTGGACGTAGCCAACTGGAGCACGAGGGAACACTATGGTTTCCCCAGCCAAACCCGGCTCGTCTCGTTCTTCCGGTGGTTTGACCAAGACTCCCCCACCCTCAGCAGCAAAGTCAAGAGGTGGGTCAGCCTCCACCATGCCAGCATCCCCATGCTGCCAAGCCTGTTGCTGTGGGAGTTAAAGAACATGGACATGGTGTTTGTCGAGGCTCTCATCGACATGAAAGTCCTGTACGAGTTGCCGTCGCCAGACTATGGGCTAGCACGACCCCTCGGCAACATCATGGAGGAGCCTCGCTGGGAGTTGGTTCCACTGCGGGAACCACCAGCTGATGCAGCCTAGGAGGTTGCATCCTCCCAGCGAGGACGGTAAAGAGGTACCATCCTCGCTACCGGAGCGGAACCCTGACCGCCTCCCTCTGACAGCCTGCACAAAGTGCACCAAAGGCCTTGAGGGACCTTTTGTCAGGAGGTTCCTAACCTCTCGTGAGGTACCGAAAGCAGAGGTTCATCCTCGCTGCCAGAGAGCACCCCTGGCCCTCCTCTCACGGTTTGCACCCCCTGCATCAAAAACCGGAGGAGCTCTTTGCCAGGAGGTTTCATTCCTCTCATGAGGTACAGCCTCTGGTAGCATCCCAAAGAGGATGGTAGCCTAGGAGGAGGTTTTTCCTCCCCTGTACTTTAGGGCCAAGAGGGCCATCAGTAGTGCCAGTACAGAGGCACGGTTTTCACAACCCAAACACCAAGACGGTGGATCGCATTTGTTCGCTCAACTCGGAAAAAAAATTGAACCTGGGTTCTGGTCGAATCTGGGTTCAATCCGGGTTCAACCCAGGTTGAACCTGGGTTTGAACTTTGAAGCAAAAAAGGTTCTCGGCTCGAGTTGTTACCTGTGCTTTCCTCCGAGAACTGGGTCTTATGCACGCTCACCTTTTGTCCCTCCAGTGTCCTGTATCTTATTTCGCTACGCGGTCTTTGGGTTTTTTTCCAGCATGCGACTTTCTTGCATTTCATTGAGACGTAGTCACGGTTTTGCACTGAGTTGTAGCCATAGAAGGCGCGTTGCTTAAGTCCTTCTTTTTCACGCTGCTGCACTTTTCATGGATGGCAAACATGCTTCTGGTATACATTGCTGGCTCTATGTGTTGGTATTATGACTCTGCCATTGCAATGGCAGACAGGTCGGCAGCTCAAATGTCTGGTGGTGCTGAGTCCGTTACAGCAAGCTTGCATTGGCAGTACACAGGGCATGTCTCTTGGAGATTATTGCAGACGCGTATGTTGGTGCCAGTCCATTCTGTCAGCACGCGCAAGTCTTGGCCTCAGCTCTCACAGAAAGCGAAAACGCCAACGGATTGCTTTGCTTCGCCAAACAGGTGCTGGACAGAGATTTATACATGCGATATTTGGCCACCATGTATAGGCACTACCCCGACGATGTCGCGAGCTTTTGCACTGCATGCCACCAGCTTTGTGAGACATGCGATTAAACATAGCGATGGTATAGATGGTACAAACACACCCTGCTGTCTCAGGCACCTTGCTGCTACAATGGGGCGAAGCGACGGCTGTACATGGTGGACCAACATCGAGCAGTGGCAGGACCTCTGCAATTCGAGTGCTTCACTGCTCTTTTGCATGGTGCAACATTCGCTCCTTGCTACAGGCTGTACACTGCAAACACATTGTCTCAGTTGCTCGAAGCATACAAGCGGTTGCTGCAGCGATGTCTCTCATATAAGAAACACAACTGGCATGTGGTGGAACCTACAGTACAGGTATGCACTATGTCCCATCTCCCAGTCCCCCTATACCTTGGAGTGTTATATCATGGCGAACCGCGGTCGCAGTCCACTACCTCGCCACGGGTATCGTTCCTCACGTATGGCTGCCTCCAGAAGCCGAACCAGAAGCAGGGTTCCTCTACGACGACGAGATCCTCAACCGGTGCGATCTCCGCTACCAAGGCTATGCGGGGAACCTGGGCGACGCCCTTTGCCCCGCCATCGGCCACAGCGGGCAGCCCGAAGACGAACACCCTCACAGTCACCTACACCGGACGACGCTAGAGAGCTGCACACAGGTGAGGATGGAGGCTTCTTTCGTTGGCCTCGTGATATACAACCAGCTGATGAACTCAGTGAGGCCTCGGTGGATGTAGTTATGGTATCACCATCACAGTCACCTTCACCGAGACACACACGTCCAGCACGGTTTATTTCGCCTTCTCCACGACATCGACCTTGCGCTTATAACAATGCTCGCTCACCGACGACCTCATCCTCCAGCAACAGCTCCTCGCCCACTATTATTAGAGTGGTCAGATCAGTTCCACGAGACCGCTCCCTGGAGCCGGCAGCTCCAGTGGTTCTTCGAGAAGCGCGACAACCCTCACGTGGGCGTGAGCAGGTGGCACTAGAGCCGGCAACGAGGTCACCAGGCGGGATTCGACCTCATCGCATTCATCGTGTACGACCTCTGGAGCGAACGGAGCGGAGGAAACCCGTTGGTTCTGCAGGTGAGGCCTCTGGCCGCCAGAGCATCACAGTAGTCGAACAGGAGGCCGAGGAGAGACGTCTGGCCAGTATTTCTACGATGCTTACACACAGGAAGAAGCAGAAGGATGAGAAGAAGCCCAACCAGGCGTCGGAGTCAGAGGCACAGCCTATTCCGAAGAAGACGGTGAAGAAGACCAGAGTGAAATCGAAGGCCAAGGCAAAGGAGCGCACCCGCGTGAAGGAATTCCCTACGGGCACCATGCTGATCACCTCGAAGAAGCCGAAGGGCTACAAGGAGTGTCGAGTCGTATCTTCGACAGAGGCCTACGCTATGTCCCTGCAGGAATTACAGCAACAGGCCAAAGAACGACGACTCCAGCAGCTACAACGTCTTCAAGCCATCTCTGCGACAGTGGCCGAAGCACCTCCTGAAGAGCGGTCATCCCAAGATGGCGACACGGAGGAGGTCATACAGCAGGATGCGAACTTGGAGAATGCCGAGACCCTGGATGTGGCGACTATCTCAGTGGAACCGGAAGCTTCCCTCCCGGATGCCGGTCAAGAGGACAAGAAGGACGACACTACAGCCATCGATCGGCAAGGGACTTCGTTAGAAGGGGAGGCGGCCGTCGACGTCGACACTGCAGCCACAGATCGCCCAGCGTCTTCGGACAACAAGCCCGTGGACGATACCACTGCAGTATCGGATGTAGCTGATGAATCTGTACAAATGGATCTCTCTGCGCAGCAGGAAAAGTATACCGTACCCATGGTGCACCCTGCACTGGATGCAATACACGCATGGGTATTCGATATGGATTGCGTAACTCAATGCTACTGCAGTACAGCTGTTCATTTCGTGGCAGGAATCCGCAAACGGAGCCAGTCCCATTACCACAGGTCCCTTGTGACTTTGGTGCGCGAGCAATTACAATTTCACTACATATTGCCCCAGGTGACGCCTCCGACACTATCAGACCCATCCCGATACACGGCGAGCGTACATCACGGTTTGGACCTGAGTTCTTGCACCATCAACCCTAAGCAGCTACAGCTTGTATGCCGGATGATTGCCGTTGCTGATTTGTGTTATCTTCATACCATGGATGAGCAAGTTGATGCTGGCTTCCGCCTTGGAATATATCAGGCTCAGAATCCCTATATTGACAGCCTGGTTGCCGGGGTTACCGCCTGTATCGCTACCGCCTGCCCTGCGCAATGCCTCCCAAAAGACGGGCGAATCACCCGGCGACCCCGCCGTCGAAGCGAAGGAAATCCTGTCTCAGCGAAGACGACATCTCTGATGACTCCTATGCAAGGATGGAACGGGAAATCTTCGACAGCCCTGCGGAGACACCTGCAGAAGATGGCGACACCACCTCTCGACCGAGTGGTACAAGACGGGAGACCGGTACCTCGACGGGAAGCAGGGCCTCAGCCGACATTCCCAAGCCTACAATGCCGACCCCAAGACCAGCGACTGCGATGCGCCCAAAGCCTCAACACCGTCCACGCCAGCAAAGGCACCAGGGCACCTTCGACCAGCTGCTCCGGTCACCACGACCCGGCCCTTCTTATCACGTGGTGGGCCGCCTCCAACAGGAGCGCCGCCACTGGCGATCCCTGGTACGGTGGCCCGCCAATTGCAGACGCGGGGCGACGTTTGCAGACCTGGCACCTGGAGTTCAGTGAGGGCCCAACAATCTTGGCGCCGGTTACGTCGATACCAATGTTGACCCCTCGTGCTGAGGACTAACAAAGCAATGACGCGACAGCCGGCAACCTTCAGCGAGCATGCTTCTTGGATATGGGGTGGGGCCTACAGCAGAGTCCTCCAAAACCCCGCCTCTCTCCCCAAAACCCGGCCTCTCTGGGCAAAAAAAGTCTCATACAAGCAGAGTCCCCCCAAAACCCCGCCTCTCTGGGCAAAAATTCTCATACAAGCAGAGTCCCGCCAAAACCCCCGCTGCTTCTCTGTGCGGAAAAACTCATACAAGCAGAGCCTCCCCAAAACCCCGCCTTCCTGGGCGAAAATTCTCATACAACCAGAGCCTTCCCAAAACCCCGCCGAAAATTCTTGCACAAGCAGAGTCCCTCCAAAACCCCGCCCTGGGCAACAATTCTCTTACACAAGAGTCCCTCCAAACCCCCGCTGCTTCTCTGTACGGAAATTTCCACAGGCAGAGTGCCCCCAGAACCCCGCCTCTCTGGGCGAAAAGTCTCATGCAAGCAGCGTCCCCTTCAACCCCTCGCATGGCTCTAAGGCCACAAGGTGAACATAATGTGACCGGCTTTCCAAAATTGAAACACGACGTGTAAGAAAAACTGATGCAGCTTGGAGATATCAGCGAAACCACAGCTAAGAATAGATTGAAGAAGAAACATTGTGTATGTGTGGGATAGCCGAGACATTATATTTGGAACTTTGCCTCTGTTGCCAGTTGGTTTTGGAACAATAACTGTGCCCATAACTGGGTAGTGTTTCGTGTCCCTCCAAGCTTCCACAATAAAGTCATGCTTGCACATTTGGCCGCTCTGTGGCGTGGGATTGCTGGTAAATACGTTATCAATCTGGGTTCGGTACTTCAGATAAGTGAAGGTGTGTGGCCGTCGTCCGCGCCATGTATTTCAAAGCACATAGTGCATGCTTCCGAACCACCTCCAAGAACTGCCAAACATCTTTGGCAATTTGCGAATCCAATGATGCCCGTAGGCACATGGCCAAGCCAACATACGGTTCCTCCCTTCGTAGTTGCAAGTTAAAATCACCAGTCACCGCATATTGCCGAGGCCACTGCAGTTCCAAGGCACCTTAGCAACATACGGCGGGCCGACGGCTCCAGGTATGTCGCGGTCGTCGAGGATGGGCCCCCCCCCTTTGGGCAAAGGGGGGCTTAAGCCCCCCTTTAAGCCCCCCTTTAAGCCCCCCTTAAGCCTCCCTTCAAAGGGGTCCCTGCAAAGGGGGTCCCTTCGGCGGGGGGGGGGGGGGGGGGGAAAGGGTCAAAGCCCTTAAGCCCCCCCTTAAGCCCCCCGCCCCCCCTTAAGCCCCCCCTTAAGCCCCCCCTTAAGCCCCCCCTTAAGCCCCCCCTTAAGCCCCCCTTAAGCCCCCCCCTTAAGCCCCCCCCCTTAAAGCCCCCTTGAAGCCCCCTTGAAGCCCCCCTTTAAGCCCCCCTTTAAGCCCCCCTTTAAGCCCCCTTTAAGCCCCCTTTAAGCCCCCCTTTAAGCCCCCCTTTAAGCCCCCCTTTAAACCCCCCTTTAAGCCCCCCTTTAAGCCCCCCTTTAAAAAGCCCCCTTAGAGCCCCCTTGAAGGCCCCCCCAAGGGGCTTAAAGCCCCCCCTTTAAGCCCCTCTTTTTAAGCCCCCTTAAAGCCCCCCCTAAAGTTCCCCCCTGAAGCCGCAACCAAGCCCCCCCCTCTGTGGAGGGTTTAGGCAGCAGTTTAAGAGGCCTAATACTTGCTGGGCCTTTGGGCAGCAAGTTAAGAGGCGTAATACTTGCTGGGCCTTCTGCGGAGGGTTTAGGCAGCAGTTTAAGAGGCCTAATATTTGCTGGGCCTTTTTTGGAGGGTTTGGGCAGCAGTTTAAAAGGCGTAATACTTGCTGGGCCTTCTGCGGAGGGTTTAGGCAGCAGTTTAAGAGGCCTGATACTTGCTGGGCCTTTTGTGGAGGGTTTGGGCAGCAGTTTAAAAGGCGTAATGGGTTCGGGCAGCAGTTTAAGACGTCGAAGAGGCTTAATACCTGCTGGGCCTTCGGTGGAGGATTTAGGCAGCAGTTTAAGAGGCCTAATGCGAGCATCGTGTTTGCAAATGGGGGGGGCTGCGCCCCCCCCAACCCCCCCGCTTGTTTAAGCCGGGCAAACTCGCGTGGAAGCATAGGAATCATGTCCAAAACAAAACAAAACAAAACATGGGGTTCTCGGCTTAGCCCCGCGCCACGTCACTGCTATGCAAATGGGGGGGGGCTGCGCCCCCCCCAACCCCCCCGCTTTTTTTCTGCCGGGCAAGCTTGCGTGGAAGCATATGAATCATCTCTGAAACAAAACATGGGGTTCTCGGCTTAGCCCCGCGCCACGTCACTGCTATGAACTCTCTGCTCCTTGAAACTCGAGTAATGAACACAAAAAACAAAAGAAGAAGCGAGCGGGGTGGAATTGCCCTTAAGCTCCCCTTTAAAAAGAGTCTCACTTCTCTGGTTTCGAAGAATGAAACCCAAAAAACAAAACAAGATTCGAGGGGGGTGGAATTTAGAATACATTCCCTTCTTTCTTTTCGTAAAGGGAAATGAATGTTTAGAGTCTCACTTCTCTGGTTTCGAAGAATGAAATCCAAAAACAAACACAAAATGTATAACAAGATTCGAGGGGGGTGGAATTTAGAATACATTCCCTTCTTTCGTTCGTAAAGGGAAATGTATGTTTAGAGTCTCACTTCTCTGGTTTCGAATAATGAAATCCCAAAAAAACACAAAAATATAACAAGATTCGAGGGGGGTGGAATTTAGAATAAATTCCTTTCTCTCTCTTTTAGAGTCTCACTTCTCTAGTTTCGAAGAACGAAATCCAAAAAACAAAACAAGATTCGAGGGGGTGGAATTTAGAATAAATCCCTTCTCTCTCATCTTCAAGATAAAGTAAGTTTAGAGTCGCCCTTAAGCCACTCTTTTTTCAGCCCCCTTAAGCCCTCCCCCTTAAGCCTCGCTAGCCCCCTTTTAAGCCCCCCTTTAAGCCCCCCCCTTTAAGCCCTTTAAGCCCCCTTCAAAGCCCTTGAAGCCCCCCTTTAAGCCCCCTTTTAAACCCCCCTTCCCCCCCGTTTGAGCCCTTTAAGCCCCCCTTTAACCCCCCCTTTAAGCCCCCCTTGAGCCCCCTTTAAGCCCCCCCTTAAGCCCCCCCCCTTAAACCCCCCCTTAAGCCCCTTGACAGCCCCCCTTTAAGCCCCCCTTCAAGCCCCCCTTTAAGCCCCCCTTCAGCCCCCCTTCAGCCCCCCTTTAAGCCCCTTTAAGCCCCCTTTTTAAGCTCCCCTTAAGCCCCCCTTAAGCCCCCCCTTAAGCCCCCCCTTAAGCCCCCCCTTAAGCCCCCCTTAAGCCCCCCGCCCCCCCCTTTAAGCCCCTTTGAACCCCCGCCCCTTCAAAGCGTCTTCTCCAAAGCCCCCCCCCTTTGCCTCCCCTTAAGCCCCCCCTTACGCCCCCTTTTAGCAAAGGTGATGACCGAGACTCTGTGCTGTGTGCAATTTACTCTTGTACATGGTTTCGCTAGCCTGTCTCTCGGAAATGCGCAGGCGAATGAGCCTTTTAATCACAACTATGGGCGTGCGAAGGGGCGTTGTAGGCGAATGAGCCTTTCAATCACTATCGGCGTGCGAAGGGGCGTGTAGGCGAATGAGCCTTTCAATCACAACTATCGGCGTGCGAAGGGGCGTGTGGGCGAATGAGCCTTTCAATCACAACTATCGGCGTGCGAAGGGGCGTGTAGGCGAATGAGCCTTCCAATCACAACTATCGGCGTGCGAAGGGGCGTGTAGGGGAATGAGCCTTTCAATCACAACTATCGGCGTGCGAAGGGGCGTGTAGGCGAATGAGCCTTTCAATTCAACCATCGGCGTGCAAAGAGGCGTGTAGGCGAATGAGCCTTTCAATCACAACTATCGGCGTGCGAAGGGGCGTGCAAGCGAATGAGCCTTTCAATCACAACTATCGGCGTGCAAGGGGCGTGTAGGCGAATGAGCCTTTCAATCACAACTATCGGCGTGCGAAGGGACGTGTAGGCGAATGAGCCTTTCAATCACAACTATCGGCGTGCGAAGGGGCGTGCAGGCGAATGAGCCTTTCAATCACAACTATCGGCGTGCGAAGGGGCGTGTAGGCGAACAAGCCTTTCAATCACAACTATCGGCGTGCGAAGGGGCGTGTAGGCGAATGAGCCTTTCAATCACAACTATCGGCGTGCGAAGGGGCGTGTAGGCGAATGAGCCTTTCAATCACAACTATCGGCGTGCGAAGGAGCGTGTAGGCGAATGAGCCTTTCAATCACAACTATCGGCGTGCAATCACAACTATCGGCGTGCGAAGGGGCGTGTAGGCGAATGAGCCTTTCAATCACAACTATCGGCGTGCGAAGGGGCGTGTAGGCGAATGAGCCTTTTAATTACAACTATCGGCGTGCAAAGAGGCGTGTAGGCGAATGAGCCTTTCAATCACAACTATCGGCGTGCGAAGGGGCGTGCAAGCGAATGAGCCTTTCAATCACAACTATCGGCGTGCGAAGGAGCGTGTAGGCGAATGAGCCTTTCAATCACAACTATCGGCGTGCGAAGGGGCGTGTCGGCGAATGAGCCTTTCAATCACAACTATCGGCGTGCGAAAGGGCGTGTAGGCGAATGAGCCTTTCAATGACAACTATCGGCGTGCAAAGAGGCGTGTTGGCGAATGAGCCTTTCAATCACAACTATCGGCGTGCGAAGGGGCGTGCAAGCGAGCCTTTCAATCACAACTATCGGCGTGCGAAGGGGCGTGTAGGCGAATGAGCCTTTCAATCACAACTATCGGCGTGCGAAGGGGCGTGCAGGCGAATGAGCCTTTCAATCACAACTATCGGCGTGCGAAGGGGCGTGAGGCGAATGAGCCTTTCAATCACAACTATCGGCGTGCGAAGGGGCGTGTAGGCGAATGAGCCTTTCAATCACAACTATCGGCGTGCGAAGGGGCGTGTAGGGGAATAAGCCTTTCAATCACAACTATCGGCGTGCGAAAGAGCGTGTGGGCGAATGAGCCTTTCACTCACAACTATCGGCGTGTGAAGGGGCGTGCAGGCGAATGAGCCTTTCAATCACAACTATCGGCGTGCGAAGGGGCGTGTAGGCGAATGAGCCTTTCAATCACAACTATCGGCGTGCAAAGGGGCGTGTAGGCGAATTAGGGTTTAGGGTTTAGGGTTTAGGGTTTAGGGTTTAGGGTTTCGGGTTTCGGGTTTAGGGTTTAGGGTTTAGGGTTTAGGGTTTAGGGTTT
>CAJNDS010001051.1:0-38405 GCA_905221605.1 Symbiodinium natans
AAGTTCCTGCCGCAGGTTGGGGTCAGATCCTTGCCTACATGGCGTTCTGCGAGGTTTCCCAGGATCAGTCGGCCGGCACGGCGGCTGCAGCAGGCGACTTTGGCTTCAAGGTCTTGACCTCCAGCGACCCGGCTGAGAAGACTAAGAAGCTCTCAGCGGAGCTGGCGAACGGCAGACTTGCGATGATGGCCATCATCGGCATGTTCTTTCAGGCGGGATTATCACATGCGTGTGCCGCTAGCGTTGTGATGACTTCATTGACGTCATGTAAGTTGAAGGAAGAATGCAAGTGTGAACCTGTAATACAGAAAGCAGCTTTTGTGTTGTGATGTTTGGGTCATAGGACGGCCTGACCGGAAGCGCCTGGGGTGACTGGGCCAACTACACCGCCTCTCCGCTCCGAGCGTTCGAGAACGAGCTTGGTGTTCAGGATCCCGTCGGATTTTGGGACCCGGCTGGCTTCACCGCCGACGGCAGCGTGGAGGACTTCAAGCGCCGCCGCCAGACCGAGATCAAGCATGGCCGCATTGCAACTCGGATGTTCGAGGTTAGCCTGGAACGCATGTAGAGCACCTCTACGACGCAGAGCTCATCTTAAGCTTTTTTGTTTCTTGTTTCGTTGGGTAGGCCACTCAAGCAAATTCAAGGCCATGCTGGCAGCGATGGGCTACATTACTCCGGAGCAACTTGCTTGTTTTTTTTAATGTTGTTTTTGTTGCGCTTGCATCGCTTGCGACGAAGATTTGGGCTGTTGACATACGCCATGGCATTGCGCGGTGGGGTTCTCGTTTGCTGTAGTTGTAGTTCTCAATGCTACCGTGTGCTACCTTCTTTCGCGATGCCACGATCAACAAATGTGTTTTACACAGCTTCTTGGCTTCTCATTATGCACTTTTCATCTGTCGAAGTGCTGAGGATCACTGGCAAGTTCCCTGGATACTTGAGCCCATCGGCCGGCTTGAAATTCGCGGACGTGCCAAACGGTCTTGCTGCGATCTCCAAAGTTCCCGCCGCAGGTTGGGGTCAGATCCTTGCCTACATGGCGTTCTGCGAGGTTTCCCAGGATCAGTCGGCCGGCACGGCGGCTGCAGCAGGCGACTTTGGCTTCAAGGTCTTGACCTCCAGCGACCCGGCTGAGAAGACTAAGAAGCTCTCAGCGGAGCTGGCGAACGGCAGACTTGCGATGATGGCCATCATCGGCATGTTCTTTCAGGCGGGCTTATCACATGCGTGTGCCGCTAACGTTGTGATGACTTCATTGACTTCATGTGAGTTGAAGGAAGAATGCAAGTGTCAACCTTGAATACAGAAGGCGGTGTTTGTGAAAGTGATGTTTGGGTCGTAGGACGGCCTGACCGGAAGTGCCTGGGGTGACTGGGCCAACTACACCGCCTCTCCGCTCCGAGCGTTCGAGAACGAGCTTGGTGTTCAGGATCCCGTCGGATTTTGGGACCCGGCTGGCTTCACCGCCGACGGCAGCGTGGAGGACTTCAAGCGCCGCCGCCAGACCGAGATCAAGCATGGCCGCATTGCAACTCGGATGTTCGAGGTTAGCCTGGAATGCATGTAGAGCACCTCTGCGACACAGAGCTCATCTTAAGCTTTTTGGTTTCTTGTTTTTGTTGGGTAGGCCACTCAAGCAAATTCAAGGCCATGCTGGCAGCGATGGGCTACATTACTCCGGAGCAACTTGCCGGAAGGGTTACGACAGGGAAGGGCAGAGGATGGGGTAAACCGCTTGCCATGCGTTTTAATGCGCTTGCTTTTTGTTGTTTTCGCTTGCATCGCTTGCGACGAAGATCTGTGGGCTGTTGACATTCGCCGTGGCATTGCGCGGTGGGGTTCTCGTTTGCTGTAGTTGTAGTTCTCAATGCTACTGTGTGCTACCTTCTTTTCGCGATGCCACGATCAACCGATGTGTTTTACACAGCTTCTTGGCTTCTCATTATGCACTTTTCATCTGTCGAAGTGCTGAGGATCACTGGCAAGTTCCCTGGATACTTGAGCCCATCGGCCGGCTTGAAATTCGCGGACGTGCCAAACGGTCTTGCTGCGATCTCCAAAGTTCCCGCCGCAGGTTGGGGTCAGATCCTTGCCTACATGGCGTTCTGCGAGGTTTCCCAGGATCAGTCGGCCGGCACGGCGGCTGCAGCAGGCGACTTTGGCTTCAAGGTCTTGACCTCCAGCGACCCGGCTGAGAAGACTAAGAAGCTCTCAGCGGAGCTGGCGAACGGCAGACTTGCGATGATGGCCATCATCGGCATGTTCTTTCAGGCGGGCTTATCACATGCGTGTGCCGTTAATGTTATGTCATGACTTCATTGACTTCATTGACTTCATGTGAGTTGAAGGAAGAATGCAAGTGTCAACCTTTAATACAGAAGGCGGTGTTTGTGAAAGTGATGTTTGGGTCGTAGGACGGCCTGACCGGAAGTGCCTGGGGTGACTGGGCCAACTACACCGCCTCTCCGCTCCGAGCGTTCGAGAACGAGCTTGGTGTTCAGGATCCCGTCGGATTTTGGGACCCGGCTGGCTTCACCGCCGACGGCAGCGTGGAGGACTTCAAGCGCCGCCGGCAGACCGAGATCAAGCATGGCCGCATTGCAACTCGGATGTTCGAGGTTAGCCTGGAATGCATGTAGAGCACCTCTGCGACACAGAGCTCATCTTAAGCTTTTTGGTTTCTTGTTTTTGTTGGGTAGGCCACTCAAGCAAATTCAAGGCCATGCTGGCAGCGATGGGCTACATTACTCCGGAGCAACTTGCCGGAAGGGTTACGACAGGGAAGGGCAGAGGATGGGGTAAACCGCTTGCCATGCGTTTTAATGCGCTTGCTTTTTGTTGTTTTCGCTTGCATCGCTTGCGACGAAGATCTGTGGGCTGTTGACATTCGCCGTGGCATTGCGCGGTGGGGTTCTCGTTTGCTGTAGTTGTAGTTCTCAATGCTACTGTGTGCTACCTTCTTTTCGCGATGCCACGATCAACCGATGTGTTTTACACAGCTTCTTGGCTTCTCATTATGCACTTTTCATCTGTCGAAGTGCTGAGGATCACTGGCAAGTTCCCTGGATACTTGAGCCCATCGGCCGGCTTGAAATTCGCGGACGTGCCAAACGGTCTTGCTGCGATCTCCAAAGTTCCCGCCGCAGGTTGGGGTCAGATCCTTGCCTACATGGCGTTCTGCGAGGTTTCCCAGGATCAGTCGGCCGGCACGGCGGCTGCAGCAGGCGACTTTGGCTTCAAGGTCTTGACCTCCAGCGACCCGGCTGAGAAGACTAAGAAGCTCTCAGCGGAGCTGGCGAACGGCAGACTTGCGATGATGGCCATCATCGGCATGTTCTTTCAGGCGGGCTTATCACATGCGTGTGCCGCTAACGTTGTGATGACTTCATTGACTTCATGTGAGTTGAAGGAAGAATGCAAGTGTCAACCTTTAATACAGAAGGCGGTGTTTGTGAAAGTGATGTTTGGGTCGTAGGACGGCCTGACCGGAAGTGCCTGGGGTGACTGGGCCAACTACACCGCCTCTCCGCTCCGAGCGTTCGAGAACGAGCTTGGTGTTCAGGATCCCGTCGGATTTTGGGACCCGGCTGGCTTCACCGCCGACGGCAGCGTGGAGGACTTCAAGCGCCGCCGACAGACCGAGATCAAGCATGGCCGCATTGCAACTCGGATGTTCGAGGTTAGCCTGGAATGCATGTAGAGCACCTCTACGACACAGAGCTCATCTTGAGGTTTTCTGTGTTTTGTTTTGTTGGGTCGGCTCAAGCAAAGTCAAGGCCATGCTGGCAGCGATGGGCTACATCACTCCTGAGCAACTTGCCGGAAGGGTTTCGACAGGGAAGAGCAGAAGATAGGGTAAACCGCTTGTAGCGCGTTTTAATGTGCTTGGTTTTTGTTGTTGTTTTTAGTTTGCATCGCTTGCAACGTAGATCTGTGCTGTTGACATTCGTCATGGCATCGCGCAGTGGGGTTCTCGTTTGCTGTAGTTACTGTAGTTCTTAGTGCTGCCATGTGCTGATTTCATCTTGCGATGCTACGATCAGCCGATGTGTTTTACACAGCTTCTTGCATTGCTTCTCAGTATGCACTTTTCATCTGTCGAAGTGCTGAGGATCACTGGCAAGTTCCCTGGATACTTGAGCCCATCGGCCGGCTTGAAATTCGCGGATGTGCCAAACGGTCTTGCTGCGATCTCCAAAGTTCCTGCCGCAGGTTGGGGTCAGATCCTTGCCTACATGGCGTTCTGCGAGGTTTCCCAGGATCAGTCGGCCGGCACGGCGGCTGCAGCAGGCGACTTTGGCTTCAAGGTCTTGACCTCCAGCGACCCGGCTGAGAAGACTAAGAAGCTCTCAGCGGAGCTGGCGAACGGCAGACTTGCGATGATGGCCATCATCGGCATGTTCTTTCAGGCGGGCTTATCACATGCGTGTGCCGTTAATGTTATGTCATGACTTCATTGACTTCATGTGAGTTGAAGGAAGAACGCAAGTGTCAACCTGTAATGCAGAAGGCGGTGTTTGTGAAAGTGATGTTTGGGTCGTAGGACGGCCTGACCGGAAGCGCCTGGGGTGACTGGGCCAACTACACCGCCTCTCCGCTCCGAGCGTTCGAGAACGAGCTTGGTGTTCAGGATCCCGTCGGATTTTGGGACCCGGCTGGCTTCACCGCCGACGGCAGCGTGGAGGACTTCAAGCGCCGCCGCCAGACCGAGATCAAGCATGGCCGCATTGCAACTCGGATGTTCGAGGTTAGCCTGGAACGCATGTAGAGCACCTCTACGACACAGAGCTCATCTTAAGCTTTTTCGTTTCTTGTTTCGTTGGGTAGGCCACTCAAGCAAATTCAAGGCCATGCTGGCAGCGATGGGCTACATTACTCCGGAGCAACTTGCCGGAAGGGTTACGACAGGGAAGGGCAGAGGACAGGGTAAAACGCTTGCGATGCGTTTTAATGCACTTGCTTTTTGTTGTTTTCGCTTGCATCGCTTGCGACGAAGATCTGGGCTGTTGACATATGCCGTGGCATTGCGCGGTGGGGTTCTCGTTTGCTGTAGTTGTAGTTCTCAATGCTGCCGTGTGCTACCTTCTTTTCGCGATGCCACGATCAACCGATGTGTTTTACACAGCTTCTTGGCTTCTCATTATGCACTTTTCATCTGTCGAAGTGCTGAGGATCACTGGCAAGTTCCCTGGATACTTGAGCCCATCGGCCGGCTTGAAATTCGCGGACGTGCCAAACGGTCTTGCTGCGATCTCCAAAGTTCCCGCCGCAGGTTGGGGTCAGATCCTTGCCTACATGGCGTTCTGCGAGGTTTCCCAGGATCAGTCGGCCGGCACGGCGGCTGCAGCAGGCGACTTTGGCTTCAAGGTCTTGACCTCCAGCGACCCGGCTGAGAAGACTAAGAAGCTCTCAGCGGAGCTGGCGAACGGCAGACTTGCGATGATGGCCATCATCGGGATGTTCTTTCAGGCGGGCTTATCACATGCGTGTGCCGTTGTGACTTCATTGTCTTCGTGTGAGTTCAAGACTTCATGTGAGTTGTTGAAAGAATGCAAGTCATCATTCAAGTAGAGAATGTGCCGTTTGTGTGATGCTTGTGTCGTAGGACGGCCTGACCGGAAGCGCCTGGGGTGACTGGGCCAACTACACTGCTTCGCCTTTGCGCGCTGAGCCTGTCTCTGCCGCCGCGGCAGCGGCTGCAGCCAAAGCTGCCGCGGCCAAGGCAGGCGCGAGCGCAGGAGCGAAGACAGCAGCGGCCACCACGGGCATCGGTGCCGGCACTGGCAAGTCCCTGAGCGGTGAGGGCGAGGAGGTGCCCCCTGAGCCGACTTTCGACCCGGCGAATGAGGTGGGCGTCACCGAGCCCTTCGGCTACTTCGACCCGGCCGGCTTCTGCAAGAAGGGTGACAAGGCCGGCTTCCGCAACCTGCGCGCGGCCGAGATCAAGCATGGCAGGGTTGCGATGATGGCCGCAGTGGGTGCCGTCGTGCAGCACTACGTGAAGTTCCCTGGCTTCGACAGCGTGCCTGCCGGACTCGGCGCTGTGGAGGTCCCGCCGGGCACCTACGGCTTCGCCGCGCTCTTCGCGGTCTCGGGCTTGCTGGAGCTGGGCGCCTGGACTGAGGACCCCTCGAAGGAGCCGGGCAACTTCGGTGACCCCGCCGGCCTGGGCCAGTACACGCTGGAGATGCGCAACCGGGAGATCAACAACGGCCGAATGGCCATGTTCGCAGCCATCGGTATCATCGCCGCCAACGTCTACACGGGCAAGGATGCCATCGAGCAGTTCGGCCTTGCGTAGGGCGCTGACAGCAAATTCTTTGTCAATCTGTAAAGAATTGTAAATCCCAGCCCTGATGGGCTTCTTTTAGTGTTGTGAGTTTTGTTGCGTGGCTTCCGGTTCCGTGGGCGCTTTAGCGGCTATCCACAAGCCCCCAAGCCACGTTCTCATACTCCTGGCGTGGGCGAACAAGTCACCGTGCTAGCCTCAGCAACATTTTGACGAGGTTTGTTTCGAAGGATGGGCGCTAAGCTTCAACCTCTTGACATGTTTTGGTGTGTTCGCTTCTTCAAAGCCTCAGAGATGCCACCGTCCGCTTACCCCGCGCGTTGTTGAATGATCCCGCACGCCAAGAGCTCCCGGCCTCCGACACGTGGGGTGTCGCAGGCCGACGAAGTTTTGTGTGCAACTCCACCGCAAATGTCGGAGAAGCTCCAAAAAGATCACTGGCGCTTGCCTGGCTGTTCACCGTAGGCCCTGTAGGCATGGGCAGCGCTGCGCATCGTCACCCAGCAAAGAGGGGTCACGCGGAAGGCACGTTTCTGCTGCTGCGGGCTCAAGATTTAATACATTTAATTGCCTTTTCTGCAGGCGTGGCCTGACCTCTTTTCCCTTTTAATTCAGACTTGTACATTTTCGCAATGTCTGGCCCGGCGCCCAGGGCTCTTCGGCTCTTCGGCTCTTCGCTCTTCGGCGCTTCGGCTCTTCGGCTCTTCGGCTCTTCGGCTCTTCGGCTCCTGGCTCTCTGCGGGTTCGCGCCGACAGGGGTGGTGCACACGCGCACACACACACACACACACACACACACACACGGCATGGCCGTAGGGCTTCATGACGGAGCACATCCGCCGCGCTGACCCCAGACCCGGAGCCCTGAACACTCTGAACCCCTCCTCCGCAAAAGCAAGGACCACTTCGGACCGAGGCATCGAACCTTCAAACATCAAAGAAGAAAAAGAGGGAAGAGAGAGGAGCCCCTTAGCCCCCGCCTCCTCCTACAGCTAGTGATACAAGGCCAGAAGGCTGTGGCCGCAGCGGCCCTCGCCACCGCTGCCTTCACTGCCAAGGAGGCGCGCGCGCTTTCTTTTTTTTGGGTTGGGGGGAGGCGGGGGGGGGGGAGTGTGGGGGGGCAAACGGCTTTTGGGGGGCCGTTTTTGGGATTTTTGGGTCTTCTTAGGTTTTTATTTTGGCTTGACTTGACACTTTACGGCTTTCGGGGCTGGGGTTTGGGGTTCCGGATGTCAAGGCAAGTTGGGCCATGGGGGCTGAAGGGAGGGAGCCTACACTTAGAAACACCCCTATGTTGGCATTGTTTTTTGTGTGGTTGTTGTGGGAGTACAACCCAACAGGTCTGAACACAGCACTCAGACCCCGAAACAAAACCAAAACCCCTCAAGCCCCTCAAGCCCCTCAAGCCCCTCAAGCCCCTCAAGCCCCTCAAGCCCCTCAAACTGTCAAACCCTGAAACTCTCAAACCCTCAAACCCTCAGAGCTTTGATCGGTTTGGGAGCTTCGGGTTTCGCTTTCTGGGGGGTTTGGGGATTTCTGGGTTCAGGGTTGAGAGATTTAGGGCTCCATTTTTTGGAATTGCATTTTTTCTCTATGTTTTTTGGGAGCTCTGGTCGATTTTGTTTTCAGGGGCCTAGGGGTTCAGGGGTCTCGGTTTTCGGCTTTTGGTTATGGTCTATGGATTTCGGGGTTTAGTGTTTCGCTTTATATCCCTGGCTCTTCCCTTTTACCTTCGGGTTGGAGGGCTTGTCTGGGGCTTAGGATAGGGTGTAGGGTCGGAGGTTTTAGTGGGTTATTGGGGTTCCAAAGGTTGGGTTTTTCAGGGCATTTGCGGAGGCTTTTGTCGCCACCTCGGCGCCTGCCACAGCAGCGCAGGACGGCTCTTAAGCGCCCCAAACTGCTCCCGTACCTCCCCGCACCCCGCAATGCAACAAAGCCTTAAAGCCCCCTAAGCTGAGTTGCGTGCTCGGGGAAGGGAGGGGGGGGGGTGAGGTCGAGGATGGTATTGGGGGGTTTTGGCATTTCAGGGAACTTAGTGGAGTCTCTGTGCGTCAAGGGCTTTGGTCACAGGGGCGGAAGCCCTGAGCACAAAGAACCCTAAACGATAATCCTGCGAAGGCCAAGCATTCCATTGAGCCCTAAAAGCCCCAAACTGAATGATATCTATCTTTCTGGGAAGACATGGATGATTATGGTTTTTAGGGGAGTCAGGGGGAAGACAGTGAAAGTGTGTGCCAAGTGTCCGTTTTTAAGTGAGGTTGTCATGAGCCCAACCGTGTATAATCTGATGGAACGTTGTGACTGCAAATCTTGGTTTGTTGCTTTTGTTCGCGCCCGGTTGAATCTAGAGGCGAAGGGAAGGCACTAAGCACGTAAGACAAGCTAGGAAAGCGAGTGAGATTTATCGACCTTCCTGGGCAAAAGGGAGGAACACCCTAAACCGAAACGCCCCAAACCCTCAAGGGTTTAGGTTTCCATGATGGAGGTATGGCTTTAGGACATTCTAGGGTTTGGGCTTCTGTTCACGTTCACTGCCTTGTTCGTCTTGACCAGCATTTGGGGGTTTGTGTGCCGAGTCGAGGCTCCCACAAGCACCAGGCTGCGTGGCAGCACATCCGCAGGCAAGTCGGATGCCGAAGTCTAGGTTCCAGTAGAGACCCAAGCTTGGACAAAGTTTGAAGATCAAGTATGGAGGTGCGTCGTAGGATTTGGGCTTCGGCAACTCTTGCTTTAAATCCTAAACCCTCAACCCTAGGGCTGAAACCCTAAACCCTACACCCTACACCCTAAGCCCTAAACCCTACACCCTAAACCTTAAACCCTAAAGCCCCCCCCCCAAAAAAAAAAAAAACCCTTCCTGCATGCAGGCTCCTCGCCTTCGTCGGTGCTTCCCCTGGCCACGGCTGCGGTTGTGGCGGCCGGAGCTTTCCGAAGCCAGGCGAGAGAGGTTCCAACACGGCCCCCCCAAAAACCTTGAGGCGGCTAGAACAGGGTTTCGGGTTTAGGGTTTAGGGTTTAGGAATTAGGGTTTAGGGTTGAGGGTTTTTTTGTTCAATCATTCAGCTTAGGGGCATCAAGGCGTTTTAAGGTTCAGAGTTTTAAGGGTTTTAGGGTTTTTAAGAGGGTTTTACCCTTCTGCGTTTCTAAACATAGGGCTGTAGGGTTAGGGCAGGTGTCGCAGTGCTTGGGAATGAAGGATCTAGATCCTGAGCCCTAAACCCTAAAACCTAAGAACTTAAAAACCGCGTTTAAGGGTTCGGTTTTAGTTTCAGACAGGGGGAAGAGGCAAACACCCTAAGACCCCAACACCCAAAACCCTAAAACCCCAGCACCCTAAACCCCAACGCCCGAGCACTAGCACCCCAGCACCCCATATCCGAGCACCCTTAATCCTAGCACCCTGAATCCCCAAAACTGTAAAACTCCAAGCCCGCAGCACCGCAAAGCCCGAACACCCAAGCACCCGAAGAGCACCCTAAACCCCACAACCCCCGAACACCCCAAACAGAGACCCCAAAAAAGGCCTGGAGGGGTTTCAAAACCCCGAAGCCCCCAAACCTCTGGGCCCCCCCCAATGCGGGTTTGGGGCTTGGGGTTGAGGGTCCATTGCACTAGGTTTTTCGGGCTTGGGGTTTAGGGCTTCAGAGCTTGAGAGTTTTGGGGCATGAGGGTTTGTAGAAGTGAGGAAGACTCCGAAACACCCCCCAACAGAATCTCCCGAATGCCCAGAGGCCCCTCGCAAAGCCCAAAACGGCAACAGTCTAGGCCGTGCACTTCTACAAACCCTCCAGCCCCAAACTCTAAAGCTCTGAAGCCCTAATCCCCAAGCCCGAAAAACCTAGGGCCCTCGACCCTAGACCCTAAGTACCCGAAAAGCCCTACTGCCCCATCTAAACCCTAAACCCTAAACCCTAAACCCTAAACCCTAAACCCTAAACCCTAAACCCTAAACCCTAAACCCTAAACCCTAAACCCTAAACCCTAAACCCTAAACCCGAAACCCTAAACCCGAAACCCTAAACCTAAACCCTAAACCCTAAACCTAAACACTAAACCCTAAACCCTAGACCCTAAACCCTAAACCCTAAACCCTGAACCCTAAACCCTAAACCCTAAACCCCTAAAGCCCTAAACCCGAAAGCCCTGCAGGGCTCAGCCTCAAGCAAGACCCGGCCGGTGCGGCTCCATGCTTTCGAGCTGCCCGGTTGTACTACTAACTGCTTCTGAGAACCCTCCCCCCCCCCCCCAAGAAAAAATAAGATAAGGGCGCAACACAGGGAGTATTGTTATACAAAACCCAAAGAGTAGAACAAGGGCAGTATAGGGATTAGTGTTTTTTATTCTGCTATTCTTCTTCTTCTTCTTATTATTGTTATTATTGTTATTATGTTTCTTGTTTGTGTTTTTTTTGGGGGTTTTTAAGCAAATGGTAGTGTAGCAGTTGTCAGAACTTGGCTCAGGGGGTTGGGGGGGGGGGCTTCTCGGGCGCTTTGGGTTTCTATTATTTGGGTGGGGGCTTCCTTGTGGGGTCTTGGGGGCTAAACCCTAGCCCTTAAACCCTCAACCCTAAACCCTAAACCCTAAAACCCTACACCCTAAACCCTACGTACTAAACTCCGAACCCTAAACCCTGAAACCTGCACCCTGAACCCTGTTTGGGCGTTGAAGGTGTGTGGGGCTGGAGGCTGAGGGGTTTTGGACAGCTTGGAATTTTTTGTGGGCTTATGTAGCCAATCAGGATGCGCTTCCGTACCCAGCATGTACGGGCCCTGTCGCAACACCCGACAAGGATGTAAAAAACGAAGGCAATTTGGAGTCTGGGAGTTTCACGACAATACAAGGTGTGAAGGTTCAAGTTGTTTTTTTGATTGTTTTTTTGGGTTTTGCTGGGTTTTTTTGGCGTTCCACTTCGGAAGAACAAGCAGCTACTATCTAGCTGGCTTCACCATGATCATGACCGAGGAACGAGCTTGGTGTTCAGGATCCCGTCGGATTTTGGGACCCGGCTGGCTTCACCGCCGACGGCAGCGTGGAGGACTTCAAGCGCCGCCGACAGACCGAGATCAAGCATGGCCGCATTGCAACTTGGATGTTCGAGGTTAGCCTGGAACGCATGTAGAGCACCTGTACGACACAGAGCTCATCTTTAGCATTGTTGTTTTTTTGTTTCGTTGGGTCGGCTCAAGCAAAGTCAAGGCCATGCTGGCAGCGATGGGCTACATCACTCCTGAGCAACTTGCCGGAAGGGTTACGACAGGGAAGGGCCGAAGATAGGGCAAACCGCTTGTAATGCGTTTTAATGCGCTTGGTTTTTGTTGTTTTCGCTTGCATCGCTTGGGACGAACATCTGGGCTGTTGACGTTCGTCATGGCATTGCGCGGTGGGGTTGTGGTTTGCTGTAGTTACTGTAGTTCTTAGTGCTACCATGTGCTACCTTCATTTCGAGATGCTACGATCAACTGATGTGTTTTACACAGCTTCTTGCATTGCTTCTCATTATGAACTTTTCATCTGTAGAAGTGCTGAGGATCACTGGCAAGTTCCCTGGATACTTGAGCCCATCGGCCGGCCTGAAATTCGCGGACGTGCCAAACGGTCTTGCTGCGATCTCCAAAGTTCCCGCCGCAGGTTGGGGTCAGATCCTTGCCTACATGGCGTTCTGCGAGGTTTCCCAGGATCAGTCGGCCGGCACGGCGGCTGCAGCAGGCGACTTTGGCTTCAAGGTCTTGACCTCCAGCGACCCGGCTGAGAAGACTAAGAAGCTCTCAGCGGAGCTGGCGAACGGCAGACTTGCGATGATGGCCATCATCGGCATGTTCTTTCAGGCGGGATTATCACATGCGTGTGCCGTTAACGTTGTGATGACTTCATTGACTTCATGTGAGTTGAAGGAGGAATGCAGGTGTTAACCTTTAATGCAGAAAGCAGCTTTTGTGTTGTGATGTTTGGGTCATAGGACGGCCTGACCGGAAGCGCCTGGGGTGACTGGGCCAACTACACCGCCTCTCCGCTCCGAGCATTCGCAACTTTGATGCGCAGTAGTACCCTTCTTCCCCTTCGAGGGCTGCAGAGAGCAGAAGGTTTAGGATGTGCAGTAGAGTCCCAGTAGTGCCCTTCTTTCCTTTTCTACGGGTGGGGTTCCATGCAACAAGTAGCCTGGTTAGCCGCTAAAGTTTGGGATGTTCCCCTTTGTACTAACAGTCCTTAATCGGGATTACAGGACCGAAGCCCTCAACCCTAAACCCTAAATCCTGGTCCCTAAACCCTAAACCCTAAACCCTAAACCCTATTAAGGACTGATCGTATAAAAAGAAAACATCCTCTGAAATCCCTAAAACCCCTGACCCCTGTCCCCTAGAACGATGTGTACGACTCGCTATCACAAGCATTCATGCTTTTGGTGAACATGCCCAAAACACTGTTGTTTGTTCAGAGCGCTTTGCCTTTTCTACACAGTACGGCACAAGGATGCTTGACGCTTCTGGAACAAGATGCGCTTAAACGAACGCAACCAAACCAAGCGACCGCATCAACTGACGAAGTCTTCGCACTTTTGCGGGTGTTTTCTCAACATGGTACGCTTGCCAGGGTGGACGTTCTTATGCCCTTCTCGCCCCGAAACCCCGCCCAACCGTCCCCCCAACCCGACGCACCTTGCAGCCTGGCGTTGATGAGGCTGCTGACATTGCGGAGGCTGTCCGTCAGTCCTCCTTCACAACGGTGATGCTCAGGAAAGGTGGCGTGCTGGCGCGCCCTCCTCCGCCCGCGCGTGCCATTGCACTTTAAGCTTTCGTGCGTGCCTGGTGATGGAAACTGCCTTTTTGAGTCCGTCGCACGCGCGGCTAATTTTATCCTTCCCGTTCGCTATACCACCACTGGTTTGCGGCATGACTGTGTACAAACCATCCTACATGTGCCTCTCTTACGGGATCGTTTCGCCGACGATCGTGACCGTTCGAGTTTTTGCGAACGCATGGCCCGTAATGCCACTTACGGGGATGAACTGTGCATTCAGGCTCTTGCGCATTTTCTTGGACTTACTATTCGTGTTATTTCCCCTCAGTACGATGCGATGTCTTTTGGGGCCATCGGCCCATGTATCTATATTGGCTATACTGGCATTAGTCATTACGATGCTATCATTCCCCGTTTGCCCACTTGCCCCAGTATGGTGTGATCACATCAGTAACTCGCGCATCGATGACGCTTGGCAACTGTTCTGCAGCCAGTCCTTGTCTCTTCTGCATCGTGGCAGCATTTCTGTTGACCGAGGCGTTGCGCCTTCTTTGCGTTTTAAGCCTTTGGTTTTCGCAGTCTGCTGAGGGTAGTCTTTCTTTCCGTGTTGCACGGCTGTACAAACTCCAGCGCCGCATTCAAGAATGCCTTCTCCAAAGGGCTGCTTCAGGCTGTACTGGTGATTTCTGCCAAGTTTCAATTGCCCGTGATCTGCGCAAGCTTTGTGTTTGTACTGTTCAGGCTGTTTACAAATGGATTCGCTTACACAAAGCGCTTCTCGCCACATCTGAATTTGTGAGGACGCCTGCCGGTGTTTGTGCTGCGCCAGATGTTTTGCTTCAAAAAGTAGTTGATAAATGGAGCAAAATTTACAGAAGCTATGACTCGCGCGAGCCTCCTTCCTGGGTTTGCTGCCCGGTACGGACCTTACCTTAATCGGTACAACGTCCGCTTGCCGCCGCTTGATCATTCAAGACTTAAGCGTGTCGCTTGTGGTTCAGCCAGAAAAGCCCCTGGTCTTGATGCTTGGAACTGTGACGCTTTTAAACTGGCCTGATGTCATTTGGTGTCGATTGGGTGAGTTTCTTTCTGCCCTGGGCCACTCTTCACGCTCGTGATTTGGCCTCTTGGCAATCACAGTGGGCGCCGCGTGTGGGCGACGTTCTTCTGATGCTCTTGAACTTGAGCACGCTTGCAGCAACGGCGCGCCCCTGGCAGTCTTGTTGCTGGATCTTTCAACGTTCTTTGATCGCCTCCCATGAGACATCGAGTACCCACTACTTGAGCATTTTGGTTGTCCGCCGGAACTTGTGGTCAGGCCCAAGCGTCATATGGCCACATGTGCTTCACCTTGGTTTCGACTCGGTGCTGCTCTTGCGCCGCCTCTTACGTGCACAAATGGCACTCCCCAGGGATGCCGCTTATCCATCATTTCGATGAATGCTTTAATGTCCGTATGGGCTCGCGTTTCACGCGCTGAGGCCCCCGACATCAAATGTGGCGCCTTCGTGGACGACCGTTCCCTTCGTTCTAATGCCCAACCTGCCCTTCAGAAGAGCGTGGAGCTCACTGACGAGATTGATCCTAAACCCTAAATAGTGTTCCCTAAACCCTAAACCCTAAGCCCTATCAAGGACTGATAGTATAAAAAGAAAACATCCTCTGAAGTCCCTAAAACCCCTGACCCCTGTCCCCTAGAACGATGTGTAGGACTCGCTATCACAACCCCCCAGCCGTCCCCTGAACGCACCTTGCGGTCACGGCCAGAGCCGTTTGCGAAAGCCACCTAGCATTTCCAAAGCTCCCGAAGCCCTAAAGAACCTAAAGCCACTTAAAAGTCCTAGACCCACTGAAAAGCCTAAAGCCACTTGAAAGCCAGGAAAGCGAGCTCGGCGTGCAAGCGCCTGTTGGATTTTGGGATCCCGCAGGTGGGGAGGGGTTTCCAAAGGTTTCTGTCCCAAACCCCAAACTCAGGGGTTTAGGGTTTGACTGAATCCCAAAGATAGGGAGACGTGAGGGTCGTTTTGGGGTGCCGGGTTTTAAACGTTTGACAGATTTTTGGGGGGCTTTCCTCCGTCTAGAGTTCTATTCCAGTCGTCTATGCCCCAGGTTTTACCAAGGATGGCGACGCGGAGAACTTCGCTCGCCGCCGTCAGACAGAACTGAAGCATGGAAGGATTGCGATGCTTGCCACCATGGGCGACTGGGCCCTTTGTGCGGGTTTAGGGTTTAAGTTGCTTGGGAGAAGTGAAATGTTTCTATGGCAATATGGCAACTTGGTTTTAGTTCCGCAAAACAGCAGCCAAGGCTACATCACTCCAGAATTCAGCAAGTGGCCAGGTTACCTGTCACCCACTTTGGGCATCAAGTTTGCAGACGTCCCCACTGGCCTTGCGGCCATTTCCAAGGTTCCCATTGCAGGCTGGACGCAGATGATTCTGTGGGGTGCTTACTGCGAAACTTCCCAGGACCAGTCTCCGGGCACACCGGGCGCCGCCGGTGATTTCGGGTGGAAAGTGCTCACTTCCGACGATGCGGAGAAGAAGAAGGCGAAGCTCGCAGCGGAGCTGGCGAACGGCAGGCTCGCGATGATGGCCATCATCGGCATGTTCTTTCAGGCGGGCTTATCACATGCGTGTGCGGCTAACGTTGTGATGACTATGATGGCTTCATTGACTTCATGTGAGTTGAAGGAAGAACACAAGTGACAGCCTTTTTAATGCAGAAAGCGGCGTTTGTGAATGTGATGTTTGGGTATGTTTGGGTCATAGGACGGCCTGACCGGAAGCGCCTGGGGTGACTGGGCCAACTACACCGCCTCTCCGCTCCGAGCGTTCGAGAACGAGCTTGGTGTTCAGGATCCCGTCGGATTTTGGGACCCGGCTGGCTTCACCGCCGACGGCAGCGTGGAGGACTTCAAGCGCCGCCGACAGACCGAGATCAAGCATGGCCGCATTGCAACTCGGATGTTCGAGGTTAGCCTGGAATGCATGTAGAGCACCTCTACGACACAGAGCTCATCTTGAGGTTTTCTGTGTTTTGTTTTGTTGGGTCGGCTCAAGCAAAGTCAAGGCCATGCTGGCAGCGATGGGCTACATCACTCCTGAGCAACTTGCCGGAAGGGTTTCGACAGGGAAGAGCAGAAGATAGGGTAAACCGCTTGTAGCGCGTTTTAATGTGCTTGGTTTTGGTTGTTGTTTTTAGTTTGCATCGCTTGCAAGGTAGATCTGTGCTGTTGACATTCGTCATGGCATCGCGCAGTGGGGTTCTCGTTTGCTGTAGTTACGGTAGTTCTTAGTGCTGCCATGTGCTGATTTCATCTTGCGATGCTACGATCAGCCGATGTGTTTTACACAGCTTCTTGCATTGCTTCTCAGTATGCACTTTTCATCTGTCGAAGTGCTGAGGATCACTGGCAAGTTCCCTGGATACTTGAGCCCATCGGCCGGCTTGAAATTCGCGGATGTGCCAAACGGTCTTGCTGCGATCTCCAAAGTTCCTGCCGCAGGTTGGGGTCAGATCCTTGCCTACATGGCGTTCTGCGAGGTTTCCCAGGATCAGTCGGCCGGCACGGCGGCTGCAGCAGGCGACTTTGGCTTCAAGGTCTTGACCTCCAGCGACCCGGCTGAGAAGACTAAGAAGCTCTCAGCGGAGCTGGCGAACGGCAGACTTGCGATGATGGCCATCATCGGCATGTTCTTTCAGGCGGGATTATCACATGCGTGTGCCGCTAGCGTTGTGATGACTTCATTGACGTCATGTAAGTTGAAGGAAGAATGCAAGTGTGAACCTGTAATACAGAAAGCAGCTTTTGTGTTGTGATGTTTGGGTCATAGGACGGCCTGACCGGAAGCGCCTGGGGTGACTGGGCCAACTACACCGCCTCTCCGCTCCGAGCGTTCGAGAACGAGCTTGGTGTTCAGGATCCCGTCGGATTTTGGGACCCGGCTGGCTTCACCGCCGACGGCAGCGTGGAGGACTTCAAGCGCCGCCGCCAGACCGAGATCAAGCATGGCCGCATTGCAACTCGGATGTTCGAGGTTAGCCTGGAACGCATGTAGAGCACCTCTACGACGCAGAGCTCATCTTAAGCTTTTTTGTTTCTTGTTTCGTTGGGTAGGCCACTCAAGCAAATTCAAGGCCATGCTGGCAGCGATGGGCTACATTACTCCGGAGCAACTTGCCGGAAGGGTTACGACAGGGAAGGGCAGAGGACAGGGTAAAACGCTTGCGATGCGTTTTAATGCGCTTGCTTTTTGTTGCTTTCGCTTGCATCGCTTGCGACGAAGATCTGGGCTGTTGACATACGCCGTGGCATTGCGTGGTGGGGTTCTCGTTTGCTGTAGTTGTAGTTCTCAATGCTACCGTGTGCTGCCTTCTTTTCGCGATGCCACGATCAACCGATGTGTTTTACACAGCTTCTTGGCTTCTCATTATGCACTTTTCATCTGTCGAAGTGCTGAGGATCACTGGCAAGTTCCCTGGATACTTGAGCCCATCGGCCGGCTTGAAATTCGCGGACGTGCCAAACGGTCTTGCTGCGATCTCCAAAGTTCCCGCCGCAGGTTGGGGTCAGATCCTTGCCTACATGGCGTTCTGCGAGGTTTCCCAGGATCAGTCGGCCGGCACGGCGGCTGCAGCAGGCGACTTTGGCTTCAAGGTCTTGACCCCCAGCGACCCGGCTGAGAAGACTAAGAAGCTCTCAGCGGAGCTGGCGAACGGCAGACTTGCGATGATGGCCATCATCGGCATGTTCTTTCAGGCGGGCTTATCACATGCGTGTGCCGCTAACGTTGTGATGACTTCATTGACTTCATGTGAGTTGAAGGAAGAATGCAAGTGTCAACCTTTAATACAGAAGGCGGTGTTTGTGAAAGTGATGTTTGGGTCGTAGGACGGCCTGACCGGAAGTGCCTGGGGTGACTGGGCCAACTACACCGCCTCTCCGCTCCGAGCGTTCGAGAACGAGCTTGGTGTTCAGGATCCCGTCGGATTTTGGGACCCGGCTGGCTTCACCGCCGACGGCAGCGTGGAGGACTTCAAGCGCCGCCGCCAGACCGAGATCAAGCATGGCCGCATTGCAACTCGGATGTTCGAGGTTAGCCTGGAATGCATGTAGAGCACCTCTGCGACACAGAGCTCATCTTAAGCTTTTTGGTTTCTTGTTTTTGTTGGGTAGGCCACTCAAGCAAATTCAAGGCCATGCTGGCAGCGATGGGCTACATTACTCCGGAGCAACTTGCCGGAAGGGTTACGACAGGGAAGGGCAGAGGATGGGGTAAACCGCTTGCCATGCGTTTTAATGCGCTTGCTTTTTGTTGTTTTCGCTTGCATCGCTTGCGACGAAGATCTGTGGGCTGTTGACATTCGCCGTGGCATTGCGCGGTGGGGTTCTCGTTTGCTGTAGTTGTAGTTCTCAATGCTACTGTGTGCTACCTTCTTTTCGCGATGCCACGATCAACCGATGTGTTTTACACAGCTTCTTGGCTTCTCATTATGCACTTTTCATCTGTCGAAGTGCTGAGGATCACTGGCAAGTTCCCTGGATACTTGAGCCCATCGGCCGGCTTGAAATTCGCGGACGTGCCAAACGGTCTTGCTGCGATCTCCAAAGTTCCCGCCGCAGGTTGGGGTCAGATCCTTGCCTACATGGCGTTCTGCGAGGTTTCCCAGGATCAGTCGGCCGGCACGGCGGCTGCAGCAGGCGACTTTGGCTTCAAGGTCTTGACCTCCAGCGACCCGGCTGAGAAGACTAAGAAGCTCTCAGCGGAGCTGGCGAACGGCAGACTTGCGATGATGGCCATCATCGGCATGTTCTTTCAGGCGGGCTTATCACATGCGTGTGCCGTTAATGTTATGTCATGACTTCATTGACTTCATTGACTTCATGTGAGTTGAAGGAAGAATGCAAGTGTCAACCTTTAATACAGAAGGCGGTGTTTGTGAAAGTGATGTTTGGGTCGTAGGACGGCCTGACCGGAAGTGCCTGGGGTGACTGGGCCAACTACACCGCCTCTCCGCTCCGAGCGTTCGAGAACGAGCTTGGTGTTCAGGATCCCGTCGGATTTTGGGACCCGGCTGGCTTCACCGCCGACGGCAGCGTGGAGGACTTCAAGCGCCGCCGGCAGACCGAGATCAAGCATGGCCGCATTGCAACTCGGATGTTCGAGGTTAGCCTGGAATGCATGTAGAGCACCTCTGCGACACAGAGCTCATCTTAAGCTTTTTGGTTTCTTGTTTTTGTTGGGTAGGCCACTCAAGCAAATTCAAGGCCATGCTGGCAGCGATGGGCTACATTACTCCGGAGCAACTTGCCGGAAGGGTTACGACAGGGAAGGGCAGAGGATGGGGTAAACCGCTTGCCATGCGTTTTAATGCGCTTGCTTTTTGTTGTTTTCGCTTGCATCGCTTGCGACGAAGATCTGTGGGCTGTTGACATTCGCCGTGGCATTGCGCGGTGGGGTTCTCGTTTGCTGTAGTTGTAGTTCTCAATGCTACTGTGTGCTACCTTCTTTTCGCGATGCCACGATCAACCGATGTGTTTTACACAGCTTCTTGGCTTCTCATTATGCACTTTTCATCTGTCGAAGTGCTGAGGATCACTGGCAAGTTCCCTGGATACTTGAGCCCATCGGCCGGCTTGAAATTCGCGGACGTGCCAAACGGTCTTGCTGCGATCTCCAAAGTTCCCGCCGCAGGTTGGGGTCAGATCCTTGCCTACATGGCGTTCTGCGAGGTTTCCCAGGATCAGTCGGCCGGCACGGCGGCTGCAGCAGGCGACTTTGGCTTCAAGGTCTTGACCTCCAGCGACCCGGCTGAGAAGACTAAGAAGCTCTCAGCGGAGCTGGCGAACGGCAGACTTGCGATGATGGCCATCATCGGCATGTTCTTTCAGGCGGGCTTATCACATGCGTGTGCCGTTAATGTTATGTCATGACTTCATTGACTTCATTGACTTCATGTGAGTTGAAGGAAGAATGCAAGTGTCAACCTTTAATACAGAAGGCGGTGTTTGTGAAAGTGATGTTTGGGTCGTAGGACGGCCTGACCGGAAGTGCCTGGGGTGACTGGGCCAACTACACCGCCTCTCCGCTCCGAGCGTTCGAGAACGAGCTTGGTGTTCAGGATCCCGTCGGATTTTGGGACCCGGCTGGCTTCACCGCCGACGGCAGCGTGGAGGACTTCAAGCGCCGCCGCCAGACCGAGATCAAGCATGGCCGCATTGCAACTCGGATGTTCGAGGTTAGCCTGGAATGCATGTAGAGCACCTCTACGACACAGAGCTCATCTTGAGGTTTTCTGTGTTTTGTTTTGTTGGGTCGGCTCAAGCAAAGTCAAGGCCATGCTGGCAGCGATGGGCTACATCACTCCTGAGCAACTTGCCGGAAGGGTTTCGACAGGGAAGAGCAGAAGATAGGGTAAACCGCTTGTAGCGCGTTTTAATGTGCTTGGTTTTTGTTGTTGTTTTTAGTTTGCATCGCTTGCAACGTAGATCTGTGCTGTTGACATTCGTCATGGCATCGCGCAGTGGGGTTCTCGTTTGCTGTAGTTACTGTAGTTCTTAGTGCTGCCATGTGCTGATTTCATCTTGCGATGCTACGATCAGCCGATGTGTTTTACACAGCTTCTTGCATTGCTTCTCAGTATGCACTTTTCATCTGTCGAAGTGCTGAGGATCACTGGCAAGTTCCCTGGATACTTGAGCCCATCGGCCGGCTTGAAATTCGCGGATGTGCCAAACGGTCTTGCTGCGATCTCCAAAGTTCCTGCCGCAGGTTGGGGTCAGATCCTTGCCTACATGGCGTTCTGCGAGGTTTCCCAGGATCAGTCGGCCGGCACGGCGGCTGCAGCAGGCGACTTTGGCTTCAAGGTCTTGACCTCCAGCGACCCGGCTGAGAAGACGAAAAAGCTCTCAGCGGAGCTGGCGAACGGCAGACTTGCGATGATGGCCATCATCGGCATGTTCTTTCAGGCGGGATTATCACATGCGTGTGCCGTTAATGTTGTGGTGACTTCATTGACTTCATGTGAGTTGAAGGAGGAATGCAAGTGTTAACCTTTAATACAGAAAGCAGCTGTTGTGTTGTGATGTTTGGGTCATAGGACGGCCTGACCGGAAGCGCCTGGGGTGACTGGGCCAACTACACCGCCTCTCCGCTCCGAGCGTTCGAGAACGAGCTTGGTGTTCAGGATCCCGTCGGATTTTGGGACCCGGCTGGCTTCACCGCCGACGGCAGCGTGGAGGACTTCAAGCGCCGCCGCCAGACCGAGATCAAGCATGGCCGTATTGCAACTCGGATGTTCGAGGTTAGCCTGGAGGGCATGTAGAGCACCTCTACGACACAGAGCTCATCTTAAGCTTTTTTGTTTCTTGTTTCGTTGGGTAGGCCACTCAAGCAAATTCAAGGCCATGCTGGCAGCGATGGGCTACATTACTCCGGAGCAACTTGCCGGAAGGGTTACGACAGGGAAGGGCAGAGGACAGGGTAAAACGCTTGCGATGCGTTTTAATGCACTTGCTTTTTGTCGTTTTCGCTTGCATCGCTTGCGACGAAGATCTGGGCTGTTGACATATGCCGTGGCATTGCGCGGTGGGGTTCTCGTTTGCTGTAGTTGTAGTTCTCAATGCTACCGTGTGCTACCTTCTTTTCGCGATGCCACGATCAACCGATGTGTTTTACACAGCTTCTTGGCTTCTCATTATGCACTTTTCATCTGTCGAAGTGCTGAGGATCACTGGCAAGTTCCCTGGATACTTGAGCCCATCGGCCGGCTTGAAATTCGCGGACGTGCCAAACGGTCTTGCTGCGATCTCCAAAGTTCCCGCCGCAGGTTGGGGTCAGATCCTTGCCTACATGGCGTTCTGCGAGGTTTCCCAGGATCAGTCGGCCGGCACGGCGGCTGCAGCAGGCGACTTTGGCTTCAAGGTCTTGACCTCCAGCGACCCGGCTGAGAAGACTAAGAAGCTCTCAGCGGAGCTGGCGAACGGCAGACTTGCGATGATGGCCATCATCGGCATGTTCTTTCAGGCGGGCTTATCACATGCGTGTGCCGTTAATGTTATGTCATGACTTCATTGACTTCATTGACTTCATGTGAGTTGAAGGAAGAATGCAAGTGTCAACCTTTAATACAGAAGGCGGTGTTTGTGAAAGTGATGTTTGGGTCGTAGGACGGCCTGACCGGAAGCGCCTGGGGTGACTGGGCCAACTACACCGCCTCTCCGCTCCGAGCGTTCGAGAACGAGCTTGGTGTTCAGGATCCCGTCGGATTTTGGGACCCGGCTGGCTTCACCGCCGACGGCAGCGTGGAGGACTTCAAGCGCCGCCGCCAGACCGAGATCAAGCATGGCCGCATTGCAACTCGGATGTTCGAGGTTAGCCTGGAACGCATGTAGAGCACCTCTACGACACAGAGCTCATCTTAAGCTTTTTCGTTTCTTGTTTCGTTGGGTAGGCCACTCAAGCAAATTCAAGGCCATGCTGGCAGCGATGGGCTACATTACTCCGGAGCAACTTGCCGGAAGGGTTACGACAGGGAAGGGCAGAGGACAGGGTAAAACGCTTGCGATGCGTTTTAATGCACTTGCTTTTTGTCGTTTTCGCTTGCATCGCTTGCGACGAAGATCTGGGCTGTTGACATATGCCGTGGCATTGCGCGGTGGGGTTCTCGTTTGCTGTAGTTGTAGTTCTCAATGCTACCTTGTGCTACCTTCTTTTCGCGATGCCACGATCAACCGATGTGTTTTACACAGCTTCTTGGCTTCTCATTATGCACTTTTCATCTGTCGAAGTGCTGAGGATCACTGGCAAGTTCCCTGGATACTTGAGCCCATCGGCCGGCTTGAAATTCGCGGACGTGCCAAACGGTCTTGCTGCGATCTCCAAAGTTCCCGCCGCAGGTTGGGGTCAGATCCTTGCCTACATGGCGTTCTGCGAGGTTTCCCAGGATCAGTCGGCCGGCACGGCGGCTGCAGCAGGCGACTTTGGCTTCAAGGTCTTGACCTCCAGCGACCCGGCTGAGAAGACTAAGAAGCTCTCAGCGGAGCTGGCGAACGGCAGACTTGCGATGATGGCCATCATCGGGATGTTCTTTCAGGCGGGCTTATCACATGCGTGTGCCGTTGTGACTTCATTGTCTTCGTGTGAGTTCAAGACTTCATGTGAGTTGTTGAAAGAATGCAAGTCATCATTCAAGTAGAGAATGTGCCGTTTGTGTGATGCTTGTGTCGTAGGACGGCCTGACCGGAAGCGCCTGGGGTGACTGGGCCAACTACACTGCTTCGCCTTTGCGCGCTGAGCCTGTCTCTGCCGCCGCGGCAGCGGCTGCAGCCAAAGCTGCCGCGGCCAAGGCAGGCGCGAGCGCAGGAGCGAAGACAGCAGCGGCCACCACGGGCATCGGTGCCGGCACTGGCAAGTCCCTGAGCGGTGAGGGCGAGGAGGTGCCCCCTGAGCCGACTTTCGACCCGGCGAATGAGGTGGGCGTCACCGAGCCCTTCGGCTACTTCGACCCGGCCGGCTTCTGCAAGAAGGGTGACAAGGCCGGCTTCCGCAACCTGCGCGCGGCCGAGATCAAGCATGGCAGGGTTGCGATGATGGCCGCAGTGGGTGCCGTCGTGCAGCACTACGTGAAGTTCCCTGGCTTCGACAGCGTGCCTGCCGGACTCGGCGCTGTGGAGGTCCCGCCGGGCACCTACGGCTTCGCCGCGCTCTTCGCGGTCTCGGGCTTGCTGGAGCTGGGCGCCTGGACTGAGGACCCCTCGAAGGAGCCGGGCAACTTCGGTGACCCCGCCGGCCTGGGCCAGTACACGCTGGAGATGCGCAACCGGGAGATCAACAACGGCCGAATGGCCATGTTCGCAGCCATCGGTATCATCGCCGCCAACGTCTACACGGGCAAGGATGCCATCGAGCAGTTCGGCCTTGCGTAGGGCGCTGACAGCAAATTCTTTGTCAATCTGTAAAGAATTGTAAATCCCAGCCCTGATGGGCTTCTTTTAGTGTTGTGAGTTTTGTTGCGTGGCTTCCGGTTCCGTGGGCGCTTTAGCGGCTATCCACAAGCCCCCAAGCCACGTTCTCATACTCCTGGCGTGGGCGAACAAGTCACCGTGCTAGCCTCAGCAACATTTTGACGAGGTTTGTTTCGAAGGATGGGCGCTAAGCTTCAACCTCTTGACATGTTTTGGTGTGTTCGCTTCTTCAAAGCCTCAGAGATGCCACCGTCCGCTTACCCCGCGCGTTGTTGAATGATCCCGCACGCCAAGAGCTCCCGGCCTCCGACACGTGGGGTGTCGCAGGCCGACGAAGTTTTGTGTGCAACTCCACCGCAAATGTCGGAGAAGCTCCAAAAAGATCACTGGCGCTTGCCTGGCTGTTCACCGTAGGCCCTGTAGGCATGGGCAGCGCTGCGCATCGTCACCCAGCAAAGAGGGGTCACGCGGAAGGCACGTTTCTGCTGCTGCGGGCTCAAGATTTAATACATTTAATTGCCTTTTCTGCAGGCGTGGCCTGACCTCTTTTCCCTTTTAATTCAGACTTGTACATTTTCGCAATGTCTGGCCCGGCGCCCAGGGCTCTTCGGCTCTTCGGCTCTTCGCTCTTCGGCGCTTCGGCTCTTCGGCTCTTCGGCTCTTCGGCTCTTCGGCTCCTGGCTCTCTGCGGGTTCGCGCCGACAGGGGTGGTGCACACGCGCACACACACACACACACACACACACACACACGGCATGGCCGTAGGGCTTCATGACGGAGCACATCCGCCGCGCTGACCCCAGACCCGGAGCCCTGAACACTCTGAACCCCTCCTCCGCAAAAGCAAGGACCACTTCGGACCGAGGCATCGAACCTTCAAACATCAAAGAAGAAAAAGAGGGAAGAGAGAGGAGCCCCTTAGCCCCCGCCTCCTCCTACAGCTAGTGATACAAGGCCAGAAGGCTGTGGCCGCAGCGGCCCTCGCCACCGCTGCCTTCACTGCCAAGGAGGCGCGCGCGCTTTCTTTTTTTTGGGTTGGGGGGAGGCGGGGGGGGGGGAGTGTGGGGGGGCAAACGGCTTTTGGGGGGCCGTTTTTGGGATTTTTGGGTCTTCTTAGGTTTTTATTTTGGCTTGACTTGACACTTTACGGCTTTCGGGGCTGGGGTTTGGGGTTCCGGATGTCAAGGCAAGTTGGGCCATGGGGGCTGAAGGGAGGGAGCCTACACTTAGAAACACCCCTATGTTGGCATTGTTTTTTGTGTGGTTGTTGTGGGAGTACAACCCAACAGGTCTGAACACAGCACTCAGACCCCGAAACAAAACCAAAACCCCTCAAGCCCCTCAAGCCCCTCAAGCCCCTCAAGCCCCTCAAGCCCCTCAAGCCCCTCAAACTGTCAAACCCTGAAACTCTCAAACCCTCAAACCCTCAGAGCTTTGATCGGTTTGGGAGCTTCGGGTTTCGCTTTCTGGGGGGTTTGGGGATTTCTGGGTTCAGGGTTGAGAGATTTAGGGCTCCATTTTTTGGAATTGCATTTTTTCTCTATGTTTTTTGGGAGCTCTGGTCGATTTTGTTTTCAGGGGCCTAGGGGTTCAGGGGTCTCGGTTTTCGGCTTTTGGTTATGGTCTATGGATTTCGGGGTTTAGTGTTTCGCTTTATATCCCTGGCTCTTCCCTTTTACCTTCGGGTTGGAGGGCTTGTCTGGGGCTTAGGATAGGGTGTAGGGTCGGAGGTTTTAGTGGGTTATTGGGGTTCCAAAGGTTGGGTTTTTCAGGGCATTTGCGGAGGCTTTTGTCGCCACCTCGGCGCCTGCCACAGCAGCGCAGGACGGCTCTTAAGCGCCCCAAACTGCTCCCGTACCTCCCCGCACCCCGCAATGCAACAAAGCCTTAAAGCCCCCTAAGCTGAGTTGCGTGCTCGGGGAAGGGAGGGGGGGGGGTGAGGTCGAGGATGGTATTGGGGGGTTTTGGCATTTCAGGGAACTTAGTGGAGTCTCTGTGCGTCAAGGGCTTTGGTCACAGGGGCGGAAGCCCTGAGCACAAAGAACCCTAAACGATAATCCTGCGAAGGCCAAGCATTCCATTGAGCCCTAAAAGCCCCAAACTGAATGATATCTATCTTTCTGGGAAGACATGGATGATTATGGTTTTTAGGGGAGTCAGGGGGAAGACAGTGAAAGTGTGTGCCAAGTGTCCGTTTTTAAGTGAGGTTGTCATGAGCCCAACCGTGTATAATCTGATGGAACGTTGTGACTGCAAATCTTGGTTTGTTGCTTTTGTTCGCGCCCGGTTGAATCTAGAGGCGAAGGGAAGGCACTAAGCACGTAAGACAAGCTAGGAAAGCGAGTGAGATTTATCGACCTTCCTGGGCAAAAGGGAGGAACACCCTAAACCGAAACGCCCCAAACCCTCAAGGGTTTAGGTTTCCATGATGGAGGTATGGCTTTAGGACATTCTAGGGTTTGGGCTTCTGTTCACGTTCACTGCCTTGTTCGTCTTGACCAGCATTTGGGGGTTTGTGTGCCGAGTCGAGGCTCCCACAAGCACCAGGCTGCGTGGCAGCACATCCGCAGGCAAGTCGGATGCCGAAGTCTAGGTTCCAGTAGAGACCCAAGCTTGGACAAAGTTTGAAGATCAAGTATGGAGGTGCGTCGTAGGATTTGGGCTTCGGCAACTCTTGCTTTAAATCCTAAACCCTCAACCCTAGGGCTGAAACCCTAAACCCTACACCCTACACCCTAAGCCCTAAACCCTACACCCTAAACCTTAAACCCTAAAGCCCCCCCCCCAAAAAAAAAAAAAACCCTTCCTGCATGCAGGCTCCTCGCCTTCGTCGGTGCTTCCCCTGGCCACGGCTGCGGTTGTGGCGGCCGGAGCTTTCCGAAGCCAGGCGAGAGAGGTTCCAACACGGCCCCCCCAAAAACCTTGAGGCGGCTAGAACAGGGTTTCGGGTTTAGGGTTTAGGGTTTAGGAATTAGGGTTTAGGGTTGAGGGTTTTTTTGTTCAATCATTCAGCTTAGGGGCATCAAGGCGTTTTAAGGTTCAGAGTTTTAAGGGTTTTAGGGTTTTTAAGAGGGTTTTACCCTTCTGCGTTTCTAAACATAGGGCTGTAGGGTTAGGGCAGGTGTCGCAGTGCTTGGGAATGAAGGATCTAGATCCTGAGCCCTAAACCCTAAAACCTAAGAACTTAAAAACCGCGTTTAAGGGTTCGGTTTTAGTTTCAGACAGGGGGAAGAGGCAAACACCCTAAGACCCCAACACCCAAAACCCTAAAACCCCAGCACCCTAAACCCCAACGCCCGAGCACTAGCACCCCAGCACCCCATATCCGAGCACCCTTAATCCTAGCACCCTGAATCCCCAAAACTGTAAAACTCCAAGCCCGCAGCACCGCAAAGCCCGAACACCCAAGCACCCGAAGAGCACCCTAAACCCCACAACCCCCGAACACCCCAAACAGAGACCCCAAAAAAGGCCTGGAGGGGTTTCAAAACCCCGAAGCCCCCAAACCTCTGGGCCCCCCCCAATGCGGGTTTGGGGCTTGGGGTTGAGGGTCCATTGCACTAGGTTTTTCGGGCTTGGGGTTTAGGGCTTCAGAGCTTGAGAGTTTTGGGGCATGAGGGTTTGTAGAAGTGAGGAAGACTCCGAAACACCCCCCAACAGAATCTCCCGAATGCCCAGAGGCCCCTCGCAAAGCCCAAAACGGCAACAGTCTAGGCCGTGCACTTCTACAAACCCTCCAGCCCCAAACTCTAAAGCTCTGAAGCCCTAATCCCCAAGCCCGAAAAACCTAGGGCCCTCGACCCTAGACCCTAAGTACCCGAAAAGCCCTACTGCCCCATCTAAACCCTAAACCCTAAACCCTAAACCCTAAACCCTAAACCCTAAACCCTAAACCCTAAACCCTAAACCCTAAACCCTAAACCCTAAACCCTAAACCCTAAACCCGAAACCCTAAACCCGAAACCCTAAACCTAAACCCTAAACCCTAAACCTAAACACTAAACCCTAAACCCTAGAACCCTAAACCCTAAACCCTAAACCCTAAACCCTAAACCCTAAACCCTAAACCCTAAACCCTAAACCCTAAACCCTAAACCCTAAACCCTAAACCCTAAACCCGAAACCCTAAACCCGAAACCCTAAACCTAAACCCTAAACCCTAAACCTAAACACTAAACCCTAAACCCTAGACCCTAAACCCTAAACCCTAAACCCTGAACCCTAAACCCTAAACCCTAAACCCCTAAAGCCCTAAACCCGAAAGCCCTGCAGGGCTCAGCCTCAAGCAAGACCCGGCCGGTGCGGCTCCATGCTTTCGAGCTGCCCGGTTGTACTACTAACTGCTTCTGAGAACCCTCCCCCCCCCCCCCAAGAAAAAATAAGATAAGGGCGCAACACAGGGAGTATTGTTATACAAAACCCAAAGAGTAGAACAAGGGCAGTATAGGGATTAGTGTTTTTTATTCTGCTATTCTTCTTCTTCTTCTTATTATTGTTATTATTGTTATTATGTTTCTTGTTTGTGTTTTTTTTGGGGGTTTTTAAGCAAATGGTAGTGTAGCAGTTGTCAGAACTTGGCTCAGGGGGTTGGGGGGGGGGGCTTCTCGGGCGCTTTGGGTTTCTATTATTTGGGTGGGGGCTTCCTTGTGGGGTCTTGGGGGCTAAACCCTAGCCCTTAAACCCTCAACCCTAAACCCTAAACCCTAAAACCCTACACCCTAAACCCTACGTACTAAACTCCGAACCCTAAACCCTGAAACCTGCACCCTGAACCCTGTTTGGGCGTTGAAGGTGTGTGGGGCTGGAGGCTGAGGGGTTTTGGACAGCTTGGAATTTTTTGTGGGCTTATGTAGCCAATCAGGATGCGCTTCCGTACCCAGCATGTACGGGCCCTGTCGCAACACCCGACAAGGATGTAAAAAACGAAGGCAATTTGGAGTCTGGGAGTTTCACGACAATACAAGGTGTGAAGGTTCAAGTTGTTTTTTTGATTGTTTTTTTGGGTTTTGCTGGGTTTTTTTGGCGTTCCACTTCGGAAGAACAAGCAGCTACTATCTAGCTGGCTTCACCATGATCATGACCGAGGAACGAGCTTGGTGTTCAGGATCCCGTCGGATTTTGGGACCCGGCTGGCTTCACCGCCGACGGCAGCGTGGAGGACTTCAAGCGCCGCCGACAGACCGAGATCAAGCATGGCCGCATTGCAACTTGGATGTTCGAGGTTAGCCTGGAACGCATGTAGAGCACCTGTACGACACAGAGCTCATCTTTAGCATTGTTGTTTTTTTGTTTCGTTGGGTCGGCTCAAGCAAAGTCAAGGCCATGCTGGCAGCGATGGGCTACATCACTCCTGAGCAACTTGCCGGAAGGGTTACGACAGGGAAGGGCCGAAGATAGGGCAAACCGCTTGTAATGCGTTTTAATGCGCTTGGTTTTTGTTGTTTTCGCTTGCATCGCTTGGGACGAACATCTGGGCTGTTGACGTTCGTCATGGCATTGCGCGGTGGGGTTGTGGTTTGCTGTAGTTACTGTAGTTCTTAGTGCTACCATGTGCTACCTTCATTTCGAGATGCTACGATCAACTGATGTGTTTTACACAGCTTCTTGCATTGCTTCTCATTATGAACTTTTCATCTGTAGAAGTGCTGAGGATCACTGGCAAGTTCCCTGGATACTTGAGCCCATCGGCCGGCCTGAAATTCGCGGACGTGCCAAACGGTCTTGCTGCGATCTCCAAAGTTCCCGCCGCAGGTTGGGGTCAGATCCTTGCCTACATGGCGTTCTGCGAGGTTTCCCAGGATCAGTCGGCCGGCACGGCGGCTGCAGCAGGCGACTTTGGCTTCAAGGTCTTGACCTCCAGCGACCCGGCTGAGAAGACTAAGAAGCTCTCAGCGGAGCTGGCGAACGGCAGACTTGCGATGATGGCCATCATCGGCATGTTCTTTCAGGCGGGATTATCACATGCGTGTGCCGTTAACGTTGTGATGACTTCATTGACTTCATGTGAGTTGAAGGAGGAATGCAGGTGTTAACCTTTAATGCAGAAAGCAGCTTTTGTGTTGTGATGTTTGGGTCATAGGACGGCCTGACCGGAAGCGCCTGGGGTGACTGGGCCAACTACACCGCCTCTCCGCTCCGAGCATTCGCAACTTTGATGCGCAGTAGTACCCTTCTTCCCCTTCGAGGGCTGCAGAGAGCAGAAGGTTTAGGATGTGCAGTAGAGTCCCAGTAGTGCCCTTCTTTCCTTTTCTACGGGTGGGGTTCCATGCAACAAGTAGCCTGGTTAGCCGCTAAAGTTTGGGATGTTCCCCTTTGTACTAACAGTCCTTAATCGGGATTACAGGACCGAAGCCCTCAACCCTAAACCCTAAATCCTGGTCCCTAAACCCTAAACCCTAAACCCTAAACCCTAAACCCTATTAAGGACTGATCGTATAAAAAGAAAACATCCTCTGAAATCCCTAAAACCCCTGACCCCTGTCCCCTAGAACGATGTGTACGACTCGCTATCACAAGCATTCATGCTTTTGGTGAACATGCCCAAAACACTGTTGTTTGTTCAGAGCGCTTTGCCTTTTCTACACAGTACGGCACAAGGATGCTTGACGCTTCTGGAACAAGATGCGCTTAAACGAACGCAACCAAACCAAGCGACCGCATCAACTGACGAAGTCTTCGCACTTTTGCGGGTGTTTTCTCAACATGGTACGCTTGCCAGGGTGGACGTTCTTATGCCCTTCTCGCCCCGAAACCCCGCCCAACCGTCCCCCCAACCCGACGCACCTTGCAGCCTGGCGTTGATGAGGCTGCTGACATTGCGGAGGCTGTCCGTCAGTCCTCCTTCACAACGGTGATGCTCAGGAAAGGTGGCGTGCTGGCGCGCCCTCCTCCGCCCGCGCGTGCCATTGCACTTTAAGCTTTCGTGCGTGCCTGGTGATGGAAACTGCCTTTTTGAGTCCGTCGCACGCGCGGCTAATTTTATCCTTCCCGTTCGCTATACCACCACTGGTTTGCGGCATGACTGTGTACAAACCATCCTACATGTGCCTCTCTTACGGGATCGTTTCGCCGACGATCGTGACCGTTCGAGTTTTTGCGAACGCATGGCCCGTAATGCCACTTACGGGGATGAACTGTGCATTCAGGCTCTTGCGCATTTTCTTGGACTTACTATTCGTGTTATTTCCCCTCAGTACGATGCGATGTCTTTTGGGGCCATCGGCCCATGTATCTATATTGGCTATACTGGCATTAGTCATTACGATGCTATCATTCCCCGTTTGCCCACTTGCCCCAGTATGGTGTGATCACATCAGTAACTCGCGCATCGATGACGCTTGGCAACTGTTCTGCAGCCAGTCCTTGTCTCTTCTGCATCGTGGCAGCATTTCTGTTGACCGAGGCGTTGCGCCTTCTTTGCGTTTTAAGCCTTTGGTTTTCGCAGTCTGCTGAGGGTAGTCTTTCTTTCCGTGTTGCACGGCTGTACAAACTCCAGCGCCGCATTCAAGAATGCCTTCTCCAAAGGGCTGCTTCAGGCTGTACTGGTGATTTCTGCCAAGTTTCAATTGCCCGTGATCTGCGCAAGCTTTGTGTTTGTACTGTTCAGGCTGTTTACAAATGGATTCGCTTACACAAAGCGCTTCTCGCCACATCTGAATTTGTGAGGACGCCTGCCGGTGTTTGTGCTGCGCCAGATGTTTTGCTTCAAAAAGTAGTTGATAAATGGAGCAAAATTTACAGAAGCTATGACTCGCGCGAGCCTCCTTCCTGGGTTTGCTGCCCGGTACGGACCTTACCTTAATCGGTACAACGTCCGCTTGCCGCCGCTTGATCATTCAAGACTTAAGCGTGTCGCTTGTGGTTCAGCCAGAAAAGCCCCTGGTCTTGATGCTTGGAACTGTGACGCTTTTAAACTGGCCTGATGTCATTTGGTGTCGATTGGGTGAGTTTCTTTCTGCCCTGGGCCACTCTTCACGCTCGTGATTTGGCCTCTTGGCAATCACAGTGGGCGCCGCGTGTGGGCGACGTTCTTCTGATGCTCTTGAACTTGAGCACGCTTGCAGCAACGGCGCGCCCCTGGCAGTCTTGTTGCTGGATCTTTCAACGTTCTTTGATCGCCTCCCATGAGACATCGAGTACCCACTACTTGAGCATTTTGGTTGTCCGCCGGAACTTGTGGTCAGGCCCAAGCGTCATATGGCCACATGTGCTTCACCTTGGTTTCGACTCGGTGCTGCTATTGCGCCGCCTCTTACGTGCACAAATGGCACTCCCCAGGGATGCCGCTTATCCATCATTTCGATGAATGCTTTAATGTCCGTATGGGCTCGCGTTTCACGCGCTGAGGCCCCCGACATCAAATGTGGCGCCTTCGTGGACGACCGTTCCCTTCGTTCTAATGCCCAACCTGCCCTTCAGAAGAGCGTGGAGCTCACTGACGAGATTGATCCTAAACCCTAAACAATGTTCCCTAAGCCCTAAACCCCAAACCCCTAAGCCCGATCAAGGACTGATAGTATAAAAAGAAAACATCCTCTGAAGTCCCTAAAACCCCTGACCCCTGTCCCCTAGAACGATGTGTAGGACTCGCTATCACAACCCCCCAGCCGTCCCCTGAACGCACCTTGCGGTCACGGCCAGAGCCGTTTGCGAAAGCCACCTAGCATTTCCAAAGCTCCCGAAGCCCTAAAGAACCTAAAGCCACTTAAAAGTCCTAGACCCACTGAAAAGCCTAAAGCCACTTGAAAGCCAGGAAAGCGAGCTCGGCGTGCAAGCGCCTGTTGGATTTTGGGATCCCGCAGGTGGGGAGGGGTTTCCAAAGGTTTCTGTCCCAAACCCCAAACTCAGGGGTTTAGGGTTTGACTGAATCCCAAAGATAGGGAGACGTGAGGGTCGTTTTGGGGTGCCGGGTTTTAAACGTTTGACAGATTTTTGGGGGGCTTTCCTCCGTCTAGAGTTCTATTCCAGTCGTCTATGCCCCAGGTTTTACCAAGGATGGCGACGCGGAGAACTTCGCTCGCCGCCGTCAGACAGAACTGAAGCATGGAAGGATTGCGATGCTTGCCACCATGGGCGACTGGGCCCTTTGTGCGGGTTTAGGGTTTAAGTTGCTTGGGAGAAGTGAAATGTTTCTATGGCAATATGGCAACTTGGTTTTAGTTCCGCAAAACAGCAGCCAAGGCTACATCACTCCAGAATTCAGCAAGTGGCCAGGTTACCTGTCACCCACTTTGGGCATCAAGTTTGCAGACGTCCCCACTGGCCTTGCGGCCATTTCCAAGGTTCCCATTGCAGGCTGGACGCAGATGATTCTGTGGGGTGCTTACTGCGAAACTTCCCAGGACCAGTCTCCGGGCACACCGGGCGCCGCCGGTGATTTCGGGTGGAAAGTGCTCACTTCCGACGATGCGGAGAAGAAGAAGGCGAAGCTCGCAGCGGAGCTGGCGAACGGCAGGCTCGCGATGATGGCCATTATCGGCATGTTCTTTCAGGCGGGCTTATCACATGCGTGTGCGGCTAACGTTGTGATGACTATGATGACTTCATTGACTTCATGTGAGTTGAAGGAAGAACACAAGTGACAGCCTTTTTAATGCAGAAAGCGGCGTTTGTGAATGTGATGTTTGGGTATGTTTGGGTCATAGGACGGCCTGACCGGAAGCGCCTGGGGTGACTGGGCCAACTACACCGCCTCTCCGCTCCGAGCGTTCGAGAACGAGCTTGGTGTTCAGGATCCCGTCGGATTTTGGGACCCGGCTGGCTTCACCGCCGACGGCAGCGTGGAGGACTTCAAGCGCCGCCGACAGACCGAGATCAAGCATGGCCGCATTGCAACTCGGATGTTCGAGGTTAGCCTGGAATGCATGTAAAGCACCTCTACGACACAGAGCTTATCTTGAGATTTTCTGTGTTTTGTTTTGTTGGGTCGGCTCAAGCAAAGTCAAGGCCATGCTGGCAGCGATGGGCTACATCACTCCTGAGCAACTTGCCGGAAGGGTTTCGACAGGGAAGAGCAGAAGATAGGGTAAACCGCTTGTAGCGCGTTTTAATGTGCTTGGTTTTTGTTGTTGTTTTTAGTTTGCATCGCTTGCAACGTAGATCTGTGCTGTTGACATTCGTCATGGCATCGCGCAGTGGGGTTCTCGTTTGCTGTAGTTACTGTAGTTCTTAGTGCTGCCATGTGCTGATTTCATCTTGCGATGCTACGATCAGCCGATGTGTTTTACACAGCTTCTTGCATTGCTTCTCAGTATGCACTTTTCATCTGTCGAAGTGCTGAGGATCACTGGCAAGTTCCCTGGATACTTGAGCCCATCGGCCGGCTTGAAATTCGCGGATGTGCCAAACGGTCTTGCTGCGATCTCCAAAGTTCCTGCCGCAGGTTGGGGTCAGATCCTTGCCTACATGGCGTTCTGCGAGGTTTCCCAGGATCAGTCGGCCGGCACGGCGGCTGCAGCAGGCGACTTTGGCTTCAAGGTCTTGAACCTCCATCTGACCCGGCTGAGAAGACCTAAGAGCTCTCAGCGGAAGCTGCGAACTGCAAGACTTGCGATGATGGCCTCATCGGAATGTTTCTTCCAGTTGCGGCTTATCAATGCGTGTGCCCTTAACGTTGGATTACTTCCAATTGACATTCATGTGAGTTGAAAGGAATAAGGCAAGTGTCCCAACCTGTCTGCATGAGCTGGCGTTTTGCGAAAGTTGGTTTGCTAGGACGGGGCCGGACCGGAACGCCTGGGGTGACTGGGCCAACTACACCCCTCCCGCTCCGCGCGGGCGAAGAACGGCTTGGTGTTCAGAGCCCGTCGGATTTTTGGGACCCGGGCTGGCTTCAACCGCTGACGGCAGCGTGGAGGACTTCAAGCGCCGCCGACAGACCGAGATCAAGCATGGCCGCATTGCAACTCGGATGTTCGAGGTTAGCCTGGAACGCATGTAGAGCACCTGTACGACACAGAGCTCATCTTTAGTGTTTTTTGTTTCGTTGGGTCGGCTCAAGCAAAGTCAAGGCCATGCTGGCAGCGATGGGCTACATCACTCCTGAGCAACTTGCCGGAAGGGTTTCGACAGGGAAGGGCCGAAGATAGGGTAAACCGCTTGTAGCGCGTTTTAATGTGCTTGGTTTTTGTTGTTGTTTTTTGGTTGCATCGCTTGCAACGTAGATCTGTGCTGTTGACATTCGTCATGGCATCGCGCGGTGGGGTTCTCGTTTGCTGTAGTTACTGTAGTTCTTAGTGCTGCCATGTGCTGATTTCATCTTGCGATGCTACGATTAACCGATGTGTTTTACACAGCTTCTTGCATTGCTTCTCATTATGCACTTTTCATCTGTAGAAGTGCTGAGGATCACTGGCAAGTTCCCTGGGTACTTGAGCCCATCGGCCGGCTTGAAATTCGCGGACGTGCCAAACGGTCTTGCTGCGATCTCCAAAGTTCCCGCCGCAGGTTGGGGTCAGATCCTTGCCTACATGGCGTTCTGCGAGGTTTCCCAGGATCAGTCGGCCGGCACGGCGGCTGCAGCAGGCGACTTTGGCTTCAAGGTCTTGACCTCCAGCGACCCGGCTGAGAAGACTAAGAAGCTCTCAGCGGAGCTGGCGAACGGCAGACTTGCGATGATGGCCATCATCGGCATGTTCTTTCAGGCGGGCTTATCACATGCGTGTGCCGCTAACGTTGTGATGACTTCATTGACTTCATGTGAGTTGAAGGAAGAATGCAAGTGTCAACCTGTAATGCAGAAGACTGCGTTTGCGAAAGTGATGTTTGGGTCATAGGACGGCCTGACCGGAAGCGCCTGGGGTGACTGGGCCAACTACACCGCCTCTCCGCTCCGAGCGTTCGAGAACGAGCTTGGTGTTCAGGATCCCGTCGGATTTTGGGACCCGGCTGGCTTCACCGCTGACGGCAGCGTGGAGGACTTCAAGCGCCGCCGACAGACCGAGATCAAGCATGGCCGCATTGCAACTCGGATGTTCGAGGTTAGCCTGGAACGCATGTAGAGCACCTCTACGACACAGAGCTCATCTTAAGCTTTTTTGTTTCTTGTTTCGTTGGGTAGGCCACTCAAGCAAATTCAAGGCCATGCTGGCAGCGATGGGCTACATTACTCCGGAGCAACTTGCCGGAAGGGGTACGACAGGGAAGGGCAGAAGAGAGGGTAAACCGCTTGTAGTGCGTTCTAATGTGCTTGTTTTTTGTTGTTGTTTTTTGGTTGCATCGCTTGCAACGTAGATCTGTGCTGTTGACATTCGTCATGGCATCGCGCAGTGGGGTTCTCGTTTGCTGTAGTTACTGTAGTTCTTAGTGCTGCCATGTGCTGATTTCATCTTGCGATGCTACGATCAACCGATGTGTTTTACACAGCTTCTTGCATTGCTTCTCAGTATGCGCTTTTCATCTGTAGAAGTGCTGAGGATCACTGGCAAGTTCCCTGGATACTTGAGCCCATCGGCCGGCTTGAAATTCGCGGACGTGCCAAACGGTCTTGCTGCGATCTCCAAAGTTCCCGCCGCAGGTTGGGGTCAGATCCTTGCCTACATGGCGTTCTGCGAGGTTTCCCAGGATCAGTCGGCCGGCACGGCGGCTGCAGCAGGCGACTTTGGCTTCAAGGTCTTGACCTCCAGCGACCCGGCTGAGAAGACTAAGAAGCTCTCAGCGGAGCTGGCGAACGGCAGACTTGCGATGATGGCCATCATCGGCATGTTCTTTCAGGCGGGATTATCACATGCGTGTGCCGTTAACATTGTGATGACTTCTTTCACTTCATGTGAGTTGAAGGAAGAATGCAAGTGTCAACCTGTAATGCAGAAGACTGCGTTTGCGAAAGTGATGTTTGGGTCATAGGACGGCCTGACCGGAAGCGCCTGGGGTGACTGGGCCAACTACACCGCCTCTCCGCTCCGAGCGTTCGAGAACGAGCTTGGTGTTCAGGATCCCGTCGGATTTTGGGACCCGGCTGGCTTCACCGCTGACGGCAGCGTGGAGGACTTCAAGCGCCGCCGCCAGACCGAGATCAAGCATGGCCGCATTGCAACTCGGATGTTCGAGGTTAGCTGGAACGCATGTAGAGCACCTGTACTCATCTTTAGCGTTTTTTGTTTCGTTGGGTCGGCTCAAGCAAAGTCAAGGCCATGCTGGCAGCGATGGGCTACATCACTCCTGAGCAACTTGCCGGAAGGGTTACGACAGGGAAGGGCCGAAGATAGGGTAAACCGCTTGTAGCGCGTTTTAATGTGCTTGGTTTTTGTTGTTGTTTTTTGGTTGCATCGCTTGCAACGTAGATCTGTGCTGTTGACATTCGTGATGGCATCGCGCGGTGGGGTTCTCGTTTGCTGTAGTTACTGTAGTTCTTAGTGCTGCCATGTGCTGATTTCATCTTGCGATGCTACGATCAACCGATGTGTTTTACACAGCTTCTTGCATTGCTTCTCAGTATGCACTTTTCATCTGTAGAAGTGCTGAGGATCACTGGCAAGTTCCCTGGATACTTGAGCCCATCGGCCGGCTTGAAATTCGCGGACGTGCCAAACGGTCTTGCTGCGATCTCCAAAGTTCCCGCCGCAGGTTGGGGTCAGATCCTTGCCTACATGGCGTTCTGCGAGGTTTCCCAGGATCAGTCGGCCGGCACGGCGGCTGCAGCAGGCGACTTTGGCTTCAAGGTCTTGACCTCCAGCGACCCGGCTGAGAAGACTAAGAAGCTCTCAGCGGAGCTGGCGAACGGCAGACTTGCGATGATGGCCATCATCGGCATGTTCTTTCAGGCGGGCTTATCACATGCGTGTGCCGCTAACGTTGTGATGACTTCGTTGACTTCATGTGAGAGTTGAAGGAAGAACGCAACTGTCAACCTGTAATGCAAAAAGCTGCGTTGTTTTGTGAGTGTGAATGTTTGGGTCATAGGACGGCCTGACCGGAAGCGCCTGGGGTGACTGGGCCAACTACACCGCCTCTCCGCTCCGAGCGTTCGAGAATGAGCTTGGTGTTCAGGATCCCGTCGGATTTTGGGACCCGGCTGGCTTCACCGCCGACGGCAGCGTGGAGGACTTCAAGCGCCGCCGACAGACCGAGATCAAGCATGGCCGCATTGCAACTCGGATGTTCGAGGTTAGCCTGGAACGCATGTAGAGCACCTGTACGACACAGAGCTCATCTTTAGTGTTTTTTGTTTCGTTGGGTCGGCTCAAGCAAAGTCAAGGCCATGCTGGCAGCGATGGGCTACATCACTCCTGAGCAACTTGCCGGAAGGGTTTCGACAGGGAAGGGCCGAAGATAGGGTAAACCGCTTGTAGCGCGTTTTAATGTGCTTGGTTTTTGTTGTTGTTTTTTGGTTGCATCGCTTGCAACGTAGATCTGTGCTGTTGACATTCGTCATGGCATCGCGCGGTGGGGTTCTCGTTTGCTGTAGTTACT
>CAJNDS010001052.1:0-38233 GCA_905221605.1 Symbiodinium natans
GGGTCTCAAGCAAATAGTAGTAAACCCTAAACCCAAAAACAAAACTCTTGGCTCAAGATTGGTGACATGGCAGGCGGACCCAATCGAAGGGAGTGCCAGAAGTACTGATTCACGAGAACTGCCTGGCACGACCCCCTAGAGTATTGTAATATACATATATATATATATTTCTGCAGAAATGGTTTACCTAGACCTCGATTAATGTGCCCTTCTTTTTGGGGTACCTGATGTTCCGGCGAATAAATATCATAAACACGAAAATTAGGCAAACGCAACAACACGAGGTACGGGACAGATGATAAGTTCTGGACTATAGAATTTGCAGTGTATATGGTTGCGGAAAATGGTCGAGTCTTTGTATAGTTTATACTCTGTATTCCTTTCTTAGAACCACTACGCTGCGCATCTGATATCCTGAAAACAATCATCAAGATGTATAACACTGCATAGCAGTTGTATATGGTAGTCATTCGGCATACCTCTTAGGGTAGCTTCTGGTCCCTTCATATGGGCCCGTTAAAAGGGGACCCCTTGCATACCCTTTATATACCCGGTAATATACCCTACACTACCCAGGGGCCCATACATCAGAACCCTTTAAAGAAACTAAGGGGCCATACTAAGTGACCGCGAAACCACCCTTTTAAAACCCTGAACCCTAAACCTTCATACCTTTCCGAAAAATGGCTCTATGGAAGGGACCCCCCTTCTTTGTAAGGACCCCCCCCCCCCCGCCCCCTGTTCAAGGACCCGGCTATGCGCCACCAGATAAAGACGAAACCCTAAACCCTCAACCCTGAACCCTAAACCCTAAACCCTCAACCCTACACCCTACACCCTGAACCCTAAACCCTAAACCCTAAACCCTAAACCCTCGTAGAGCGCTCCCCGGTACGCCCTGCCTGGTGTCCTGCACTTAACATCCGTCTCTACCCAGACCTCTGGGAGGATCCAAGCCGTAGATATTCCCAGTTTAGGGTTTAGGGTTTAGGGCTTAGGGTTTAGGGCTTTAGATCCCCTTAAGGGTACCCAAAGAGAGACCCAAAAGTAGCTTGAGGGGTACTATTTTAGGGGGATTCGACTTCCGCCGGGCTGGGTAGTGCCTCTAGTGACATCGCGGCTGCTCTAGGCTTAGACCTAGTTGCTGAGTACCCTGGGCCCAAAAAGAAAAGGGTTCATCCAAATCATGGTAGGGTTATAATATCTAAATCATGGTAGGGTTATATGATAACCCTACCATGATTTAATATTCCTGAAGTCATACTAAGGATCCCTATTTGGTTTTAAGGGATATTGCTTAAACCCCAAAGGGTTCCCTCAGCTACGAAGAAGTCGGTGTCTAAAGCAAATTCTGGCCTGCGATTTTTTTAGTTCACTCGCGAAAGAGACCAGTTTGTTCCGTCCACAGAGAGCCCAAAAACCCCTTAATTAAGCAATATTCCTTAAACCATCTAGGGATCCTTAGTAGCCTTAGTATGATTTAAGGAATTTTCCTTATATTAAGAGGTATTTGGGCTCTTTGGGTCATCTTGTTCGTATCCAGCTGGCACATCCTTTATCCAGACCCCCCCCTGCTTCCTCGCATGCGGGGAAGCGACTCGCAGACCAGATACAAAGCTCGGCGTCCGCTTCGATCTGCAAAAAGGATCGTCTCGTTGTTGAGGCGGATTGTCAATACTTTGCCCTCACTGGTGGGCCAGGAAAGTCCTAATTTTCCATTAGGTCATTTCCGGCCGAAAGCAGGACTCGGGGACGAGGTTCCTGACCCTTCATTGGTCTCAAAGAAATCCAATCTTTGGCCTTGCGCTGCCGTGTCACGTCCCCAAGCCAGTTTTGCGTCCTTGAACCGTTGTCTGTCGCATTCGTAGGACCCCTTAAGTACCTCAAGAATTTCCTGAAGCCCTAAAGTCTTCAGCAGCTCAGGGTCTAGAGTCTATTAGGGTAGGTACAGGGTCCCTTCATATATGGGCCCTTGCAGCGTACCCCGTATTCACCCCTATGCAAATTCAGACCCTCAGAGAGTCTAGGGCGTAGACTGCAACCCCCTACCAATCAAGTCAAACTCATGGGTTACCACGGTTCTCACACTCAGGGGAGTACCTCATGGGGACTTAGGCGCCCTTGTACTATTGCCCCAAAAACCAGGCCCCTGGAGGATCCGAGAAGTAGGACTCCCAAATAGTACCCCATACTACTTTGGTCACCACTTAAGGGGATCTAAGCCCTAAGCCCTAAGCCCTAAGCCCTAAACCCTAAACCCTAAACCCTAAACCCTAAACCCTAAACCCCAGAGGTCTGGGTATAACTACGGTTTGGGTCCTTTCAGGGGTCTGGGTAGGGCCATCGGGCGCCTGCACGAAGGTGGACAGTGGTAGGAGAAGCGCCAAGCCGATCACCCGCGCCCTTTCCACCGCAGACCACGGGGCCTCTGCAAGACCGAAACCCGAAACCCTAAACCCTAAACCCTAAACCCTAAACCCTAAACCCTAAACCCTAAACCCTAAACCCTAAACCCTAACCCTAAACCCTAAACCCTAAACCCTTATTGCAGTTGGGATGACGGATTCGGGCTGCCTGACACTTCGGCTTGATGAAGGATGCCGGGGGGGGGGGATCGGAGTTAAGAATACGCTTAGCTCTTAACTCTGAAAGCTAAGACCTAAGCCCTAAGCCCTAAGCCCTAAACCCTAAACCCTAAACCCTAAACCCTAAACCCTAAACCCTAAACCCTAAACCTTGATCATCCCTTTTAGGGTTCAGGCTTGTCCTGTTTAGGGTCTGGGGGGCTCTCGGTGGGTGGCTGAGTTCGAAGCTGGATACCTGACAGGCGGCGGGCCCACGTCGGTTTAGGGTTTAGGGTTTAGGGTTTCGGGTTTAGGGTTTCGGGTTTAGGGTTTCGGGTTTAGGGTTTCGGGTTTAGGGTTTAGGGTTTCGGGTTTAGGGTTTCGGGTTTAGGGTTTAGGGCTTGGCGCGACAGCGCAGCTTTTTGCGATCAGCCACGAGTGCGGGACTCATTCACCGACAAAGGCTGCAAGCTGTGGGCCTGAAAGATCATAAACCCCAGGCTTTTTAACCCTTTGTATACTTATAACCTGATATACTTTATACTCCCTGATATACCTATTACCCTAAACCCTAAACCCTAAACCCTAAACCCTATACCCCACGAAAAAGGGGGGGGGCGGGTAGTAATAGTTCGGCGCAGCCTCTGCGTAGAGCAGAACTACGGCCGAAAGCTCCTCCAAGTGCGGACCCCCAGCTGAGTCTAGTGGGTTTAGGGTTTAGGGTTTAGGGTTTAGGGTTTGGGGGTTTCAGGTGCCGTTATTTCGTATAGGCAATGCCTGGTAGGTAGGGCTTTTAAGTACCTGCTAGACAGGTCTGTGCTCTGGGCCACCCTAAGCCCTAAGCCCAAAGCCCTAAGCCCTAAACCCTAAACCCTAAACCCTAAACCCTAAACCCTAAACCCTAAACCGCACCTGGGAAGCCAGACCTTCTGCCCCCCCCCTCTGTGCCAAAGACTTCGGTATGAGCCAGGGAGCCCCACCACTGGATTCTGTTTTTTAGAGCTTAGGGTGTAGGGTTTGGGACGTTCCCCCTTATACTTCGTGGGGCTTAGGGTTTAGGGTTTAGGGGGTTTAGGGTTTAGGGGGGGCTTTAGAGTTTAGGGTTTAGGGTGTGGGGTTTAGGGTCGCTAGGGGTTGTGATGTTCCCCCTTATACAGTCCTTCGTAAAGATGATGGCACTAAGTATCCCTATTAAGGACTGTTAGTATAAAGGGGGAACATCCCTGTAGGATATAGTGTTTAAGGTTTAGGGTTCTCAGAAGCCCTAAATCCTAAACCCTAAACCCTAAAACCTTCTCTAAGGTTTAGGGTTCTACAGTTTCGGGCAGATAAGCTCAGAGCGCAGCTTTCCACATCCTGAGGGCCTAGATCCGACAATGTGTCTTCCCCAGCCGCAAGTTGCAAAAAGTGTCTGCACCTTGCTCAGGGTTTGGGTTTAGGGTTTAGGGTTTAGGGTTTAGGGTTTAGGGTTTAGGGTTTAGGGTTTAGGGTTTAGGGTTTAGGGTTTAGGGTTTAGGGTTTAGGGTTTAGGGTTTAGGGTTTCGGGTTTCGGGTTTAGGGTTTCAGGTTTAGGTTTTACCTGCATCAACTTTGCAGGTACGCGGGCCTCTATTCCCCACTCCACGAGTCTCACGCCAAACGCGCCCCCAAGTTGCATCCCCGATGCACACCTAACTCTCGAAACCCATACAAGGTAGCCTTCTGACCCTTAAACCCTTAGCAAACCCTAAGCCCCAAACCCTAAACCCTAAAACCTAAACCCTAAACCCTAAACCTACCCTTCACCCTTAAACCCTTAAACCTTCAATGCAGGAATGAGCTTTGCACTAGCTAGGTTTCAGGTTTCCGTCATCCAGGAGCGGTGGAAGACCCGTGGCTCCTCCTGCGATCCAATTTGTCTCACTTGGCCTACCGGATGTGCGCCGCACTTTTTTCGTGACTGCGGCCGCCTGCACTCACTCACACCCTTAACTTTTTGCACCACACACCCGATGGATTTGTAAGGGCCTAAACCCTAAACCCTCAACCCTAAACCCTAAACCCTAAACCCTAAACCCTAAACTCATTGTGAGGGTTCGGAGGTTCAAGGGAGCTGGTAGGCACCGGGCCGACTTGTCGGCAGAACCGCCATAGGGAGCAAGGTCGGGTGGCGCAAGGTCTTGTTGCAATGAAGTGGAGGTTTCCGAAATGTTTGGGGTTTAGGGTTTAGGGTTCAGGGTTTAGGGTTTAGGGTTTAAGGGTTTAGGGTTTAGGGATGGGGTTTAGGGTTTATGGTTTCGGGTTTGGGGTTTGGGGTTTAGGTACCTTATTGGGGTACTTATTATAAGGGAATCCTACTATTCGGGGGCCATATTACGGGGTCCCTAATTCTCGCAAACCCCCCAGGTTTGTTTTGAGGGAGGTTGCGGAGCCTCCAGGATTTTTAATGCAACTTGGCCCCTAAGGGGCGTTCAAGTTTACAGCCGAACCCTGAACCGCAGTCCGCAGTCCGCGCGGCGAATTACAATGTTTGGCTGCAAATTTGATGACAAAACCAGGCACTCGAAGAGATCAGGCACGCAGCACAGCCACTCCAACGCAAGCTGAGACACTGAACCCTAAACCCCAAACCCCAAACCCCAAACCCTAAACCCCAAACTCTAAACCCTAAGCCCTGGAGACGAAAACCTGACCGCAAAACCCTAGACCCCAACCCCACACCCAAACACTCAAGTGCTCAGGGTCTGGAGTGAAGGAATCCTCTGAAGTGCTGCGGTCCTGATAACACGAATGCCCCTGCAGAATTGGGCTGAGCTGCAGAGGCCAGAAACCCAACTGAGTAGCCCTTGTAAGCTCTAAACCCTAAACCCTAGACCCTAAACCTAAACCCCAAACCCGAAACCCTCAACGCTAACCCTAAACCCTAAACCCTGAGCTTTGCGACTGATACCTTTGGCCATCGACTGCAGCCTACGGCATAGCTTAGAATCTCAGCCTTGGGTTTGTGGAGCTTGAGCTGAAAGTGCTGGGGGTTAGATTTGCCTGAAATAGCTGAGACTACTATTTGCTCAAGAAACCCGAAAATCTTAAAGATATTCTTCCTTATAAGGGAAATACAGTGATGATGTTTTTGTTTTTTTGTGGGGGGGGGGGGGGGGGGGGGGGGTGTGCGGTTCTGAAGCCAGTAGTAGAACATTGTCTAAGGTTCTAGAAGACTTCTTCAGCTAGCGATGTGCGTCCTGGCAGGGGGCCTCGGGTTTAGGGTTTAGGCTTTGGGGTTTGGGGTTTAGGGTTTGGGGTTTAAAGGTTTAGGGCTTGGGGTTTGGGGTTTAGGATGTAGGGTGTAGGGTTGCGAGCGCGATTTGAGCCAAGCTACTGACCGCAGTGGGCAGGGGGCGTGCGTTCCGCATAAAGACAACCTGGAAACCCCATAACCCTAAACTCTAAACCCTAAACCCTCCTGCGGCTGCTTTATGAGGAATGCATTGCGGCCGGTGAGCGCCAGCGAAGTGTACAGGGTTTACGAACATGGGGGATCCCCAATATAGACCCCCAAATAGTATGATCCCCTTACAACTACAGGGTGGGGCCCCCTAGTTATAAGTAGAGTTATAAGGGCCCTAAATTGGGTTATAAGGACTAGGGTATAAGTCCCTTAACTACAGTTAGTATAGTAAGGGGGCCCCACCCTGTAGTAAGGGCCCCAGTGAGGTTCTCCTAGTATCGTAAACCCCAGTTTTGGAGATCACAAGGACAAGGAACCCTCTTTCTGTGACCCGTCCAATGCCAATTCAGGGCTTCTGTCACCAAACCTACATCAGAACACGCAGGTTTCCAAAATCTCCAGCAGCTAAACCCTAAAGCCTAAAGCCTAAAGCCTAAACCCTAAAGCCTAATTAAACCCTAACCCTCATGCTGAGGCCTCCCGTTCGGGAGGCCTCATGGTTCCCGGCTCGTAGCAGCAAGTACAGTGCAGCTTGCGACGTTTTTGTCCACGCAAGGAGATTATGCAAAAGAATGAACCCGCCTTTCCGAGCCAGGGTTTAGGGTTTACGGTTTTAGGGATTAGGGTTTAGGGTTTAGGGGCTTTGTAGGAAGCACCGAATACCCAAGTCTCCCTGAGGGTAAGATCCAAGTAAAGCAAACAAAGCCATTGGACTTGTTCTCATATACTATTTGATAATCATACAAGTAATGAAAAACACATGATGCAAGTGACAATCGCAACAAAGATAAACATAAAATGTAATTCAGAATACGAATACTACCAAATATTAGCAAGCAAAGCAAAATATGAGCTTAAGTACGACGAACCAGAAAAGACCAACTGCGAGAATGGGGGAGGGGTCTCGGGGGCAATTCCACTTCCGGCACCTGTTCCAGGTCGAAAAGTGGAAAGAGCCTTCTGCGGCTCATGGCGGTGCCTCGGTGAAGAATTCTGTGAAGACTGTCTCCGCTTTCTATGCCAGCCTGGCCTCGGGTGCGAAGACAGCTCTTCAGAGGGTTTGGGGTTTCGGGAGTTTAGGGTTTAGGGTTTGGGGTTTAGGGTTTGGGGTTTAGGGTTTGGGGTTTAGGGTTTGGGGTTTAGGGGTGATACATGTCGTAGGGTTGATATGGTTTGGGCGCCTGGCCTACCACGGTCGCTCCAACCAAAACAACTCCCACGCACGCGAGGTGCGAAGGGACTCCTTGTCATACTCAAGCGGCTTGGGTTTAGGGTTTAGGGTTTAGGGTTTAGGGTTTAGGGTTTAGGGTTTAGGGTTTAGGGTTTAGGGTTTAGGGTTTAGGGTTTAGGGTTTAGGGTTTAGGGTTTAGGGTTTAGGGTACGTATCCTAAATTATAAAGCTCAGATGACAAAGGAACCTGATAAGGGCGCCCCACGCCCCACCCCCCTCCCCGCCCCTCTCCCTTGCAACCCCCACAGTTGCCAAAGGATCCATGGTACAAATCCGGGCCGGGTATTGTTGAAGCCAAAAAGGTCCAGGAACTCTTACTTGAACCCTTGGCAGGATTTCGGATGAAGGGTCTAGGGTTTCGACCCGAAACCCGAAACCCGAAACCCCAAACCCCAAACCCGAAACCGATTCGGGTAGGGGTTAAGTAACCCAAAACCAAAAAAAGACCTAACCCTAAACAAATACTGCAAGTATACGATTCTACGATGGTGCCGATCGAAGGCTCCACTGGGGAACCCTAAACCCTAAACCCTGAACCCTAAACCCTAAACCCTAATAAGACACAGGGACGTCTGAGCTTGACTTGCAAGGTAAGAAGAGGTCTCAAGGGGTTAGGGGGTTCAGGGGGTGTAGGGTTTGGGGTTTAGGGTTTAGGGTTTAGGGGTTTAGAGGTTTTGGGATTTTGGGGTTTGGGAAAAGATCCCTTGTTGGAGGAACGCGGGCGTTTGCTGTGCTCTGCAGAGCGAAAACAGACTCATCCTTGAGAGCCCTTGAAGGCAGATTCGGCCTCTAACAACGCCAGGGCACTTCAACTAAGTTTGCCCTCTCTGAGGTGACTCACCTTGGGCAAAGTTTTGGCGGCAGCAAGAACGAAGCGGCTTTGTTTAAGCTCACGGCCCCCATGGGACCCTGCTTTTACATGTAGACAAAAGACAACCCCCCTAAACCCTAAACCCCAAACCCTAAACCCTAAATCCCAAACCCTAAATGTCAAGGCTGCCGGCGCTTGGGGGCGTTGGGTGTAAATCCGGGAAGTCAGTTGAGCTGTTGCAGACAAAGGTGTCTTCGTAGCCAAGAAACCATCTTATAATAAGGGCACCCTGTTTTGGTTAGGGTTTAGGGTTTAGGGTTTAGGGTTTAGGGTTTAGGGTTTAGGGTTTAGGGTTTAGGGTTTAGGGTTTAGGGTTTAGGGTTTAGTTTAGGGTATAGGGAATTTTAGAAGGGAAACCAGAACCCAAAAAAGGGTAAAGGGTACCACTGGGCTACCAAGGTGGTCAAGGTGCCAGCGAATGCTCAGCGCTAATCGAAGTCTTCCCCTGCTCTGCACTACCATCGACCACAAGCTGCCTAGTTTAGGGTTTAGGGTTTAGGGTTCAGGGTTTAGGGTTTAGGGTTTAGGGTTTGTGCCGTGATGTAAGCAGGGCGGGCGGACTTGCAGGTTTGGGGTACTCAGCCTCAGGATTCCTTTCGACTCTTACGCCCTAAAGTCCCAAAACCCTGAGCCCTCACACGTTGGTACATCCCTCCCCCTAAACCCTAAACCCTAAACACTAAACCCTAAACCCTAACCCCCCCTCCCAAGAACTCAACAAGGCGCGTGATACCAGCGCGCGCTCGCCTGGGGGGCGTGCTTGGGTTTGAGGCTCCGGGACTGTGCCAGGGGGGTTTAGGGATGTTTTGCTTCATGGGCTTTGTATAAAGAAACCTACAAGGCCCCTAAACCCTATGCCCAAGAGAATATCAACACTAGGAGACAAACGGGTGCCAGAAAGCAACAAGCTTAATGGGGGCAGCGGGTGACGGGGGTGGGGAGGCGGGGGGCTTTGGCTTTTCTTTGAGCTGGATGAGGGTTTATAGATAGGATCCAGTTTAGTAACCCTAAACCCCAAACCCTAAACCCTAAACTAGGGTTGTATGGCGCTCTCTGGCTGCTTCTGACTGAGAAACGGATCAATGCCCCCACTCTCGCGAACTCCAAGCGTACATACGTCTTCAACTCCGCGCCCAGCCGGTTTACCCTAAACACGAAAACCCTAATGCCCTAAACCCTAAACCCTAAACCCTAATGCCCTGATGCCCGAATGCCCTATCATGCCCTATCATGCCCTATCATGCCCTATCATGCCCTAACCCTAGTCTGTTGTTCCGTGCTTGAAAGTAACAATGTCGAAATTCACCCGGCCCCTGGCCAGGTCGAAGTGTGCTCATGGCGCAATACAAGCGGCTGCTCAAGCGCACATGGGTAGCTCTCTAGGGTTTAGGGTTTAGGGTTTATGGGTTATGGGTTATGGGTTTAGGGTTATGGGTTTAGGGTTTAGGGTTTAGGGTTTATGGGACCCCCATACGGCACCCGTACAGAAAGAACAAAAAACGCTACTCACACAGTCGGCCACAAACAATGCTCCGCCCTCGCAGCATTTCAGTGTTGACTTTCGGGTCTCAAACCAAAGCTTGCTACGAAACCCAACTCTACTTGAATGCTCATAAGTACTTCTAAGTAGGGTACTAGGACCCTAAAGTACTTCTAAGTAGGGTACTAGGACCCTAAACAAAGTCAGAAAAAAGCTTGCCCTACTCATAAGAATACTTATAAGTACCCATGAGCCTCCAAGAAAGAATCAACATGGAAGCCTTTCTTGTTCAACGGGCTTTGTAAGGTGGGGTGAATTGCCCAACAAAAAGGGTCCGAAAGGGCACCTTAGGTTTAGGGTTTTAGGGCTTATAGGGGATCCGACCACGTGAACTCTCTCGGCCCAAAACCCCGAACGCCGGTGCTTCAGTTGCAAGCTGGGCAGCTGGTGGCTAGAGCTGTATGTGCCTGGCGGCTAACACACACACACATACCGGCTGCACCAGAAAAAAAGCCCTAACCCCCCCCCCCCCCCCCCCAAAAAAAAAAAAAAAAAAAAAAAGAAGAAGTGATTGTCTTGGGGGGGGGGGGGGACAATCCGGTACATGTCCCGTTTAGGGTCAAGGGGTTTACCGGGGGGGCAGGGGGGGGGTCTTTGGATTTAGGAGCCAGCGGAAGTCTCAGCCCCGGAGATCATCTTCTCTAAGCTCCGCAACCCTATGAGCTCTATAAGCCTTGGCGATCTCCAAAAGAGCTCTTCAGCCCCGAGGAGAACTTGTTGAAAACCTTCAAGTTCTGGACGTCCACACTACTCGAACCCTTCAAGTCTTGAGGCCGGCTTCGGATGCAGGGTTTCGGGCTTAGGGCTTAGGGCTTAGGGTTTAGGGTTTAGGGTTTAGGGTTCAGGGTTTAGCTCAGCTTCCCGAAACTCACTGAAACCTACATCGAGGTCTATGGGAGGTTAGAGATGGGACCCTCGGCAGGGCAACAAAAGCTACAACTATTTAGGGTTTAGGGTTTTGGGTTCCCTTGACAAGAAGGTTGCAGCTGTTTATACCCCTTGTCTAGTAGTTATAGCTACCCACGAAAAAAAAAACAAGCAGCCCTACACCCCAAACCCCAACAAAAAAAAAAGTGAGGAATCGATGATGCGTGAGGTCCAGCAGCCCTAAACCCTCAACCCTAAGCCCTAAACCCTAAACCCTAAACCCTAGCCCTAAACCCTAAACCCTCAACCCCATGAGTTCAGAAGTAAGGTGCGTGAGGTCCAGCAGCCCGGCATCCCAGTGGTTAGGGCTCCTGGTGTCCAGGCTATTGGAGTCCTTCGCCAGAGCCTCCGCGGCTTTGACAAGGTGAGGAATGCGCTCGCCTCGGTGTAGGGTTTAGGGTTGAGGGTTTAGGGTTTAGGGTTTAGGGTTTAGGGTTTAGGGTTTAGGGTTTAGGGTTTAGGGTTTAGGGTTTAGGGTTCAGGGCGTAGGGTTTAGGGTTTGGGGTTTGGGGTTTAGGGTTTAGGGTTTTAGGGTGTCCCGAAAATCTAAAGCCCAAAACCCACGCTTCAGTTGCAAGCTGGGCGACTGCAGGTGGCTAGAGCTTTGCATGCCTGGCAGCGTGTCCCAGAACTAATTGAAGCCCGAAGCCTTGGGGTTTAGGGTTTAGGGTTTAGGGTTTAGGGTCTCGGGTTACCCCAAATCCTGCACCCGAAGAGAAGCCCCTAACCAAGCTTCAAGTTTCCAAAGGCGGGCAGTTGCACCAGAAGCCCACCCGAAATCCCATAAAGGCTTGACTGGAGGGTCCACCCCTAAACCCCAAACCCTAAACCCCAAACCCCAAACCCTATACCCTAAACCCCAAACCCCAAACCCCAAACCGTAAACCCTTCAGGGTGCACGCATGGGCTCAAGAAGTCCAGAAACAACCTGGCAGCCTTGTTGGCATCTGCCATCTGGGTTTAGGGTTTAGGGTTTGGGGTTTAGGGTTTAGGGTTTAGGGTTTAGGGTTTAGGGTTTAGGGCTACCCGGCAGCCTTGTTGGCATCTGCCATCTGGGTCTTCAGTGTGCCTGTCCACTGTCGCAGGCAATCATTGAACTCCAGGATGCTCCTTGGTAGCCCAATAGCCATTGGGAGTTTAGGGTTTAGGGTTTAGGGTTTAGGGTTTAGGGTTTAGGGTTTAGGGTTTAGCCCTTATACTCACAGTCCTTAATTGGGATTGCACTAGGGGGTACTACAACCCCTATTATAAGGACTGTTAGTATAAGGAGGAACATCTCAAAGGAACCATGGGTCCCCTTTTTTCCTCTTTCTGGGGTTACTTTATACTGGAACCTTGAACCAAACAAAAAAGGAAAAGGGTACCACTCAGCTAACAAGAACCCCTAAACCCTAAACCCTCAACCCTAAACCCTAAACCCTGAACCCTAAACCCTAAACCCTAAAAAGGGAACAAAGGGCACCACTGGGCACCCAAGGATCTTTGTAAGCATCGGCTGAATATCTTCCACCTTGCCCAGGGTTGAGGGCAGTGCAAGATTTCCAATGGAGCTTGTTACGGCATGCTGTTCCGGGTTTAGGGTTTAGGGTTTAGGGTTTAGGTCGCTAGCTTTGCCCGAAGTTTCCGAAAAGGAAGACTCCGACGTACTACTCGCACCTCGCGTCTGCAGGGTCCCCCTAAACATCCCAAAAAGCCCAAAACCCTAAACGAAAGGACCTTGACAGGTACCGACGCTGCGGGTTCCGCTGAACCAGTGGCCGCCACGACAACAGCCGTTGGTGTCTGCGTTTCCTGCCCAAACAGCAATCGGACTGTGGTAAGGCTTGCTGATAGGGTTGTAGGATTTTGGATGATGGGCTTCGGAATTATGTGTCTCGCTTAAACCCTACATCCCTGAACCCCAAATCCCATCTATATGAGCTACCTGGTTCTTGGGGTCCCACGCATACACGCACCGCAAGATACAAAATCCTTCCTATAAGGAACCCCCGAAAGGGTATCTCTACTTTAAGAAAACACATCGTCTTGACAACATGTCATTCTCAAGCCTCACTAGTTGCACCGCATTAACTAGCCACAACATGGCGGGGAAAGGAGGAGGGTCGGGCTGCTATGCAAAATGCAAGCTCAAAACGGATAATCTATCCGTGCATCCACCACGCGGGCTAACGCAGCGAAGATTCGCTACACAGCCTGACGCCCTAAACCCTACTCAAACGGCGCGGTTCTCCTGTCGACGTTCACTACGTCCGGGTAGTTCCCAAAAGTCATGGTCACATTTGGGTTCCCGAACGAACTACGTACTATACAGGACCTCGCCTTCTAGGATCCCTGAAATGGGACTATGATGTAAGGCCCCCCACCCCCCTGCCCCCCCCAAATTTCTGCCGAACTTTGAAATTTGTTTGCCAGACCGCCTTGAGCCCAAAAATTCTACGCGGCGTAAGCCCGAACCCACTTCAACCTTGCGGCTCAGGGTTTAGGGTTCAGGGTTTAAGGTTAGGGTTTAGGGTTTCTTAGGGTTTAGGGTTTAGGGTTTAGGGTTTAGGGTTTAGGGTTGGGGACGCTCAGCTTTTTCGTGATCGACCGCCCCTGCCTCAGTTGTTGGTACCACTGCCACCTTTGGTTCGCCTCGGAGAAGAGACTTCTTGGGTTGCCCAATCCCGGATGGTATAGGGGTTTAGGGTTTAGGGTTTAGGGTTTAGGGCTTAGGGTTTAGGGTTTAGGGGCTAGCTTCGGGAAGCCAGAAGGCAGGCGGCCTTCTGCGTGCATGAACCTGTGACCTTTGCACCCTGAACGGGTTTAGGGTTTAGGGTTTAGGGTTTAGGGTTTAGGGTTTAGGGTTTAGGGTCTGCAACCCGAAATCTCACCAACAGAAGGAGCCACTCTCCGCTCGCGCCGATCGCTCTTGATCGGTCTCGTTCGCAACCTGCGCACGGGTACTTGTAAGTAGGGTTTGGGGTTTCAAGGCCTTCAGATAGTCTAGGCTTTAGGGATTTGGTTTAGGGTTTAGGGTTTAGGGCTTAGGGTTTAAGACTTATAAGCCTGTTTAGAAGTACCCGTGAATCCTTCAAGTACACACCCATGTTGGGGCCACATGTATGGTCCAGATACCTGCATAGGGATAGTACACTGCGCCGGGGGTTCGAACCACCAGCTTCCAAGCGTTTTAGATGCGTGCCAGCACCCTCTTCCCCATAAACTCTAATTTCCAAAACGGGGTATTGCTTACTCCGCTAGCAGGCGTCGTGAAAACGCCACTTGTCGGCCCTCCTGACAGGAGGCCCCCCTCCTCTGGCACTTAACAAGTACATACACTTTTAAAACAGGGTATTCATTACTCCGCTTGTGGCAGGCTGCATGAGTGATCTAAGGGTTTAGGTTTAGGGTTTAGGGGTTAGGGTTTAGGGTTTAGGGCTGAGGCTTCTCATGACCAGAAAGAGGGTGCAAGGTGCAAAGCATGGTGGTGAGTTCTGAAAAATCTCCGTTTCAGCATACCCTAAAGGCCCCGAACCCGAAAAAACTGCAGCGATGGGACGTTGGGATTTGGGAGCCCAACCCTCAATCTGATCATGCCGATGCTTAGGGGCGGGAAACTATCCCTAACCCTAAACCCTAAACCCTAAACCCTAAACCCTAAACCCTAAACCCTAACCCCTAACCCCTAACCCCTAAACCCTAAACCCTAAACCCTAAACCCTAAACCCTAAACCCTAAACACTACACCCTAAGCCTGGCGTTTAGGGTTTAGGCTAGAAGGTTAGGGAGCCCTCAGCAGTGCGGGCTTCATGGCGCGTAGAAATATTCGATCAGGGGTCTACTTAGAGGTGCATGGGGTACCGATTGATAGGGGTTTAGTGTTTAGGGTTTAGGTTTTTAGGGGTTTAGGGGTTTAGGGGTTTAGGGGTTTAGGGTTTAGGGCGGTGTAGGGTTTGGGGTTTAGGGTGTACCTATTGGCAGGGTTATAAGTTGGGTGCCTCTAGTTGTGACCTGATTGAGGGTGCTTATAACCTATTTAGAGGTACCCATGACCCTTCAAGTAGGTTCACTAGGTCTGGGGTCTCAAAGTTTTACGCTGCTTGGATGGCAGGGGTATACGTTCGCGATCCCCTAAGGATCTAGGGGGTACCCCAAGCACGAAACCCTATAAGCCCTGAACCCTAGACCGTTGCCCTAAACCCTAAACCCTAAACCCTAAACCCTAAACCCTAAACCCGAAACAGATTCTCAACAGACCTTGGCGAGCTCCCGGACACTCCAGATTCTTCTGCTGCGCTTGGCACCATCTTGTACTTCGGTGGGATGAATCTCCTCAGCCGAAATGGCCCTAAACCCCTAAATCCTCCCAAAACGCCCCCTCGCCCCCCCCTCCCCCCCCCCCCCCCCCCACACACTTAAGCAGTAAGCCCTAAGCCTAGACCCTAAACCCTAAACCCTAAACCTAAAGCCCCTGCCGCTGGAAATTTACTTGGACAAGGTACCCTTCAGTACTTGGACAAGGTACCCTTCACGGCCAATAAGCATCGCCACAAACAGCGCCAGATCGGCGAACAAAAAGGAGGAAGAAACCCCCCCCCCGCAGTAAGCCTTCCTTACAAGCCACCACTAGTGTTGCCCTCTTCCTGATTAAGGGTTTAGGGTTTAGGGTTTAGGGTTTAGGGTTTAGGGTTTAGGGTTTAGGGTTTAGGGTTTAGGGGGGCTGGGACTTGGCCCTTGCAGCAAAAACACACTGTAGAGGACGTTGAAGTCCAGCTTGCCAGAAGGATCCACCTCTGCAACTAGATCCTGGGCTCCCAGGAGGCACGACAAAGGACCATGAACTAGGGTTTAGGGTTTAGGGTTTAGGGTGTAGGGTTTAGGGTTTAGGGTTTAGGGTTTAGGGTTTAGGGTTTGGGAGTTTACAAGAAAAGTAAAATAGGGGTCAGGAGTTAGGGTCCCGGGCGTAAGGTTCAGGAGTTAGGGTCCAGGGTTTGGGGGGGGTTTAGGGTTTAAAGGTTTTCTGAAAATAGGGGACCCCGCCAATATAGACCGCCCCAAATAGTAGGATTCCTTTAACAAACCAGGGACCCCAAGAAGGCACCCCTTGATATCGGAAATTGTGCCAAATGCCCATACCCCCCCCCCCCTTGATTCATTGAGTTCCAACCTGTTAGGGTTTAGGGTTTAGGGTTTAGGGTTTAGGGTTTAGGGTTTAGGGTTTAGGGTTTAGGTTAGGGTTTAGGTTTTAGGGTTTAGGGTACGACTGCCCCTTGCAGCTCGCCCTCAATGCCGGAACTTACGGGGGTACAAGGAGGGACCCCCGAGAATGGACCCCGAACCCAAGCAGGGGCCCCCTAGTTATAAGTTGGGTGATAAAGGCCCCAAGTTGGGTGATAAGTCTTCCTATTTAGGTTATAACTCCCTTAAGTACAGTTAGTATAGAAAGGGGGCCCCTACTTGTACATAACCCGGGTTATATAACCCCTATACATACCTCGTATGGCCCGTTTGTACCTAAGTAGCCCCCAAAATATTCGATATCCCCTAAGGTCTCTTATAAGGTCCCTTGAGGAACGCACCGCCCACCGAGTGACGCCTAACCACAAGCCGGGGATCTGTGTTCGGGTGCAGGAGCATCAGGAGACCTGGGATCGCGCCAGCAACTCTTAGGGCGGTTACATGTTCCCTTTAAACCCTAAACCCTAAACCCTAAATATCGGCCTTTAAACGGGGACCCCTTATATACCCCTTTTAAAACCCAAGGCCCCAAAAACTCGAACCCTAGAAAGAAGGAAAGGGACCATGCTAGGGATTATCTAGGATTTAGGGTTTAGGGTTTGGGGGTTGGGGTTTTTAAGCAAAGCTACGGCCCCATCAAGCTACGTAAGGTATTAGGCACTCGGATTCTGCAGATTTAGCGCTGTGAAACACCACGGTTCATGCCAAAACCCTAAACCCTAAACACTAAACCCTAAACCCAAAGCCCTGAACCCTGAACCCTCAACCCTCAACCCTAAACCCCAACCCCAACAAGCAGTCGGGAGTTCTATCCGTAATAGTTGAACTTTAAAACGAAAGAGGATAAAATAAGACCCAATGCCACCCTGATGGCAGTCGTTCATCTCCTGCTGAAAGTGCTCCAGCGGGAGGTCATTTGCATCCAGACCAAATGGGTTCTCCAGCTCCATCGAGATGAAGTTCCTATGGTTTAGGGTTTAGGGTTTAGGGTTTAGGGTTTAGGGTATGCATGGGGTGTGGCATCCTACAACAAGTCGGTGGAGGTTCAAATCAGCTCCAGGGTGCCCTTAGCCTTGCCAATCAGCTGCAAAAGATCTTGCTCCCAAAGCCAAGCGTCAGGGAGAACATGCCGAAGACAGCTAAGAATGTGAACAGTGGCGCGAGGACTTTGCTCGGGACAGAGGCAGAAATCAAAGCCGGGGTGAGAAGTATGTGAACAAGCAGGAAAATTGCGATGATCTGGGCAAATGGATATGGGAACTTTGTGTCGGTGATCTTTTTCCTCGGCTGGCGGAAAGTGTTGGGCAGGACCCATGGCTTCAACCTGACGCCCACTAGGCACCTTAAAAGAGTTGAGTATCCACCCGCGCCCCCCCCCCCCCCCCCCCCCCCCCCCGCAAAAAAAAAAAAAAAACATACAAAATCAACGAGAGGCGTGTTCAGCAAGTTCACGAATCCTCGTGAGATTGTCTGATAGACACGAGACAGAATTGGCGGTGGGATCTTCAAAACACCATCGTCCAAAGCCTGCAGGCATGGCGCTTCCGAGGCCAAGGGTTTAGGGTTTAGGGTTTAGGGTTTAGGGTTTAGGGTTTAGGGTTTAGGGTTGAGGGTTTAGGGCTTAGGGTTTATTGTTTAGGGTTTAGGGTTTATCGACCCTATGGGCCTGGGGTTTAGGGCAGGGTTTAGGGTTTAGGGTTTAGGGTTCAGGGATCAGGGTATAGGGTACAAAGTATAGGGTATAGGGTATGGACTTCATCGCCGGGGTCAGGTGTTGAGTTTTGACTCGAAGGGCTGTGCGTGGTCGGGCTTAAAACCTTAAGGGGCCAGGGCAGCTGCAAGTGGGTTTAGGGTTTAGGGTTTGCGGTTTAATTACGGTTTAGGGCTAGGGCCATGGCAAAAACCAACTCGGCAAGTATTTTAGGATGGCATCCTAAGCTAGAAGACCCTACACAAGTACGCGAGTTCGGGGGTACCTTAAGCCAATTAGCGCAGCTTGCTCCCTCCTAAGTGCTTCTTTCCGCTCGGCCGAAGGTTTAGTGTGTTTTTGGAATTTCTGTTCCCTAAACCCTAAACGCTACATCCTAAACCCTAAACCCTAAACCTAAACCCTAAACCCTACACCCTACACCCTACACCTGGCAAGTCTTCCAGTCCCCCGTACCTTGGTGATCAGCGTCTGCAGCAGGTGCAAGCATACCTCCACACGGTTGAACCTCGGCATTGGCTGTGGCGACGTTCAGGCTGTGTAGGGTATACTTTTTTAGGGTTTAGGGTTTAGGGTTTAGGGTTTAGGGTTTAGGGTTTAGGGTTTAGGGGTACTTGAAGTAGAATTTAGAAGTACCTCTAAACCCTAAACCATGTAGGGTAGCTATGGTTCTGACCCTATTTGGGTACTTCTAAACCCCACTTATAAGTACCCCTAAACCCTAAACCCTAAACCCTAAACCCTAAACCCTAAACCCTAAACCCTAAACCCTAAACCCTAAACCCTAAACCCTAAACCCTAAACCCTAAACCCTGAACCCCAAAGATTCAGGGGCTCTTCTTCCCAGTGCCATCCTTGCACCCTGCCAAGCAGCTTGTGGACCTCGCTGCATTCCTTGGTACCCCAGTAACCATACCACAATAAGGGCACCCTTTTTTGGGGTTGGTTATTGTATAAGGGAAACCACCCTAAACCCTAAACCCTAAACCCTAAACCCTAAACCCTAAACCCTAAACCCTAAATCCTAAACGGGTAAAGGGTACCACTGGACTACCAAGATTCCCAGAGGTGGTTCAAAGTCTGACTATCCAGCCCCATCACGTCGATCACGGCGAGCTCGACCACATCTCCCGAGATTTCCTGAACAGGGAGAGAGGGTTTAGGGTTTAAGGTTTAGGGTTTAGGGTTTAGGGTTAGGGTTTAGGGTTTAGGGTTTAGGGTTTAGGGTTTAGGGTTTAGGGTTTAGGGTTTAGGGTTTAGGGTTCAGGGTTTAGGGTTTAGGGTTTAGGGTTTAGGGTTTAGGGTTTAGGGTTTAGGGTTTAGGGTTTAGGGTTTAGGGTTTAGGGTTTAGGATGACGCAGTTCGTAACCCCTCCGTCACCTCTGAACTCAACAGCCCCAACAAAGCCCTCTAAGCCCTACAACCCTACTTGAAGATTCATGGGTAATGTTGGACTCGGTTTCGAGTCCAGGGGTCCCGCCCCCCTCCCGCCAAACAATTTTTTGGGTTTTCGCGGATCCTCTATAGGCTGGGACGGGTGCAGGGGGTTGGGGCGGCTGGGGGGTCGAGAATTAAAAAAAGAGGGGAAGCCTGGAAGCGTGAGGGTCTATGCTTTCCAGGCTTTGTAGCTCCCTGGCCAGGGGGGCTGCGGATTAGTGCGGGCAGCCGAAACAATTTACTGAAAGCCAATCAGGGCAGCTCGTGGGCTACTTACTCCCTTGGCAAATTGTTTGGGTGCCTGTTTCGTAACGAAAATTTTATAAGGAAATCAAATAAAACCGGACACCAGAAATTCCGGAGTTTCTTATTCAAAATAAGTTTTTGTTTTGGCTCCCCGGCCCCCCCGCCCTTCATCCCCGGGCCGCGCACTTCGCATAATTGCGGACCACCCTCATCAATGGGGGGTCCCCTACACGTTTTCCGGAAAACGCTAAATAGCGGCCCCTGTAGCTAAACCGAGTCCAAGACTACTTAGGAATAGTGATAAAACTCCCACAGAAAAGGCTATGACTCTACCCCAATTAAAGCCCTGCTTACACATGAAATTCCAAGTAACCCTAAACCCTAAACCCTAAACCCTAAACCCTAAACCCTAAACCCTAAAGTCCCCTCAACCTAGGGGTCCTCCAGGGCACTTCCGTGGCAAAGGCTCATCAGCCTTGCCAGGGCTCTTCGTGACCCTGGAACCCTAAGCCCTAAACCCTAAACCCTAAACCCTAAACCCACCCTAAACCCTAAACACTAAACCCTAAACCCTAAACTCTAAACCCTAACCCCTAAACCCTAAACTAAACCCTAAACCCTAAACCCTTATCAAACTCCAAACCTATATATAAACCCATGGTACCCATAAACCCTCTAAACCCGATAAACTCGAACAGCCCACCTGATCCCATAAACCTTAACAAATCAATGCAGAAAACCCACGAAACCCCGAAACAACCTGGAACAACACCTCCACCATGTTTGGGTACCTGGCCTGCCTGTTGGTTCCCTGGTCCATCATCACCCTAAACCGCCTAAACCCCAAACCCTCAACCGCAAAACCCTCAACCGCAAAACCTTAAACCCTAAACCTATTAAGGGTTTCAGGTCGCGTCATGCGATACGAAAATGAGCGCCCTACATTTTGAGACACAACAGGCCCCGACCCCAACAGAACCACAATAGGGAGCCTCGGTTGATATGAGACCTTCATGCCCTAATCCCTACACCCTAAAGCAGCCCTGGCAAGACCCGAAACACTAACATGTAAAGCCCTCAGCCCTAAACCCCTCAACTCTGCAAAAAGCTGAAACCCAACCCCTAAACATAACAACCCGACCCTCAGCCCGCTAACCTCAACTGCTAACCGCAAACCCCGTCCTCCCCTAAACCGAAAGACTTGAAACGGCTCAGTCCAATTATCTGGACCGGTTCTGACATTTTGCAAGAATTACTTGAAGGTTCATGGGTGCTGATAAGCACGTAAGGTGATAAGTACCCTCAATCAGGTCACTTGTAACCCTATACTTAACAGTAATTACCCATGAACTCACAAGTCATGGACCCCTAGGAACCCTAAACCCCTAAAGTTCTCCCTTCGTTTCCTTTAACGCAATCACCCAGGATTGACACGGTTCACGTCTTCGTCCCATTCAAAGGTCCTGTGGTCCGCTGTTTAAGCCCCTAATGCCGCTACCCTCTTGACTCTAACCCTAAACCCCAAACCCCAATCCCTAAACCTAGACCCTAAACCCTAAATGCCCTCTCTTCTGTGAACCGATGAACGAACCCTGTATGGAACCCCCAGTCTACGTTCTGGAACCCCTTTAAACCTTCCGCCTTCCATAAGGGTAGTTCTCTAGATTAGGGTCCTCTTGGTGTCCTTCTTTGAACAATGCCCTACTCTATCTAGCACCCAAAAAAGGGACCTGAATTTAAAGAGCCGTGCACGTGCAGGTTGCTGCTTAGTTGCTTGGAGCTTAGGGCTGGCAAGGCATCGCCTACACCGGAAGTTGGTTCCTAACACGATGGCGCGTCTCGGAAGTGCTGGATCCTGCTGAATACATCTGTGAGCCCTCGCATGTTCGCGTGTTGCCAAGAACGAACTAAAGTTGTCCACCTTTGAACATGCATTCTCAGTCAACGCGGCTGGGGCGCTCGCATCGTAACGCTCGTACGCATCTTATCACCCGGCATGCTCATTCCAGGATGGATTATCAGGCCTTAACACCCCCATAATGAACCCTATCAAGGGCCTTTTCAGGGATTCTAGGGCATACATATATATATATATACATAAATATATATATATATATATATAAATCAATAAACAAATAAACATATATATATATATATAGCCCATCCTGGTTTCTCTGACAGATCAACTGCAACCCGGGCGTGCTCACGATTAATCATGGCTTCGACGTCTGCGAGCTGGAGATGCCGAACCACCACTAGTGCGACTCCTCACAGATCCCTTCAGGCTTTATAACTTGCGCCCTAAACCCTAAACCCTAAACCCTAAACCCTAAACCCTAAACCCTAAACCCTCACAGATCCCTTCAGGCTTTAGCTTGCCGTGCCGATGGATGCACATGCCCGAGGGCTAAGCCGCTGAAACCCCTAAAACCCTGTAACCCTAAAACCCTAAACCCTAAAACCCTAAACCCTAAAAACCCTAAAAACCCTAAAACCCTAACAGCCCTAAAACCCTAAAACCCTAAAACCCTAAAACCCTAAAACCCTAAAACCCTAAAACCCTAAAAGCCCTAAAAGCCCTAAACCTTAGGGTTTAGGGTTTAGGGTTTAACACTAACCCCTACCTACACCCTAACCTCGGCTTCCGGCCCTGGAGACCGCTATTAACCTCCCACCCCTCACGGGATCTTCAGGGTTTAGGGTTTAGGGTTTAGGGTTCACTAGTTCATGGTTGGGATGGCATCAAGAACTTAAATTTCGATTACTTGTTGCGTTTAAGTACCCTTGAAGATGTAAAATGTTACCCCTCATCCCTAAACCCTAAACCCTAAACCCCACTATGACGAAGTCATGGGAACTTCAACCGAACAAACACGCGCTGCTTCCGTCACGGCCCAGAACAAGCGACCCAGGCCGAGGCGGATCGTGCTAAAGACTGAGAACGCTGGGGGTTTAGGGTTTAGGGTTTAGGTTTTAGGGTTTAGAGAGTTTAGAGAGTTTGCAGAGTTTAGGCTTTAGGGAGTTTAGAGTTTAGGGTTTAGGTTTAGGGTTTAGGGTTTAGGGTTTAGGGTTTAGGGTTTAGGGTTTAGGGTTTAGGGTTTAGGGTTTAGGGTTTAGGGTTTTGGGTTTTGGGTTTAGGGTTTAGGGTGATTTCGAGGGTTATCAAGACACAAGAACCCTACTCGAAGGTTCAAGGGCATGTGTGAGTGGGTTTAAAGGCCCAAATACGGTTCTGGCCATACTTACCCTACTTCGAATCCTACTTGCAAGTACTCATGAACCTCCAACCCTAAACCCTAAGCCCTAAACCCTAAGCTCTACACCCTAAACCCTAAGCCCTAAACCCTATCCTGTATGCTCTGATCAGAAGGCCGGAATGACAAACACACTCTGATCTTCGGGTTTAGGGTTTAGGGTTTAGGGTTTAGGCGTTAAGGGTTTAGGGTTTAGGGAGTGAACCTGATCCCATTTGTTTCACGTGCACCCGGTGACAGCAACGCGGGCCTGACGAGGGTGTGTCTGAACTTTCGGACTTGTTCTGGCTTGCTCGGACGAGCGCTGATGGAGAAGGTGATCTCAGTGTGCAGATGCTAAACCCTAAACCCTAAACCCTAAACCCTAAATCCCCTGGATTCGAGCTCCTGTGCCTACGAAAGCATAAGGGTCATAAGCAGCATCCTCGAAGACTGAAGAACTACACTGCCCTCACATGGGAGTTTACGAACAAAAGGGGGACCCCTGATAGAAGCCCCAAATTAATGGTAGGAACCCCCCCCCCCCCCCAATAAGAGAGACCCCTAATTTCGGAAACCCCCACATGGCGCCTTAGCCTCGGGAACAGACAACTCACAGGAACTGAGCACTTGTCAGTCGAGCGGCGCAGTTGCTGACTGTGTCGAACCATTCCTTAAGGGGTGCAGATGGCGCATCACAAGCAGGGCCGCTGTGATCAAGGTTACACTGTGATCGCAGCCCTAAACCCTAAACCTTAACCCTAAACCCTAAACCCTAAGCCCTAAACCCTAAACCGCAGTTCATGATTTCTGCCTGTGGAGCTCAGGAATCCAGCAGTGCGTAGTCTTGCATTGCTAGGCTTCTAGGGGATGCGCCCCTCTAACCCCAGAAGGATTTCGGGGGCTTGCGGCCCCAACACCCAAAGAACCACCATGCACTGAAACGACCTAACTTAAACCCTAAACCCTAAACCCTAAACCCCCAACCCCCCTAAACCCTAAACCCTAAGCCATACTCTGAACTTCTACAGCCTAGAGCCTCCATCCTCAACTACCCTAAACCCCAAACCCAAAACCCTAAACCCTAAACCTTCAAACCTTCAAACACCGAAACCCCCAGCCCAACTTGCAGCTCATGTCGCTCCCCTCATCTGATGCAGTAGGCCCGTCCCCTCCCAGAAGCGCGCCAGACCCTGTTTGGAGGCGGCGTAGGGTCGAGGAGGGTTTATAGGGTTTAAAGGGTTTACAGGGTTGATGACGTTTATGAAGCTTTTAGGGTTTATGAGGCTTACAGGGGTTATAGGGCTTCTAGAGTTCTAGGCTGGGATGACTTCGATGCTGTTAACTTTCCGGCTTTGGGGTTAAGGGCACAGAGCAGGCTTGACGTGGTTGAGGGGTCTCAATTCTGGTCTCCTTGTTCGTTTTGTTTTGTTTTCTTCCCTTTCTTTTCTTTTTTTGGGGGGGGGATACCTGATCTTATTGTTACATACTGTTGCTGAACTGTAGCCATAAGATGCTACAAACCTAACCCCGAAGCCCTAAGCCCCTACACCCTACACCCTAACCCCTAAGCCCTACGCCCTAAGCCCTTAACCCCAAACGGGCTCAAGCCATGGAGCCCCCTTGAACGCGGGAAATCAGCACCTTCAGCCCACAGGCCTAACGTGCCCAAACCGGAGTAGGGGTTTGGGCGCTTGGGTTTGGGGTTTTTGGGGTTTATAGGGTTTATAGGGTTTAGGGTTTATAGGGTTTAGGGTTTAGGCGTTAGGGGTTAGGGTTTAGGGTTGATTCAATTGCATTTTTTATTGGGGGGGGGGGGTATGTCCCCCTTTTGCCAGGCGAACTCCTGTCAGAGGCACTTAAGCTCATGCAGCTCCTACTTGGAGGTTCGGCCTTTAAACGCAGGGCTACAAGCAGCTGATAACCCTGCTTTTAAATAAGTGCGCATAGACCTTCGTCAGAAGTTTCGCGGATCCCAACACAGAGCGCTCACGCCAGACCGCTGAGTCGAATTTTGCTTTGGCACCGAACTCACCCTCACTCTTAGACCCCTGAACACTACTTCAAAACCCAGGGTTTAGGGTTCAGGGTTTAGGGTGTGCAGGGTTTAGGGTGTGCAGGGTTTAGGGTGTGCAGGGTTTAGGGTACCCCTCAACCCCCTAGACCCCCGACAAACCCCCCCTTCCCCGGCACTTCGGCGCCTGACGCGCTCGGAAGCCTAAAAGGAAGACGAGGATGACTGTGGACGCATTCCATATCTGACCTGAGCTTCGGGTCTGCTTTTGGTGATTCTGGTGATTCATTGGGGGGGGGGGGGTACTTAGAAGGTAGGGTTATAAGAGATTCGGGGGATTATGTGGCTATGACTCTGACCTTATTTAGGGTACTTAGCTTTGAGGTGATGGAGGGGTGTTTTGTAGGGGTGTTTTGTGGGGGTGTTTTGTGGGGGTGTTTTGCGGGGTGTTTTGGGGCTGCTAAGAAAGGTGTTTGGGGGTTGCTTGGGGGCAGGGGCGGGGGGGGGGGGGGTACTTAGATGTGGGGTCAGAAGTAGGGTGATGATGGCTATGTCCTTATCCCTGCAAATAAATACGCATGAACCTCCTTATTTAAGCTTGCACCCCCTTGGCTCTCCCTGAACCAGAAACTCAGAACCTTAAACCCTGAACTCTAAACCCTAAACACCCTAAACCCTAAACACCCTAAACCCTAAACACCCTAAACCCGAAACACCCAAAACCCTAAACACCCTAAACCCAAAAACACCCTACACCCTAAACACCCTAAACCCTAAACCCCCTAAACCCTAAGCACCCTAAACCCTAAACCCTAAACTCCAAAAACCCTTCCCACAAACGAAGCGGAAGCTGCTATTGTTCAGCAGGTGCAGGCCCAGATCTTCACGAAACTCTGGGGCCTCCGCAGGTGCGGTTTAGGGTTTAGGGTTTAGGGTTTAGGGTTTAGGGTTTAGGGTTTAGGGTTTAGGGCCGCGGGTCGTACGAGTTGCTTCAGAATTCCCCCCCAAAAAAAAATATACACATTCGTCCTTATACGGGTTTAGGGTTTAGGGTTTAGGCTGTAGGGTTTAGGGTTTTAGGGTTTTAGGGTTTCAAAAAAGTAAAAACATTCTTCCTTACAAGGGTAATATGGGGATCATTATCTTTTGTTTGTTGCGGGTTCTTAAGCAGTAGGGTGACTTTCCAAAAAGGCAAGCTAGGTTGGCCTGTAACCTAGGATTAAAAGGGTGCCCTTTTGTGCTACAAAAGAATTATTTATAAGGGAGGGAATAAGGGAACTACTGGGCATCCCAGCAAGGGTGGGATGCGCTCTTCCTCGGATTTGAACCCTGTAGGGTTTGGGGGTGGGGGTGTAGGGGTTTTGCTGTATTCCTTGCATTAATTTGCCCATGCGGGCCCCCCTCAGCTTTTTCGGGAATTATTCTTGCTTCACCTGGACCTCGGGTTTAGGGTGTAGGGTTTAGGGTTTAGGTTTAGGGTTTAGGGCCGAGGCGGGTCGCGCAGCGCTGAATCACCGTTAGCCGCCATGAAGACGTCGGGAATGAAGGTGCAGGGCTCTATGGCCCATGATGTGTTTAGGACTTCAAGTTTAGGGTTTGGAGCTGAGGGATTTCGGGTTTTAAGGTTTTGGGGTCCACCCTAACCCTAAACCCTAGACCCCAAACCCTAAACCCTAAACCCTAAACCTTAAGGGCTGACCCTTCAGAACATCGCATCCGCTGCACAAGGTGGCCAACCAAGCGGCCACGTCATCCATGTACAGCATCATAAGAGCTACCCTCAGCTGCAAGGCGCTTGGGATTCGGGACTCTCAAACCTCCTCACTCACCCTGGGACCCTAAACCCTAAACCAGAAACCCCTAAACCCCTAAACCCTAAACCCTAAACCAGAAACCCCTAAACCCTTAAACCCTAAACCCTAAACCCCAGAGCCCAGAATTTCAACCTCAGCCCCTAAACCCCTAAACCCCTAAACGCCCAAAACGCCCAAAACACATTATGTACCCCCCAAACACCCCTTGCCCGCATTTAAAGGGTTCTGATGTGTGGGCCCCTGGCTTGTGTGGGGTGTGTAAGGGTCCCGTGTTAGAGAAGGCGAGGCAGTCGAGCTATGAGGGCTTGAATGCATTGAAAGCAGCCTCCCTCCTCTAAGGGTTTAGGGTTTAGGGTTTAGTTCCTCGGCAATGCGGCCTCTGGGGAATTTTCGATTCTGGAGAAACCTTTATAGGGCTCTTAAGGGAGGGGGTAACCCAATCTTCCCGAATACCCCCCCACTTCTCCCTAAAAACTCCCTAAGCTTCCCTGAGGCTCCCTAGGTACCTACCCCCCCTGAATCCCCCTAACCCTAATCCTTAAACCCTGAACCCCAAAGAACCCCAAACCCTAAACCTTTAAGAACCATACACCCCAATGAACCTTCCCTTACGCAACCTAGTTTGCATCCTGAGGGAGGAATACCATTACATCGCTGCCAGAATATGATCTTGGGATCCCCTTATACTAACAGTCCTTAATGGTAATCTCCATTAAGGACTCTTTGTATAAGGGTGAACATCCCAAAAGAATCACTCAAGCTTAAACACCCCTAGTAACCTGGCAGTAAGCCTTCAGAAGGACTGGAATTCCTTAGCAGCAACGCCAGGGTCCATCTGTGAAGCCCCACCCCCACAACCACCAAGAAGAATGAACTCTGTCCCTAAGCCCTAAACCCTAAACCCTGAACCCTGAACCCTAAACCCCATACCCTAAACCATAAACCCCAAACCCTTGCTGACGTCAGCCCCGGTGCAGCGCCGCTGGAAGAGCAAAGAAGGAGGACCGCACGGCCACGGACCCCTCCAATCTCAACGCGGCCTCATAGCCACTTCGCCGGTGCTCGGGTTTCGGGGGCTTAGGGTTTAGGGCTTAGGGTTTAGGGTTTAGGGCTAGGATTTAAGGTTTGGGCTAGGGTTTAGGGTTTTGCGGTTCAATGTTATGTAATTGGCCTTCCCCGCCCCTCACCAGCTTTATAGTGGGTACGGTTGACCCTTGAAACGAGTGTGGGAACAGATGTTTGGAGATCCGGGATCAAAGTTGCTCAAGAGAGGCAGGGCTCCCACCCCCCGCCCAAGTCTGGTTGCAAGAAGCTACGTGGAAAGCTCACTTACCTGCGTGTTGCCTCATTCCCCAAGCAAGCCCGAACCCTGAGCCCTAAGCCCGAAATCACCAAACACCCGAAAGCCCTGAAACGCAAACCCGAACACCTAAAACCCTTGCAACCCGAAACCCTCGAACTCTAAAAACCTGCCCCACTAGAACCTCGAAGCGGTCCAGCACTGAGAATGCCAGTTACCCAGCCGGTTTAAGGTTGAGGTTCAGAGTTAGGGCTGCAGGTTTGAAGGTTTGAGGGTTTAGGGTGTAGGGTTTCGGGTTTAGGGCTTAGGGTTCACGATCTTGGGTTCCAGGTTTAGGGGGTTTTGGATTGAACAAAAATCTAAGCAGGAAATCTTATGGAGCGTCTGGTTCAGGCCCTATACACCCTTCCCAGTCAGGGAGTTTCTCCAGCAACCCTGAGGGGGCGGGGGAGCATGCAGCAGGCCTCCATAAGAGGCATGTAAGGACGCAAAGGCTTCGATGTATGAGGGCTACATGTGCGGGGGTTACATGGGGGGGGCAAATTGCCCTAGACCCTAAATCCTAAACCCTAACCCCTAAACCCTCAAACCCTGAACCCTAAACCCTAAACCCTAAACCCTAAACCCTAAACCTCAAGCGGCATGTTTCAATGCAATCCATCCCGCAGGTGCCTTGAAAAGCCAGTCCTCATTGTAGTCGATCATCCTCGGCTGGCTGTTTCGAACGAATAGCCAGGAGGGCCCCCAACACCCAAAACCCGAAACCCAAACACCCAAACGCCCTCCAAAGCCGTCTGTTGTGTTTAGGGCTCAAGGCTTAGGGCTTCGGGCGCCCGAAACTCTAACCCAACTCGGAAACCTGGGAGTTGGAGACAAGATCTTGACTCCTGGATCGCGAAGGGCGAACCCCTGGCCCTAAGTGCCCAAAGCCAAAAGCATTCGTAACCGGGTTTAGGGTTTAGGGTTTAGGGTTTAGGGTTTAGGGTTTAGGGTTTAGGGTTTAGGGAACACTGCTTGCGGGCAAGGCACCCCCCCTGTCTTCAGCGTCGTTGCCGAAGCAGGGGGGCCAGTGGTTTGGGCAACACAGCTGCGGAGCGTGACCCTAAACCCTAAACCCTGAACCCTGAACCCTGAACCCTAAACCCTAAACCCTAAAATCAACCCTGGAACCTGAACCCTACTTGGAGGTTCATGGGTAGCTGTAAGAGGGGTTATCAGCACCCGAAAGAAGGCAATAACCACCACAGTTACGCTACTTCTAACCCAAATCATAAGCACCCATGAACCTCCAAGTGTGGTCACCCCCCACCAGCGTGTTGCTCGTGTCCCGGAAATCGGAGCCACTCGGCACTCCAGCGCAAAGCAAGCCACAGGCTCGAAAACCACCCCCAAAAATCCCGAACCTTAAAGCCCGAGACCTCCCCTGCCCCCCGCCCCCCCCCCCCCCCAAAAAAAAAGCAAAACCCTGAACCCTAAACCCTAAACCCAAAACCCTAATCCTAAAGCCTAAGCCCTGAGCCCCCCAAAGCCCAGCCTAAAACTTCAAACCTGAGCTCTAAAATTAATTGATTAAACCCTCCCTCCTTCCTAAACCCTAAACCCTAAACCCTAAGCCCTAAGCCCTAAGCCCTAAGCCCTAAACCCTAAACCCTAAACCCTAAACCCTAAACCCTAAACCCTAAACCCTAAACCCGCCCTAATTCAACCCCTCCCTCCTGTGGAGATGCCTCGTGCTGGTGCTGCTCAAGGCGACTCAGCAGTTGGGAGAGGAGGTACGCGGGAACCTGGGAAAATTGGGGCCCGCAGACTGCCATGTGAGGTATGAGATACATAAATACATAAATATGCAGATAAACGTAAGAAAATATACAAATACATAAATAGAAAAGATATAAATATATAAATATATAAATATATAAATATATAAATATATAAATATACAAAATATATAAATATATAAATATATAAATATATACATATATAAATATATAAATATATAAATATCTAAACATATAAACATATACATATCTATATATAATTTTATATATATACATACGTATATATGTGTAGGCCCCATATTTATGCATATCTACATATACACACATATATACATATATACGTTTTTTTGTTACGGGGGGGTTTAGGGGTAAAGGCTTACAGACGGGGCCGCGTGGTGTTCATGAGAGGCCTCCACCTTAAGGCCGGCGCGTAGCGCAGCAAGTCGGCCGCGAGCTTGCAGGTGGTCGCCGGCACCATCTGCCTCTCAACCCTAAACCCTAAACCCTAAACCCTAAACCCTAAACCCTAAACCCTAAACCCTAAACCCTAAACCCTAAACCCTAAACCCTGCCTCCAGAAGGCCAGGCAAAGCACTTGCGCCAGCTCGGGAAGTTGAAGCCATCGGAGCAGGCCCCGGGCTGTGAACCTCGGGATGACCCTTCAAACTTTCCTGAAGGGTTTAGGGTTTAGGGTTTAGGGTTTAGGGTTTAGGGTTTAGGGTTTAGGGTTTAGGGTTTAGGGTTTAGGGTTTAGGGTTTAGGGTTTAGGGTTTAGGGTTTAGCCTTTGAAAAAAGATTCCTAAGTAATGGTCCTCTTAAACCCCAATAAGGGAACATATTTCCTAGGTTTAACCCTCTTGAACCCAATGAGGAAAAATGCGAAATATAACCCTCTTCAACCCAACAGGGGAAAATGTCCTAAGTACAACCCTTTGGAGTAAACGTGTCCTAAGCATAATCCTCTTAAACCCCAATGAGGGAAAACACACACACAAAATGTCCCAAGGGCCTACCCCTGAACCCTAAACCCTGAACCCTAAACCCTGAACCCTAAACCCTAAACCCTAAACCCTAAACCCTAAACCCTAAACCCTTGCCGAGGAGCCCTTCCTCATCGCCGTCAGCGTCGGCTCGGCACCGGCGCTTCTCCAGCGCTTCTTGCAGCAGGGAATCGGCGGCCGAGGCTGCGTTGGGCTCCTCTACTCTTTAGGGTTTAGGGTTTAGGGTTTAGGGTTTAGGGTTTAGGGTTTAGGGTTTAGGGTTTAGGGTTTAGGGTTTAGGGTTTAGGGTTTAGGGTTTAGGAGTAGGTCCTTGGGTCATTTTTGCTTAAGAACCCCAAAAAATGAACAATAATCATAGTAATAGTAGTACCCCCTATATTGCCCTTATGAGGAATACTATTTGCCTAAGAACCCCAAACAATGCAAGACGTATAGTCCCTGTATTGCCCTTATAAGAACTTTTTCTTATTAAGCAGAGCGTAGTCCTTGTAGGTCTCCCAGAGGTCTGACAGCTCCACCCCTCCGCGGGCAACAAGGGGCCCAAGCCAACGGAAGAGAGTCGTGGAGCAGAGCCGAGGGCGGACATGGTCCGTCTCTTGCACCTTACTAGCCCAATAACCATATCATAATATGGGCACCCTTTTTTTGGTTGGTTTCTTATAAACCCTAAACCCTAAACCCTAAACCCTAAACCCCCAAAAAGCGAAGAGGGTACCGCTGGGCTACCAAGGCACGTGTTCGTGCAGGAGGGGCTCTTCCATGCCGGAAGCCAACAGCCATGACCCAGCCGTGGCTCATCAGACGGCTGCTTTTCAAGGGAGCCCCCGCACTTAGTTTAGGGTTTAGGGTTTAGGGTTTAGGGTTTAGGGTTTAGGGTTTAGGGTTTCTGATTCTCAAACGAGCTGTTCAACATGCCTCCTATTTTGCTGGCCGGGAGCTCAAAGGTGCCCGACAACCCTATAAACCCCAAACCCTAAACTTTATGTGTTGGCACTGAAGCGGATGTGGCCCTTAGCGCCCGCATGGACTTAGGTGCCTAGAAGCTATCGAAAACGGGGTTTTGGGGGTCCCTAAACCCTAAACCGTAAACCCTAAACCCTAAACCCTAAACCCTAAACCCTAAACCCTAAACCCTAAACCCTAAACCCTAAACCTAAACCCGAAACCCTGTACATATGCACAACACCCTCCACACCTATGCCGAAGCTGCCAGCGTGCTACTGCTCGTGTGTAACTTGAGAACCCAGGGAGAGGCCTGGGGCTCAATTTGAGTTTCGGATGTTTAGGGTTTAGGGCTTGGGGTTTAGGGTTTAGGGCTTGGGGTTTAAGGTTTAGGGTTTAGGGTTTAGGGTTTAGGGTTTAGGGCTTGGGGTGCAGGGTTTAGGGTTCAGGGATTCAATGGCCTCATGCGTGAAGCTGCAGCTGCGGGCGATTCAGTCATGGTAGCATCTCTGCTCTTCAGCTCCCTGATGCGCCACATTCGACTTCAGTGCGAACCACCCTAAACCCTAAACCCTAAACCCCAACCCTAAACCCTACACCTCTCAGAAGCTGGTGTTTTTCCCCCTCCTTCCCCAAGTCACTGCAGCGGCGTTTTGCCACTCTCGGGTTCATGGCCCTTGTGGGCATGAGCTAATTTCAGGTATGATACAGGGAAGCTATTTGGAGCTCAGTGCAGTCATCCTGCAAGGGTCAACATGGGATGACGCGGCACATGCCGGCGCATGCTCTGTCACACACACTGGGGTTTAGGGTTTAGGGTTTAGGGTTTAGGGTTTAGGGTTTAGGGTTTAGGGTTTAGGGTTCAATGGAGTTGTAGAAGCCACATAAGGCATAGACAACCCAAGTGGCGAGATTCGCGGCAGGCGGGGGGGGGGGGGGGGGGTGTGGTCGACCACAGGGCTTTCTCAAAGGGCCTCTTCGTGAAAGTTCCTGCGGTGCCATCTTTAACTGCACTTCTACGCATGCTGCTCTCACCCACACTGCAAACGGTCACTGAAATCAGGCAGCACGCTAGCGGTGTGACTTTACCGCGCATACACTTGAAGGTCCATGGGTGCGGATAAGTAGGGTGATAAGTACCCCATGCAAGGCTATAACGATGGAGTAGTCATACCATCAGGGAACCTTGAGCCAAACACGGGCAGAAGGGTTCCACTGGGCTAGCAAGTATGGCTTTGCTACAGTATATCATACCACTACCATTGCGAATGCTACGTATGCCTATTCGACGAGTACCGTTATTACTAAGCTATTGCACGATGTATTCCAGCTAATTGTTAGCTAAACCCAAAAACCTCAACCCTGCACCCTGAACCCTAATTATTATTGCTACGAATATCTCGTTGTAATTATAAGGGAATCCTACTCCTTGGAGATCTATATTGGGGGTCCCCTCTGTCAGCAAACCCCCATATGAGGGCGACTAAACCCTAAACCCTAAACCCTAAACCCTAAACTCTAAATCCACAGTGGCCTCGTTGACCCGGGAGTGGCAGCATCTCTTGCCTACGAGAACAGAGGGGTTTAGGGTTTTACTAACAGGGTCTAGGGTTTAGGGTTAGGGTTTAGGGTTCAGGGTTTAGGGTTTAGGCTTTAGGGTTTAGGTTGGGATGTTGCCCCGTATACTAACAGTCCTTACTAGGGAATATACTAGGGGGTACCATACTCCCGAGTAAGGACGGTCAGTACAAGGGGAACATCCCAAGGTTTCGGGCTTGAGCTTGACCCTAAACCCTAAACCCTAAACCCTAAACCCTAAACCCTAAACCCCAAACCCTCAACCCTAAAACCCTTTAGGGGCTTTCAGGGGCTTTGAGAGCGGCCAAGGTCGCTTTTGAAGAGGGTTTAGGGCTTAGGGCTTAGGGTTTAGGGTTTAGGGTTTAGGGATAGGGCTCTTTTCGACAAGGTTGCCCAGGCACCAGGGTGAAGGGGGTTGAGGGCTGAGGATTTGGGCTGTCGAGAGACGGCTGTTCAGGGGTTTAGGGTTTAGGGTGTAGGGCTTAGGGCTTAGGGCTTAGGTTTAGGGATAGGGCTTTTTTCGACAAGGTTGCCCAGGCACCAGGGTGAAGGGGGTTGAGGGCTGAGGATTTGGGCTGTCGAGAGTCGGCTGTTCAGGGGTTTAGGGTTTAGGGTTTAGGGTTTAGGGTTTAGGGTTTAGGGTTTAGGGTTTAGGGTTTAGGGTTTAGGGTTTCGTTTTGAACCGGCTTGGGGTTTCGGGTTGGGATGTTCCCCTTTTTGCTGACCGTCCTCCAATAGATATTATCATAGGGGGTACTATAATCCCTACTAAGGCCTGTTAGTATAAGGGGGAACCTCCCAAGGGTTAGGGTTCCTGGATCCAGAATGAAAACAAGCAAGCCCTTGCTTTGTGTCATGGGGTCTGATCCCCAATCCCCCTAAACCCTAAACCCTAAACCCTAAACCCTACACCCTAAACCCTAAACCCAAAACCCTAAACCCTAAACCCAAAACCCTAAACCCGCCCTACAGTACCGGGGGGGCCATCCTAGATGTCGAAGCTTCTCGAGTTCTTCCCGGGGTGTGAAGGAAGCACTACATGAGACATTCCAAGCCGTTATCTCTCCCTCACCCAGAGCCCGATGCCAAAGGCCTCGAGTTGTAAACCGGGTTTAGGGTTTATAGGGTGTAGGGTTTAGGGTTTTTAGGGTTTAGGGTTTAGGGTTGAGGGTTTAGGGTTTAGGGTTTAGGGTTGACGGTTCAGCCTCTGCCAGGAGTTTTTCAAAACAGCAGACTACCCAGCTGTAACTGTCCTGCAGCACCCCTAAACTCCCCTGAATGCCCAGAAACCTCAAAACTCCGGTCCGAGACGGCGTGGCATCTTTCGTCTAATATGCATGTTACAAGCAGTCGCCCTAAACCCTAAACCCTAAACCCTAACCCCTAAACCCTAAACCCTAAACCCTAAGCCCCATATAAACCCTACACCCTACAAACCCGAAACCCTAAACCCCAAACCCTCAACCCGAAACCTACACCACAGAATCGCTGATCCCGGCATCCGTAAACCCTAAACCCTAAACCCTAAACCCTATTGTCCCAGCCTGGAGGCTGGCAGGCCCAAGGGCATCTCAAACTCCTCCGGGCATGGGCAGCATTTTTTGGGGTGTAGGGTTTAGGGTTTAGGGTTTCGGGTTTAGGGTTTAGGGTTTAGGGTTTAGGGTTTAGGGTTTAGTCTTCAGCAAGCGCCTTCTTCTTGAAGGTTCGTGGTTGTAACCCCACCTATTGAGGACAAACTACGGATACCCTACTGATGATACCCAGGTTCTATCTTCCCATGTACCCCCAAGTAGCACTTCACACCGGGAAAGATCCCTAAACCCCAAACCCCAAACCCCAAACCCAAACCCCAAACCCCAAACCCCAAACCCCAAACCCCAAACCCCAAACCCCAAACCCCAAACCCCAAACCCCAAACCCCAAACCCTAAACCCTAAACCCTAAACCCTAAACCCTGAACCCTGAACCCTGAACCCTAACCCTACACAAGCAGATGGCTCTCCTCGGCTTCGCGCGACTTCCTCGGCGTACCCTGGACGTCCTGAATGAGATGGGACTTATGGCTCGGGATTTCGCACGAGCCATCTGCTGGTTTTTGCGTTTAGGGCTTAGGGTTTAGGGTTCAGGGAGAACCGAACCCCCCCTAAGTTTATCATAAGCCGGCTCGTACAAAGCCGGGCTTATAAAAGCAACAAAAACCTTCACACATTGCCAAGGCGAGCCACCCAAGTTTTCTCAAGTTCAAACGAAGATTGGCGGGGAGGGATGTCTGGTGCATAGTTGTGATAGTCATAAAAATAAAACAAAGATCTTATTCCTTATTGAGTTTAAGTACCCTGAAAAATGCAAAATGTTTCCCCAGCTATGACAAAGATGTAGGGCCTGTGGCTTGGAAGTGACTTCGACTCCCGCTGCTTGCGGGGGGCTTGTGAAGCTGGACTTCGCTGGGCTTGAAGCTCTGGTCACAACTGGATCCTGAAATAGAGTTGGGGGAGGAGCGGGGGCCGGGGGGGGCTGGGGGGGGGCGGGGGGGGCTTCTACCATTATCCTGAAGCCGACTTGCCACGAAGATGCTGAGAGGTACCCCTGAGCCTGGCTATAGGCTAGATCAGCCCTCAAACCTTAGACGCCGTAAACCAAACACATGTTCTGTTCCCTAGACGTGACAGGCACCTACAGCACAGAGGTTTAGGGTTTAGGGTTCAGGGTTTAGGGTTTAGGGTTTAGGGTTTGGGGTTTGGGGTTTGGGGTTTAGGACACTGGGGCACAGGGAAAACCACAAGGCCTGGACACTTTCCAGGGCCGGCACTGGGTTCGAGGGCACCGGCAGGCCGGGAAGAACGAGACTGGGAAGCACCTGCATTGGTGTGAGTCCTTAAACTTAGGGTTTAGGGTTTAGGGTTTAGGGTTTAGGGTTTAGGGTTTAGGGTTCAGGGTTTAGGGTTTAGAGTCTAGGGTCTTCGGGACGATGCCTGTGCTGCTTCATGCTGTGCACTGTTGAGGACTGTTGGTGTAAGGGGGAACATCCCAACGCATCCCACTTAGCATGTGAATTGTAAGTAACCGTTGGCACCATCGCTCTACGACTCTTTGCTTAAGAACCCCCCCCCCCCCCAAAAAAAAAAAAAAAAACTTTAATAATCCGTATGTTGCCCTTATTATAAGGAACACTCTTTTTTGTACTTTTAGGGGGGGGGGGGGGGGGCTTCTAGAGCAAATAGTAGTCTAAGGTACCTGAGCGAGGACGGCGCTGCAAGTTGCCCTGAAGCAGCTCCTAGTGGCCTCCGTAGGGTTTAGGGTTTTTAGAGTTTAGGGTTTAGGGTAGCATGCGTTTATACCCAGAAGGGACCTCGAGACTTTTAACTTCTTGGGGGGGGAGGGGAGGGGGAGGGGCTAAATGTTGCGGGGAAAATTCGAACCCTAAACCCGAAACCCTAATCTTAAACCCTAAACCCAAGGGGTTCTCATGCACACCACGCCGAGTCCAAAGCCACCTTGTCATCGGGCTCGTCGCGAGCTTCTGGCGGCCAGTAGTCAGGCCTGAAGTGGCATTGGAGCTTAGAGCTACAGGCCATTTAGGGTTTAGGGTTTAGGGTTTAGGGTTTAGGGTTTAGGGTTTAGGGTTTAGGGTTTAGGGTTTAGGGTTTAGGGTTTAGGGTTTAGAGCTACAGCGCTTCAAAGATCTTCGAAGGGTTTGAGGTTACTTTTTGGGTTCAGGGATGGTCGGCTGGGATGATGGCTTAATTTCAGGAGGGGGGGGGGGGGGGGTGAGGGTTTAGGGGAAAGCCACGAGAAGCCTCAAGCCCTTGAATCAACCAGCTGCAAGGACACCAGGGGGCTCTCATCATGAAGAACCCCAGAACCCCCCCATCGAATCCTACCCTAAACCCTAAACCCTAAACCCTAAACCCTAAACCCTAAACCCTAAACCCTAAACCCTAAACCCTAAACCCTAAACCCTAAGCCCTAAGCCCTAAGCCCTAAACCCTAACCTAAACCCTAAACCCTCAATGGTGGTGTCTGGACTTCCTTGCCCCTTCCCTCCCCCCCCCCCTTCCATGTGCACAAGCTTGTGAGGATTTGGGTTTTTTAGGGTATACATTGAGCTGTAAAGATACTATGTAGGAACCCCCCTTACAGCCAGTATAGACTATAGTCACATGGCTCCTCAGGGTAAGAGGGCATAGGGGCTGACAGAGTCTTGGAACCAAAGGCTTCGTGTTGACGGGCGCAAGGTTCCTTCAGGATGTTCTTCAGAGTTTTCGCGCCCATGCCGCGACCTCTCCCTTAAACCCCAAACCCCCGAACCGCTAAAGGCTAAACCCTAAACAAGAATTAGAAGCTTACCGTCAAGTTTAGGGGCTCAGTAAACCCTAAACCCTAAACCCTAAACCCTAAACCCTAAACCCTAAACCCTAAACCCTAAACCCTAAACCCTAAACCCTAAACCCTAAACCCTAAACCCTAAAGACAAGGTAACAGCCTTGATTTCTTAGATATCTTCGGTATGACGGGTGCCTGGGCGGGGAAGGCGGATCGCTCACCTCCGCCTTTCGTGCCCAAGTGCGTGAAGCCGTTTAGGGTTTAGGGTTTAGGGTTTAGGGTTTAGGAATTAGGGGTTTAGGGTTTAGGGTTTAGGGTTTAGGGCTAGGGTTTAGGGGAGGAGGGTTGGGGGGAGGGGAGAGGGGGGAGTCGATGACGATGGTCGGTTACAAGTTCTAGCCTACATATACCCTCAGAGGGCAGGAAGCCGTGCCCTTCAATGACTGGGAAGGCACCCCAAACCCTCAACCGTAAAACCTAAACCCTAAACCCTAAAATCCTAAATCCCTAAACCCTAAACCCTAAATCCTAAACCCCTAAACCCTAAACAGGGTTGAGGGTTTAGGGTTAAGGGTTTCAGGTTTAGGAGCCCTGCACTTTGGGCAGAGTCTTCTAGCTCTCCAAGGCTCCCAAGGCAGTGCAGAGGCTCGGTGTAGACCCTCTTGCTCAGAGGCCTTTTAAGGGTTGGAGTTTTTTGGGGCCCTACATAAACCCTAAACCCTAAACCCTACACCCTAAACCCTAAACCCTAAAGGGCAGCGATTTTTTTCTTATGCTCCCCCCGCTTTTTCTTATGCGGTCTGCCCCGGCGATTTTTTTCTTATGCTCCGCCACTTTTTTAATTATGCTCCCCCCCCCCATTATGCTGGAAGGTGCTTTTTCTTATGCTGAAGGTGCCCTTTTTTATGCTACAGATGTCGGGGGTTATGCTATCGGTTTCCCCCCCGAACCCTTGAAATTCTGAAATTCTGGAGCTCTAGAACCCTGTGAAGGCGCTTAAGGGTGTGTGTGTGTGTGCGGGTGTGTGTGTGTGTGTGTCTGCGTGTGTCTGCGTGTGTCTGCGTGTGTCTGCGTGTGTCTGCGTG
>CAJNDS010001053.1:0-38071 GCA_905221605.1 Symbiodinium natans
TTTGTCGGTGTTTTTGTCTCGAAGTGGTGCCCCCTCAGATGTGTTGCGGGTGTCTTGGAAGTGGTGCTCCGCACTAAGATGTACGGTTTGTTGTCGATGTCTTGGTTTCGAAGTGGTGCCGACAATATCAAGGCCTTTGTTTTTTTGTCTCGCTGTCTTTCTTACAGCTCCTTGCGAAAGAGTGACTGACTGCACTCTCGACATTCTGCTACGCCAGCACTAAGATGTATGATTTGGTCTCGTCGAAGTACTGCCCCAGTACAAAGATGTACGATTTGTTGCCGGTGTCTTGGTCTCGAATCGAAGTGGTGCCCCAGCATGAAGATGGAAGATTTGTTGCCGGTGTCTTGGTCTTCGAAGTGGTGCCCAAGCACTGAGACATACGATTTTGTTACCGGTGTCTTGGTGTCGAAGTGGTGCCCCAACACTGGAATGCACGATATGTTGCGGGTGTCTTGGTCTCGAATTGGTTCCCCAGCATTAAGATGTACGATTTTTGCCGGTGTCTTGGTCAAGTGGGGCCCCAGCACTTAGATGTACGATTTGTTGCCGGAGTCTTGGTTTCGAAGTGGTTCCCAAACACTGAGATCTACGATTTATTGGCGGTGTCTTGATCTCGAACTCGTGCCCCAGCACGAGAATCCAAGATTTGTTGCCGGTGTCTTGGCCTCGAATTGGTGCCCCAGCACGAAGATGTACGATTTGTTGCCGGTGTCTTGGTATCGGAGTGGTAAGATATACGATTTGTTGGCGAAGTTTTGGTTTCGAAGTGGTGCCAGCACAAAGATGTACACTTTGTTGCCGCTCTCTTGGTCTCGAAGTGGTGCGCCAGCACAAATATGTACGATTTGTTGATGGTTTCTTGGTTCGAAATGGTGGCCCAGTACTGAGATGTACGTTTTTTGCCAGTGTCTTGCTGGAGACGTGGTCTCGAAGCGGTGCCCAGCACAAAAATTGACGGGGTCTTGGTATCGAAGTGGTGCCCCAACATTAAGATGGACGATTTGTTGCTGGTGTCTTGGTTTCGAAGTCGTGCCCCAGCACTGAGGTATAGGATTTGTTGCTGGTGTCTTGGTCTCGAAGTGGTGCCTCAGCACTTAAATGTGCGGTTTGTTGCCGGGGTCTTGGTCTCGAAGTGGCGCCCCAACATTAAGATGTACAATGTATTGCCGGTATCTTGGTTTCGAAGCGGTGCCCCAGCACGTAGCTGTACGACTTGCTGATGGTGTCCTGGTCTCGAAGTGGCAGCCCAGCATCAAGATGTACGATGTGTTGCCGGTGTCTTGGTCTGTCTTGGTCTCGTGGTGCCCCACTAAGATTTACGAATTGTTGCCAGGGTCTTGATCTCGAAGTGGTTCCCCAACACTAAGATATACGATTTGTTTCCTGTATCTTGGTCTCGAAGTGCTGCCCCAACACTAAGATGTACGATTTGTTGTCGGTGTCTTGGTCACGAAGTGGTGCCCCCCAGCACTAATGTGCACAATTTGTTGCCGGTGTCTTGGTCTCGAAGTGGTGTCCCTGCACTAAGATGTCCGATTTGTTGCCGCTTGGTGTCGAATTGGTACCCCAGCCCCCAGCACGAGGATATATGATTTGTGGCCGGTGTCTTGGTCTGTTGCCGGTGTCTTGAACTCGAAGTGGTGCCCCAGCACTAACATGTACGATTTGTCGGAGCGATGCCCCAGCATTCAGATGTATGATTTGTTTTTCGGTGTCTTTGTCTCGAAGTGGTGCCCCAGCACCAAAATGCTGAGATCAATACGATCTCTTGCCGGTGTCTTGATCTCGATGTGGTGCCCCAGAACTAGAATCCAAGATAAGTTACGGTTGTCTTGTTCTCGAATTGGTGCCCCCGCACTCAGAAGTACAATTTGTTGCCGTGCAGGATTTGTAGGTTTCGAAGTGGTGCCCAGCACAAAGGTGTCTAGGTCTCGAAATGGTGCGCCATAGCAAAAATGTACGATTTGTTGATGGTTTCTTGGCTCGAAGTGGTGGCCCAATTCTGAAATGTTGCCGGTGTCTTGCTAGTGAGCTCCAGCACTAATATACAAAGGGGTTGACGTCTCACAGTGGCGCCCCAGCACTTGTACGATTTGTTGCTCGTATGTTGGTATCAAAGTGGTGCCCCAGAATAAAGATGGACGATTTGCTGCCGGTTTCTTGGTCAAGTGGCGCCCAAGCACTGAGATGTTCGATTTGTTGCCGGTGGCCGGTGTCTTGGGTTCGAAGTGGTGCCCCTGTACGAAGCTCTACGACTTTTTTATGGTGTCTTGGTCTCGAAGTGGCAGCCGAGCATCAAGATGTACGATGTCTTGGTCTCGTGGTGCCCCAGCAAGAAAATTTACGAATACGAATTGTTGCCGGGGTCTTGGTCTCGAACCCCCAACACAAAGATGTACGATTTGTTCCGGTATCTTGGTTTCGAAGTGCTGCCCCAGCACAAAGATGTACGATTTGTTGCCAGTGCGTTGGTCTCGAAGCACTAGAATGCACGATTTTTTGATCGTGTCTTGGTCTCGAATTGGTGCCCCAGCACTAAGATGCTCGATTTGTTGCCCGTGTCTTGGTCAAGTAGTGCGCCAGCTCTTAAATGTATTATTTGTTGCCGGTTTCGAATATACGAATTGTTGCCGGGGTCTTGGTCTCGAACCCCCAACACAAAGATGTACGATTTGTTCCGGTATCTTGGTTTCGAAGTGCTGCCCCAGCACAAAGATGTACGATTTGTTGCCAGTGCGTTGGTCTCGAAGCACTAGAATGCACGATTTTTTGATCGTGTCTTGGTCTCGAATTGGTGCCCCAGCACTAAGATGCTCGATTTGTTGCCCGTGTCTTGGTCAAGTAGTGCGCCAGCTCTTAAATGTATTATTTGTTGCCGGTTTCGAATATACGATTTGTTGCCGGTGTCTTGGTCTCGAAGTGGTGCCTCAGCACTTAGATGTACTTTTTGTTGTCGGTGTCTTGGTCTCGAAGTTGTGCCCCAACATTCAGATGTACGATGTGTTGCCGGTATCTTGGCCTCGAAGTGGTGCCCCAGCACGGGGCTGTACGACTTGTTGATGGTGTCTTAGTCTCGAAGTGGTAGCATAGCATCAAGATGTACGATGTATTGCCGGTGTCTTGGTCTGTCTTGCTGTCGTGCTGCCCGAGCACGAAGATTTACGAATTGTTGTATGTGTCTTTCTGGTATCTTGGTCTCGGATTCTAGCCCCAGCACTAAGATGTAAGATTTGTTGCCGGTATCTTGGTCTCGAACAGATTCCCCAGCACTCATATACAATTGGTTGCCGGTGTCTTGGTCTCGAAGTGGTGCCCCAGCACTGACATGTACGATTTGTTGCCTTTGGTATATTGGACACCAGCACGAGGATGTACGGTTTCGTGTCGGTGTCTTGGTCTGTTGCCGGTGTCTTGGCCTCGAAGTGGTGCCCCAGCATTAAGCTGCACGGTTTGTCGGAGCGATGCCCCAGCGGCTTTTCGGTGCTTTTTTTGGTCTCGGGGTGGTGCTCCCTGAGATGTGCTGCGGGTGTCTTGGAAGTGGTCCCCCCACACTAAGATGTACGGTTTGTTGCCGGTGTCTTGATCTCGAAGTGGTGCCGACAACATCAAGGCCTGTGTTTTTGTCTCGCTGTCTTTCTTACAGCTACTTGCGAAAAGTGATTGACTGCACTCTCGACATTCTGCTGCGCCAGCACTGAAATGTACGATTTGTTGCCGGTGTTTTGGTCTCGAAGTAGTGCCCCAGTACTAAGATGTACGATTTGTTGCCGGTGTCTTGGTATTGGAGTGGTAAGATGTGCGATTTGGTGCCGGTGTCTTGGTATCGAAGTGGTGCCCCAGCACTTAGATGTACGATTTGTTGCCAGAGTCTTGGTCTCGAAGTGGTTCCCAAGCACTGAGATCTACGATTTATTGCCAGTATCTTGATATCGAAGTGGTTCCCCAGCACTAGACTCCAAGATTTGTTGCCGGTGTCTTGGTCTCGAATTGGTGCGCCAGCACTAAGATGTACGATTTGTTGCCGGTGTCTTGGTATCGGAGTGGTAAGATATACGATTTGTTGCCGGTGATTTGGTTTCGAAGTGGTGCCCAGCACAAAGATGTACACTTTGTTGCCGCTCTCTTGGTTTCGAAGTGGTGCGCCAGCGCAAAGATGTACGATTTGTTGATGGTGTCTTGGTTCGAAGTGGTGGCCCAGTACTGAGATGTACGTTTTGTTGCCGGTGTCTTGCTGGTGACGTGGTCTCGAAGCGGTGCCCAGCACTAAAATGTACCATTTGTTGCCGGTCTTGAAGTGGTGCCCCAGCATTCATATGCACAACTTGTTGGCGGTGTCTTGGTCTCGAAGTGGTGCCCCAGCACTGAGATGTACGATTTGTTGCCGGTGTCTTGGTGTCGAATTGATACCACAGCACGAGGATGTACGATTTATTGCCGGTGTCTTGGTCTGTTGCCGGTGTCTTGGCCTCGAAGTAGTGCCCCAGCACTAAGCTATACGATTTGTCGGAGCGATGCCCCAGCATTCAGATGTATGATTTGTTCTTCGTTGTTTTTGTCTCGAAGTGCTGCCCCCTGAGATTTGTTGCCGGTGTCTTGGAAGTGGTGTCCCCGCACTAAGATGGATGTACGGTTTGTTCCCGATATCTTGGTCTCGTGGTGCCCCAGCAGTAAGATTTACGAATTGTTGTCGGGGTCTTGGTCTCGAAGCCCCAACACTAAGATGTACGACTTGTTTCCGGTATCTTGGTCTCGAAGTGCTGCCCCAGCATTGAGATATACGATGTGTTGCCGGTATCTTGGCATCGAAGTGGTGCCCCAGCACGAGGCTGTACGACTTGTTGATGGTGTCTTAGTCTCGAAGTGGTAGTCCAGCATCAAGATGTACGATGTATTGCCGGTGTCTTGGTCTGTCTTGGTCTGTCTTGGTGTCGTGCTGCCCGAGCACGAAGATTTACGAATTGTTACATGTGTCTTGGTCTCGAGATGGTTTTATCAGCATGAAGATGTACGATTTGTTTCCGGTATCTTGGTCTCGAAGTCCTGCCCCAGCATTAAGATGTAAGAATTGTTGCCGGTACCTTGGTCTCGAAAAGGTGCCCCAGCACTCATATGCACAATTTGTTGACGGTGTTTTGGTCTCGAAGTGGTGCTTCAGCATTGAGATGTACGATTTGATACCGGTGTCTTGGTGTCGCATTGATACCACAGCACGAGGATGTACGATTTATTGCCGGTGTCTTGGTCTGTTGCCGGTGTCTTGGCCTCGAAGTGGTGCCCCAGCACTAAGCAAACCCTAAACCCTAAACCCTAAACCCTAAACCCTAAACCATAAACCCTAAACCCTAAACCCTAAACCCTTAACCCTAACCTCTCGTGGTGCCCCACTAAGATTTACGAATTGTTGCCAGGGTCTTGATCTCGAAGTGGTTCCCCAACACTAAGATGTACGATTTGTTTCCTGTATCTTGGTCTCGAAGTGCTGCCCCAGCACTAAGATGTACGATTTGTTGTCGGTATCTTGGTCACGAAGTGGTGCCCCCCAGCACTAATGTGCACAATTTGTTGCCGGTGTCTTGGTCTCGAAGTGGTGTCCCTGCACTAAGATGTACGATTTGTTGCGCTTGGTGTCGAATTGGTACCCCAGCCCCCAGCACGAGGATATACGATTTGTGGCCGGTGTCTTGGTCTGTTGCAGGTGTCTTGAACTCGAAGTGGTGCCCCAGCACTAACATGTACGATTTGTCGGAGCGATGCCCCAGCATTCAGATGTATGATTTGTTTTTCGGTGTCTTTGTTTCGAAGTGGTGCCCCAGCACCAAAATGCTGAGATCAACACGATCTCTTGCCGGTGTCTTGATCTCGATGTGGTGCCCCAGAACTAGAATCCAAGATAAGTTACGGTTGTCTTGTTCTCGAATTGGTGCCCCCGCACTCAGATGTATAGTTTGTTGCCGTGCAGGATTTGTTGGTCTCGAAGTGGTGCCAGGCACAAAGGTGTCTAGGTCTCGAAATGGTGCGCCAAAGCAAAAATGTACGATTTGTTGATGGTTTCTTGGCTCGAAGTGGTGGCCCAATTCTGAAATGTTGCCGGTGTCTTGCTAGTGAGCTCCAGCACTAATATACAAAGGGGTTGACGTCTCACAGTGGCGCCCCAGCACTTGTACGATTTGTTGCTCGTATGTTGGTATCAAAGTGGTGCCCCAGAATAAAGATGGACGATTTGCTGCCGGTTTCTTGGTCAAGTGGCGCCCAAGCACTGAGATGTTCGATTTGTTGCCGGTGGCCGGTGTCTTGGGTTCGAAGTGGTGCCCCTGTACGAAGCTCTACGACTTTTTTATGGTGTCTTGGTCTCGAAGTGGCAGCCGAGCATCAAGATGTACGATGTATTGCCGGCGTCTTGGTCTCGTGGTGCCCCAGCAAGAAAATTTACGAATTGTTGCCGGGGTCTTGGTCTCGAACCCCCAACACAAAGATGTACGATTTGTTCCGGTATCTTGGTTGCGAAGTGCTGCCCCAGCACAAAGATGTACGATTTGTTGCCAGTGCGTTGGTCTCGAAGCACTAGAATGCACGATTTTTTGATCGTGTCTTGGTCTCGAATTGGTGCCCCAGCACTAAGATGCTCGATTTGTTGCCCGTGTCTTGGTCAAGTAGTGCGCCAGCTCTTAAATGTATTATTTGTTGCCGGTTTCGAATATACGATTTGTTGCCGGTGTCTTGGTCTCGAAGTGGTGCCTCAGCACTTAGATGTACTTTTTGTTGTCGGTGTCTTGGTCTCGAAGTTGTGCCCCAGCATTCAGATGTACGATGTGTTGCCGGTATCTTGGCCTCGAAGTGGTGCCCCAGCACGGGGCTGTACGACTTGTTGATGGTGTCTTAGTCTCGAAGTGGTAGCATAGCATCAAGATGTACGATGTATTGCCGGTGTCTTGGTCTGTCTTGCTGTCGTGCTGCCCGAGCACGAAGATTTACGAATTGTTGCATGTGTCTTTCTGGTATCTTGGTCTCGGATTCTAGCCCCAGCACTAAGATGTAAGATTTGTTGCCGGTATCTTGGTCTCGAACAGATTCCCCAGCACTCATATACAATTTGTTTGACGGCGTTTTGGTCTCGAAGTGGTGCCCCAGCACTGACATGTACGATTTGTTGCCTTTGGTGCCAGCACGAGGATGTACGGTTTCGTGTCGGTGTCTTGGTCTGTTGCCGGTATCTTTGTCTCGAAAAGGTGCCCCAGCACTCATATTCACAATTTGTTGACGGTGTTTTTGTCTCGAAGTGGTGCTTCAGCATTGAGATGTACGATTTGTTGCCGCTTTGTGTCGAATTGGTACCCCAGCACGAGGATGTACGGTTTCTTGTCTGTGTCTTGGTCTATTGCCGGTGTCTTGGCCTCGAAGTGGGTGCCGAAGCACGATTTGTCGGAGCGATGCCCCAGCATTCAGATGTATGATTTGTTTGTCGGTGTTTTTGTCTCGAAGTGGTGCCCCCTCAGATGTGTTGCGGGTGTCTTGGAAGTGGTGCTCCGCACTAAGATGTACGGTTTGTTGTCGATGTCTTGGTTTTGAAGTGGTGCCGACAACATCAAGGCCTTTGTTTTTTTGTCTCGCTGTCTTTCTTACAGCTCCTTGCGAAAGAGTGACTGACTACACTCTCGACATTCTGCTACGCCAGCACTAAGATGTATGATTTGGTCTCGTCGAAGTAGTGCCCCAGTACAAAGATGTACGATTTGTTGCCGGTGTCTTGGTCTCGAATCGAAGTGGTGCCCCAGCATGAAGATAGAAGATTTGTTGCCGGTGTCTTGGTCTTCGAAGTGGTGCCCAAGCACTGAGACATACGATTTTGTTACCAGTGTCTTGGTGTCGAAGTGGTGCCCCAACACTGGAATGCACGATATGTTGCGGGTGTCTTGGTCTCGAATTGGTGCCCCAGCATTAAGATGTACGATTTGTTGCCGGTGTCTTGGTCAAGTGGGGCCCCAGCACTTAGGTGTACGATTTGTTGCCGGAGTCTTGGTCTCGAAGTGGTTCCCAAACACTGAGATCTACGATTTATTGCCGGTGTCTTGATCTCGAAGTAGTGCCCCAGCACGAGAATCCAAGATTTGTTGCCGGTGTCTTGGCCTCGAATTGGTGCCCCAACACGAAGATGTACGATTTGTTGCCGGTGTCTTGGTATCGGAGTGGTAAGATATACGATTTGTTGGCGAAGTTTTGGTTTCGAAGTGGTGCCAGTACAAAGATGTACACTTTGTTGCCGCTCTCTTGGTCCCGAAGTGGTGCGCCAACACAAATATGGACGATTTGTTGATGGTTTCTTGGTTCGAAATGGTGGTCCAATACTGAGATGTATGTGTTATTGCCGGTGTCTTGCTGGAGACGTGGTCTCGAAGCGGTGCCCAGCACAAAAATGTACCATTTGTTGCCGGTCTTGAAGTGGTGCCCCAGCACAAATATGCACAATTTCTTGACGGTTTTTTGGTCTCGAAGTGGTGCCCCAGCACTGAGATGTACCATTTGTTACCGGTGTCTTGGTGTCGAATTGATGCCACAGCACGAGGATGTGATTTATTGCCGGTGTCTTGGTTTGTTGCCGGTGTCTTGGCCTCGAAGTGGTGCCCCAGCACTAAGCTATACGATTTGTCGGGGCGATGCCCCAGCATTCAGATGTATGCCCCCTGAGATTTGTTGCCGGTGTCTTGGAAGTGGTGTCCCCGCACTAAGATGGATGCACGGTTTGTTGCCGGTGTCTTGGTCTCGAAGTGGTGCCCCAGTACTAAGATGTACGGTTTGTTGCCGTTGTCTTGGTCTAGTGGTGCCCCAGCACTAAGATGGACAATTTGTTGCCGGTATCACGATTTGTTGCCGGCGTCTTGGTATCGAAGTGGTGCCCCAACATTAAGATGGACGATTTGTTGCCGGGGTCTTGGTATCGAAGTGGTGCCCCAATATTAAGATGGACGATTTGTTGCTGGTGTCTTGGTCTCGAAGTGGTGCCTCAGTATTCAATGTGCGGTTTGTTGCCGGGGTCTTGGTCTCGAAGTGGCGCCCCAACATTAAGATGTACAATGTATTGCCGGTATCTTGGTTTCGAAGCGGTGCCCCAGCACGTAGCTGTACGACTTGCTGATGGTGTCCTGGTCTCGAAGTGGCAGCCCAGCATCAAGATGTACGATGTGTTGCCGGTGTCTTGGTCTGTCTTGGTCTCGTGGTGCCCCACTAAGATTTACGAATTGTTGCCAGGATCTTGATCTCGAAGTGGTTCCCCAACACTAAGATGTACGATTTGTTTCCTGTATCTTGGTCTCGAAGTGCTGCCCCAACACTAAGATGTACGATTTGTTGTCGGTGTCTTGGTCACGAAGTGGTGCCCCCCCGGTGTCTTGGTCTCGAAGTGGTGTCCCTGCACTAAGATGTCCGATTTGTTGCCGCTTGGTGTCGAATTGGTACCCCAGCCAACAGCACGAGGATATACGATTTGTGGCCGGTGTCTTGGTCTGTTGCCGGTGTCTTGAACTCGAAGTGGTGCCCCAGCACTAAGATGTACGATTTGTCGGAGCGATGCCCCAGCATTCAGATGTATGATTTGTTTTTCGGTGTCTTTGTCTCGAAGTGGTGCGCCAGCACCAAAATGCTGAGATCAATACGATCTCTTGCCGGTGTCTTGATCTCGATGTGGTGCCCCAGAACTAGAATCCAAGATAAGTTACGGTTGTCTTGTTCTCGAATTGGTGCCCCCGCACTCAGATGTACAATTTGTTGGCCGTGCAGGATTTGTTGGTTTCGAAGTGGTGCCCAGCACAAAAGTGTCTAGGTCTCGAAATGGTGCGCCGTAGCAAAAATGTACGATTTGTTGATGGTTTCTTGGCTCGAAGTGGTGGCCCAATTCTGAAATGTTGCCGGTGTCTTGCTAGTGAGCTCCAGCACTAGTATACACCCGTGTCTTGGTCAAGTAGTGCGCCAGCTCTTAAATGTATTATTTGTTGCCGGTTTCGAATATACGATTTGTTGCCGGTGTCTTGGTATCAAAGTGGTGCCTCAGCACTTAGATGTACTTTTTGTTGTCGGTGTCTTGGTCTCGAAGTTGTGCCCCAGCATTCAGATGTACGATGTGTTGCCGGTATCTTGGCCTCGAAGTGGTGCCCCAGCACGGGGCTGTACGACTTTTTGATGGTGTCTTAGTCTCGAAGTGGTAGCATAGCATCAAGATGTACGATGTATTGCCGGTGTCTTGGTTTGTCTTGCTGTCGTGCTGCCCGAGCACGAAGATTTACGAATTGTTACATGTGTCTTTCTGGTATCTTGGTCTCGGATTCTAGCCCCAGCACTAAGATGTAAGATTTGTTGCCGGTATCTTGGTCTCGAACAGATTCCTTAGCACTCATTTGCAATTTGTTGACGGTGTTTTGGTCTCGAAGTGGTGCCCCAGCACTGACATGTACGATTTATTTCCTTTGGTGCCAGCACGAGGATGAACGGTTTCGTGTCGGTGTCTTGGTCTGTTGCCGGTATCTTTGTCTCGAAAAGGTGCCCCAACACTCATATTCCCAATTTGTTGACGGTGTTTTTGTCTCGAAGTGGTGCTTCAGCATTGAGATGTACGATTTGTTGCCGCTTTGTGTCGAATTGGTACCCCAGCACGAGGATGAAGGGTTTCTTGTCTGTGTCTTGGTCTATTGCCGGTGTCTTGGCCTCGAAGTGGGTGCCGAAGCACGATTTGTCGGAGCGATGCCCCAGCATTCAGATGTATGATTTGTTTGTCGGTGTTTTTGTCTCGAAGTGGTGCCCCCTCAGATGTGTTGCGGGTGTCTTGGAAGTGGTGCTCCGCACTAAGATGTACGGTTTGTTGTCGATGTCTTGGTTTCGAAGTGGTGCCGACAACATCAAGGCCTTTATTTTTTTGTCTCGCTGTCTTTCTTACAGCTCCTTGCGAAAGAGTGACTGACTGCACTCTCGACATTCTGCTACGCCAGCACTAAGATGTATGATTTGGTCTCGTCGAAGTACTGCCCCAGTACAAAGATGTACGATTTGTTGCCGGTGTCTTGGTCTCGAAACGAAGTGGTGCCCCAGCATGAAGACGGAAGATTTGTTGCCAGAGTCTTGGTCTTCGAAGTGGTGCCCAAGCACTGAGAAATACGATTTTGTTACCGGTGTCTTGGTGTCGAAATGGTGCCCCAACACTGGAATGCACGACATGTTGCGGGTGTCTTGGTCTCGAATTGGTGCCCCAGCATTAAGATGTACGATTTGTTGCCGGTGTCTTGGTCAAGTGGGGCCCCAGCACTTAGATGTACGATTTGTTGCCGGAGTCTTGGTCTCGAAGTGGTTCCCAAACACTGAGATCTACGATTTATTGGCGGTGTCTTGATCTCGAAGTCGTGCCCCAGCACGAGAATCCAAGATTTGTTGCCGGTGTCTTGGCCTCGAATTGGTGCCCCAGCACGAAGATGTACGATTTGTTGCCGGTGTCTTGGTATCGGAGTGGTAAGATATACGATTTGTTGGCGAAGTTTTGGTTTCGAAGTGGTGCCAGCACAAAGATGTACACTTTGTTGCCGCTCTCTTGGTCTCGAAGTGGTGCGCCAGCACAAATATGTACGATTTGTTGATGGTTTCTTGGTTCGAAATGGTGGCCCAGTACTGAGATGTACGTTTTGTTGCCGGTGTCTTGCTGGAGACGTGGTCTCGAAGCGGTGCCCAGCACAAAAATTGACGGGGTCTTGGTATCGAAGTGGTGCCCCAACATTAAGATGGACGATTTGTTGCTGGTGTCTTGGTTTCGAAGTGGTGCCCCAGCACTGAGGTATAGGAGTTGTTGCTGGTGTCTTGGTCTCGAAGTGGTGCCTCAGCACTTAAATGTGCGGTTTGTTGCCGGGGTCTTGGTCTCGAAGTGGCGCCCCAACATTAAGATGTACAATGTATTGCCGGTATCTTGGTTTCGAAGCGGTGCCCCAGCACGTAGCTGTACGACTTGCTGATGGTGTCCTGGTCTCGAAGTGGCAGCCCAGCATCAAGATGTACGATGTGTTGCCGGTGTCTTGGTCTGTCTTGGTCTCGTGGTGCCCCACTAAGATTTACGAATTGTTGCCAGGATCTTGATCTCGAAGTGGTTCCCCAACACTAAGATGTACGATTTGTTTCCTGTATCTTGGTCTCGAAGTGCTGCCCCAACACTAAGATGTACGATTTGTTGTCGGTGTCTTGGTCACGAAGTGGTGCCCCCCCGGTGTCTTGGTCTCGAAGTGGTGTCCCTGCACTAAGATGTCCGATTTGTTGCCGCTTGGTGTCGAATTGGTACCCCAGCCCCCAGCACGAGGATATATGATTTGTGGCCGGTGTCTTGGTCTGTTGCCGGTGTCTTGAACTCGAAGTGGTGCCCCAGCACTAAGATGTACGATTTGTCGGAGCGATGCCCCAGCATTCAGGTGTATGATTTGTTTTTCGGTGTCTTTGTCTCGAAGTGGTGCCCCAGCACCAAAATGCTGAGATCAATACGATCTCTTGCCGGTGTCTTGATCTCGATGTGGTGCCCCAGAACTAGAATCCAAGATAAGTTACGGTTGTCTTGTTCTCGAATTGGTGCCCCCGCACTCAGATGTACAATTTATTGCCGTGCAGGATTTGTAGGTTTCGAAGTGGTGCCCAGCACAAAGGTGTCTAGGTCTCGAAATGGTGCGCCGTAGCAAAAATGTACGATTTGTTGATGGTTTCTTGGCTCGAAGTGGTGGCCCAATTCTGAAATGTTGCCGGTGTCTTGCTAGTGAGCTCCAGCACTAATATACAAAGGGGTTGACGTCTCACAGTGGCGCCCCAGCACTTGTACGATTTGTTGCTCGTATGTTGGTATCAAAGTGGTGCCCCAGAATAAAGATGGACGATTTGCTGCCGGTTTCTTGGTCAAGTGGCGCCCAAGCACTGAGATGTTCGATTTGTTGTTGCCGGTGGCCGGTGTCTTGGGTTCGAAGTGGTGCCCCAGTACGAAGCTCTACGACTTTTTTATGGTGTCTTGGTCTCGAAGTGGCAGCCGAGCATCAAGATGTACGATGTATTGCCGGCGTCTTGGTCTCGTGGTGCCCCAGCAAGAAAATTTACGAATTGTTGCCGGGGTCTTGGTCTCGAACCCCCAACACAAAGATGTACGATTTGTTCCGGTATCTTGGTTTCGAAGTGCTGCCCCAGCACAAAGATGTACGATTTGTTGCCAGTGCGTTGGTCTCGAAGCACTAGAATGCACGATTTTTTGATCGTGTCTTGGTCTCGAATTGGTGCCCCAGCACTAAGATGCTCGATTTGTTGCCCGTGTCTTGGTCAAGTAGTGCGCCAGCTCTTAAATGTATTATTTGTTGCCGGTTTCGAATATACGATTTGTTGCCGGTGTCTTGGTCTCGAAGTGGTGCCTCAGCACTTAGATGTACTTTTTGTTGTCGGTGTCTTGGTCTCGAAGTTGTGCCCCAACATTCAGATGTACGATGTGTTGCCGGTATCTTGGCCTCGAAGTGGTGCCCCAGCACGGGGCTGTACGACTTGTTGATGGTGTCTTAGTCTCGAAGTGGTAGCATAGCATCAAGATGTACGATGTATTGCCGGTGTCTTGGTCTGTCTTGCTGTCGTGCTGCCCGAGCACGAAGATTTACGAATTGTTGTATGTGTCTTTCTGGTATCTTGGTCTCGGATTCTAGCCCCAGCACTAAGATGTAAGATTTGTTGCCGGTATCTTGGTCTCGAACAGATTCCCCAGCACTCATATACAATTGGTTGCCGGTGTCTTGGTCTCGAAGTGGTGCCCCAGCACTGACATGTACGATTTGTTGCCTTTGGTATATTGGACACCAGCACGAGGATGTACGGTTTCGTGTCGGTGTCTTGGTCTGTTGCCGGTGTCTTGGCCTCGAAGTGGTGCCCCAGCATTAAGCTGCACGGTTTGTCGGAGCGATGCCCCAGCGGCTTTTCGGTGCTTTTTTTGGTCTCGGGGTGGTGCTCCCTGAGATGTGCTGCGGGTGTCTTGGAAGTGGTCCCCCCACACTAAGATGTACGGTTTGTTGCCGGTGTCTTGATCTCGAAGTGGTGCCGACAACATCAAGGCCTGTGTTTTTGTCTCGCTGTCTTTCTTACAGCTCCTTGCGAAAAGTGATTGACTGCACTCTCGACATTCTGCTGCGCCAGCACTGAAATGTACGATTTGTTGCCGGTGTTTTGGTCTCGAAGTAGTGCCCCAGTACTAAGATGTACGATTTGTTGCCGGTGTCTTGGTATTGGAGTGGCAAGATGTGCGATTTGGTGCCGGTGTCTTGGTATCGAAGTGGTGCCCCAGCACTTAGATGTACGATTTGTTGCCAGAGTCTTGGTCTCGAAGTGGTTCCCAAGCACTGAGATCTACGATTTATTGCCAGTATCTTGATATCGAAGTGGTTCCCCAGCACTAGACTCCAAGATTTGTTGCCGGTGTCTTGGTCTCGAATTGGTGCGCCAGCACTAAGATGTACGATCTGTTGCCGGTGTCTTGGTATCGGAGTGGTAAGATATACGATTTGTTGCCGGTGATTTGGTTTCGAAGTGGTGCCCAGCACAAAGATGTACACTTTGTTGCCGCTCTCTTGGTTTCGAAGTGGTGCGTCAGCGCAAAGATGTACGATTTGTTGATGGTGTCTTGGTTCGAAGTGGTGGCCCAGTACTGAGATGTACGTTTTGTTGCCGGTGTCTTGCTGGTGACGTGGTCTCGAAGCGGTGCCCAGCACTAAAATGTACCATTTGTTGCCGGTCTTGAAGTGGTGCCCCAGCACAAATATGCACGGTTTTTTGGTCTCGAAGTGGTGCCCCAGCACTGAGTTGTACCATTTGTTACCGGTGTCTTGGTGTCGAATTGATGCCACAGCACGAGGATGTGATTTATTGTCTGTGTTTTGGTTTGTTGCCGGTGTCTTGGCCTCGAAGTGGTGCCCCCGCACTAAGCTATACGATTTGTCGGGGCGATGCCCCAGCATTCAGATGTATGCCCCCTGAGATTTGTTGCCGGTGTCTTGGAAGTGGTGTCCCCGCACTAAGATGGATGCACGGTTTGTTGCCGGTGTCTTGGTCTCGAAGTGGTGCCCCAGTACGAAGATGTACGGTTTGTTGCCGTTGTCTTGGTCTCAATTTGTTGCCGGTATCACGATTTGTTGCCGGCGTCTTGGTATCGAAGTGGTGCCCCAACATTAAGATGGACGATTTGTTGCCGGGGTCTTGGTATCGAAGTGGTGCACCAACATTAAGATGGACGATTTGTTGCTGGTGTCTTGGTCTCGAAGTGGTGCCTCAGTATTGAATGTGCGGTTTGTTGCCGGGGTCTTGGTCTCGAAGTGGCGCCCCAACATTAAGATGTACAATGTATTGCCGGTATCTTGGTTTCGAAGCGGTGCCCCAGCACGTAGCTGTACGACTTGCTGATGGTGTCCTGGTCTCGAAGTGGCAGCCCAGCATCAAGATGTACGATGTGTTGCCGGTGTCTTGGTTTGTCTTGGTCTCGTGGTGCCCCACTAAGATTTACGAATTGTTGCCAGGATCTTGATCTCGAAGTGGTTCCCCAACACGAAGATGTACGATTTGTTTCCTGTATCTTGGTCTCGTGCTGCCCCAACACTAAGATGTACGATTGGTTGTCGGTGTCTTTGTCACGAAGTGGTGCCCCCCAGCACTAATGTGCACAATTTGTTGCCGGTGTTCGAAGTGGTGTCCCTGCACTAAGCTGTCCGGTTTGTTGCCGCTTGGTGTCGAATTGGTACCCCAGCCCCCAGCACGAGGACATACGATTTGTGGCCGGTGTTGAACTCGAAGTGGTGCCCCAGCACTAAGATGTACGATTTGTCGGAGCGATGCCCCAGCATTCAGATGTATGATTTATTTTTCGGTGTCTTTGTCTCGAAGTGGTGCGCCAGCACCAAAATGCTGAGATCAATACGATCTCTTGCCGGTGTCTTGATCTCGATGTGGTGCCCCAGAACTAGAATCCAAGATAAGTTACGGTTGTCTCGTTCTCGAATTGGTGCCCCCACACTCAGATGTACAATTTGTTGGCCGTGCAGGACTTGTTGGTTTCGAAGTGGTGCCCAGCACAAAAGTGTCTAGGTCTCGAAATGGTGCGCCATAGCAAAAATGTACGATTTGTTGATGGTTTCTTGGCTCGAACTGGTGGCCCAATTCTGAAATGTTGCCGGTGTCTTGCTAGTGAGCTCCAGCACTAATATACACCCGTGTCTTGGTCAAGTAGTGCACCAGCTCTTAAATGTATTATTTGTTGCCGGTTTCGAATATACGATTTGTTGCCGGTGTCTTGGTATCGAAGTGGTGCCTCAGCACTTAGATGTACTTTTTGTTGTCGGTGTCTTGGTCTCGAAGTTGTGCCCCAGCATTCAGATGTACGATGTGTTGCCGGTATCTTGGCCTCGAAGTGGTGCCCCAGCGCGGGGCTGTACGACTTGTTGATGGTGTCTTAGTCTCGAAGTGGTAGCATAGCATCAAGATGTACGATGTATTGCCGGTGTCTTGTTTTGTCTTGCTGTCGTGCTGCCCGAGCACGAAGATTTACGAATTGTTGCATGTGTCTTTCTGGTATCTTGGTCTCGGATTCTAGTCCCAGCACTAAGATGTAAGATTTGTTGCCGGTATCTTGGTCTCGAACAGATTCCTTAGCACTCATTTGCAATTTGTTGACGGTGTTTTGGTTTCGAAGTGGTGCCCCAGCACTGACATGTACGATTTATTTCCTTTGGTGCCAGCACGAGGATGAACGGTTTCGTGTCGGTGTCTTGGTCTGTTGCCGGTATCTTTGTCTCGAAAAGGTGCCCCAGCACTCATATTCACATTTGTTGACGGTGTTTTTGTCTCGAAGTGGTGCTTCAGCATTGAGATGTACGATTTGTTGCCGCTTTGTGTCGAATTGGTACCCCAGCACGAGGATGTACGGTTTCTTGTCTGTGTCTTGGTCTATTGCCGGTGTCTTGGCCTCGAAGTGGGTGCCGAAGCACGATTTGTCGGAGCGATGCCCCAGCATTCAGATGTATGATTTGTTTGTCGGTGTTTTTGTCTCGAAGTGGTGCCCCCTCAAATGTGTTGCGGGTGTCTTGGAAGTGGTGCTCCGCGCTAAGATGTACGGTTTGTTGTCGATGTCTTGGTTTCGAAGTGGTGCCGACAACATCAAAGCCTTTTTTTTTTGTGTCGCTGTCTTTTTTACAGCTCCTTGCGAAAGAGTGACTGACTGCACTCTCGACATTTTGCTACGCCAGCACTAAGATGTATGATTTGGTCTTGTCGAAGTACTGCCCCAATACAAGATGTACGATTTGTTGCCGGTGTCTTGGTCTCGAATCGAAGTGGTGCCCCAGCATGAAGATGGAAGATTTGTTGCCGGTCTCTTGGTCTTCGAAGTGGTGCCCAAGCACTGAGACATACGACTTTGTTACCGGTGTCTTGGTGTCGAAGTGGTGCCCCAACACTGGAATGCAGGATATGTTGCGGGTGTCTTGGTCTCGAATTGGTGCCCCAGAATTAAGATGTACGATTTGTTGCCGGTGTCTTGGTCAAGTGGGGCCCCAGCACTTAGATGTACGATTTGTTCCCGGAGTCTTGGTCTCGAAGTGGTTCCCAAACACTGAGATCTACGATTTATTGCCGGTGTCTTGATCTCGAAGTAGTGCCCCAGCACGAGAATCCAAGATTTGTTGCCGGTGTCTTGGCCTCGAATTGGTGCCCCAGCACGAAGATGTACGATTTGTTGCCGGTGTCCTGGTATCGGAGTGGTAAGATATACGATTTGTTGGCGCAGTTTTGGTTTCGAAGTGGTGCCAGCACAAAGATGTACACTTTGTTGCCGCTCTCTTGGTCTCGAAGTGGTGCGCCAGCACAAATATGTACGATTTGTTGATGGTTTCTTGGTTCGAAATGGTGGCCCAGTACTGAGATGTACGTTTTTTGCCGGTGTCTTGCTGGAGACGTGGTCTCGAAGCGGTGCCCAGCACAAAAATTGACGGGGTCTTGGTATCGAAGTGGTGCCCCAACATTAAGATGGACGATTTGTTGCTGGTGTCTTGGTTTCGAAGTGGTGCCCCAGCACTGAGGTATAGGATTTGTTGCTGGTGTCTTGGTCTCGAAGTGGTGCCTCAGCACTTAAATGTGCGGTTTGTTGCCGGGGTCTTGGTCTCGAAGTGGCGCCCCAACATTAAGATGTTCAATGTATTGCCGGTATCTTGGTTTCGAAGCGGTGCCCCAGCACGTAGCTGTACGACTTGCTGATGGTGTCCTGGTCTCGAAGTGGCAGCCCAGCATCAAGATGTACGATGTGTTGCCGGTGTCTTGGTCTGTCTTGGTCTCGTGGTGCCCCACTAAGATTTACGAATTGTTGCCAGGGTCTTGATCTCGAAGTGGTTCCCCAACACTAAGATATACGATTTGTTTCCTGTATCTTGGTCTCGAAGTGCTGCCCCAACACTAAGATGTACGATTTGTTGTCGGTGTCTTGGTCACGAAGTGGTGCCCCCCAGCACTAATGTGCACAATTTGTTGCCGATGTCTTGGTCTCGAAGTGGTGTCCCTGCACTAAGATGTCCGATTTGTTGCCGCTTGGTGTCGAATTGGTACCCCAGCCCCCAGCACGAGGATATACGATTTGTGGCCGGTGTCTTGGTCTGTTGCCGGTGTCTTGAACTCGAAGTGGTGCCCCAGCACTAAGATGTACGATTTGTCGGAGCGATGCCCCAGCATTCAGGTGTATGATTTGTTTTTCGGTGTCTTTGTCTCGAAGTGGTGCCCCAGCACCAAAATGCTGAGATCAATACGATCTCTTGCCGGTGTCTTGATCTCGATGTGGTGCCCCAGAACTAGAATCCAAGATAAGTTACGGTTGTCTTGTTCTCGAATTGGTGCCCCCGCACTCAGAAGTACAATTTGTTGCCGTGCAGGATTTGTAGGTTTCGAAGTGGTGCCCAGCACAAAGGTGTCTAGGTCTCGAAATGGTGCGCCATAGCAAAAATGTACGATTTGTTGATGGTTTCTTGGCTCGAAGTGGTGGCCCAATTCTGAAATGTTGCCGGTGTCTTGCTAGTGAGCTCCAGCACTAATATACAAAGGGGTTGACGTCTCACAGTGGCGCCCCAGCACTTGTACGATTTGTTGCTCGTATGTTGGTATCAAAGTGGTGCCCCAGAATAAAGATGGACGATTTGCTGCCGGTTTCTTGGTCAAGTGGCGCCCAAGCACTGAGATGTTCGATTTGTTGCCGGTGGCCGGTGTCTTGGGTTCGAAGTGGTGCCCCAGTACGAAGCTCTACGACTTTTTTATGGTGTCTTGGTCTCGAAGTGGCAGCCGAGCATCAAGATGTACGATGTATTGCCGGCGTCTTGGTCTCGTGGTGCCCCAGCAAGAAAATCTACGAATTGTTGCCGGGGTCTTGGTCTCGAACCCCCAACACAAAGATGTACGATTTGTTCCGGTATCTTGGTTTCGAAGTGCTGCCCCAGCACAAAGATGTACGATTTGTTGCCAGTGCGTTGGTCTCGAAGCACTAGAATGCACGATTTTTTGATCGTGTCTTGGTCTCGAATTGGTGCCCCAGCACTAAGATGCTCGATTTGTTGCCCGTGTCTTGGTCAAGTAGTGCGCCAGCTCTTAAATGTATTATTTGTTGCCGGTTTCGAATATACGATTTGTTGCCGGTGTCTTGGTCTCGAAGTGGTGCCTCAGCACTTAGATGTACTTTTTGTTGTCGGTGTCTTGGTCTCGAAGTTGTGCCCCAACATTCAGATGTACGATGTGTTGCCGGTATCTTGGCCTCGAAGTGGTGCCCCAGCACGGGGCTGTACGACTTGTTGATGGTGTCTTAGTCTCGAAGTGGTAGCATAGCATCAAGATGTACGATGTATTGCCGGTGTCTTGGTCTGTCTTGCTGTCGTGCTGCCCGAGCACGAAGATTTACGAATTGTTGTATGTGTCTTTCTGGTATCTTGGTCTCGGATTCTAGCCCCAGCACTAAGATGTAAGATTTGTTGCCGGTATCTTGGTCTCGAACAGATTCCCCAGCACTCATATACAATTGGTTGCCGGTGTCTTGGTCTCGAAGTGGTGCCCCAGCACTGACATGTACGATTTGTTGCCTTTGGTATATTGGACACCAGCACGAGGATGTACGGTTTCGTGTCGGTGTCTTGGTCTGTTGCCGGTGTCTTGGCCTCGAAGTGGTGCCCCAGCATTAAGCTGCACGGTTTGTCGGAGCGATGCCCCAGCGGCTTTTCGGTGCTTTTTTTGGTCTCGGGGTGGTGCTCCCTGAGATGTGCTGCGGGTGTCTTGGAAGTGGTCCCCCCACACTAAGATGTACGGTTTGTTGCCGGTGTCTTGATCTCGAAGTGGTGCCGACAACATCAAGGCCTGTGTTTTTGTCTCGCTGTCTTTCTTACAGCTCCTTGCGAAAAGTGATTGACTGCACTCTCGACATTCTGCTGCGCCAGCACTGAAATGTACGATTTGTTGCCGGTGTTTTGGTCTCGAAGTAGTGCCCCAGTACTAAGATGTACGATTTGTTGCCGGTGTCTTGGTATTGGAGTGGTAAGATGTGAAATTTGGTGCCGGTGTCTTGGTATCGAAGTGGTGCCCCAGCACTTAGATGTACGATTTGTTGCCAGAGTCTTGGTCTCGAAGTGGCTCCCAAGCACTGAGATCTACGATTTATTGCCATTATCTTGATATCGAAGTGGTTCCCCAGCACTAGACTCCAAGATTTGTTGCCGGTGTCTTGGTCTCGAATTGGAGGGCCAGCACTAAGATGTACGATTTGTTGCCGGTGTCTTGGTATCGGAGTGGTAAGATATACGATTTGTTGCCGGTGATTTGGTTTCGAAGTGGTGCCCAGCACAAAGATGTACACTTTGTTGCCGCTCTCTTGGTTTCGAAGTGGTGCGCCAGCGCAAAGATGTACGATTTGTTGACGGTGTCTTGGTTCGAAGTGGTGGCCCAGTACTGAGATGTACGTTTTGTTGCCGGTGTCTTGCTGGTGACGTGGTCTCGAAGCGGTGCCCAGCACTAAAATGTACCATTTGTTGCCGGTCTTGAAGTGGTGCCCCAGCATTCATATGCACAACTTGTTGGCGGTGTCTTGGTCTCGAAGTGGTGCCCCAGCACTGAGATGTACGATTTGTTGCCGGTGTCTTGGTGTCGAATTGATACCACAACACGAGGATGTACGATTTATTGCCGGTGTCTTGGTCTGTTGCCGGTGTCTTGGCCTCGAAGTGGTGCCCCAGCACTAAGCTATACGATTTGTCGGAGCGATGCCCCAGCATTCAGATGTATGATTTGTTCTTCGTTGTTTTTGTCTCGAAGTGCTGCCCCCTGAGATTTGTTGCCGGTGTCTTGGAAGTGGTGTCCCCGCACTAAGATGGATGTACGGTTTGTTCCCGATATCTTGGTCTCGTTGTGCCCCAGCAGTAAGATTTACGAATTGTTGTGGGGTCTTGGTCTCGAAGCCCCAACACTAAGATGTACGACTTGTTTCCGGTATCTTGGTCTCGAAGTGCTGCCCCAGCATTGAGATATACGATGTGTTGCCGGTATCTTGGCCTCGAAGTGGTGCCCCAGCACGAGGCTGTACGACTTGTTGATGGTGTCTTAGTCTCGAAGTGGTAGTCCAGCATCAAGATGTACGATGTATTGCCGGTGTCTTGGTCTGTCTTGGTCTGTCTTGGTGTCGTGCTGCCCGAGCACGAAGATTTACGAATTGTTACATGTGTCTTGGTCTCGAGATGGTTTTATCAGCATGAAGATGTACGATTTGTTTCCGGTATCTTGGTCTCGAAGTCCTGCCCCAGCATTAAGATGTAAGAATTGTTGCCGGTACCTTGGTCTCGAAAAGGTGCCCCAGCACTCATATGCACAATTTGTTGACGGTGTTTTGGTCTCGAAGTGGTGCTTCAGCATTGAGATGTACGATTTGATACCGGTGTCTTGGTGTCGCATTGATACCACAGCACGAGGATGTACGATTTATTGCCGGTGTCTTGGTCTGTTGCCGGTGTCTTGGCCTCGAAGTGGTGCCCCAGCACTAAGCAAACCCTAAACCCTAAACCCTAAACCCTAAACCCTAAACCATAAACCCTAAACCCTAAACCCTAAACCCTTAACCCTAACCTCTCGTGGTGCCCCACTAAGATTTACGAATTGTTGCCAGGGTCTTGATCTCGAAGTGGTTCCCCAACACTAAGATGTACGATTTGTTTCCTGTATCTTGGTCTCGAAGTGCTGCCCCAGCACTAAGATGTACGATTTGTTGTCGGTATCTTGGTCACGAAGTGGTGCCCCCCAGCACTAATGTGCACAATTTGTTGCCGGTGTCTTGGTCTCGAAGTGGTGTCCCTGCACTAAGATGTACGATTTGTTGCGCTTGGTGTCGAATTGGTACCCCAGCCCCCAGCACGAGGATATACGATTTGTGGCCGGTGTCTTGGTCTGTTGCAGGTGTCTTGAACTCGAAGTGGTGCCCCAGCACTAACATGTACGATTTGTCGGAGCGATGCCCCAGCATTCAGATGTATGATTTGTTTTTCGGTGTCTTTGTTTCGAAGTGGTGCCCCAGCACCAAAATGCTGAGATCAACACGATCTCTTGCCGGTGTCTTGATCTCGATGTGGTGCCCCAGAACTAGAATCCAAGATAAGTTACGGTTGTCTTGTTCTCGAATTGGTGCCCCCGCACTCAGATGTATAGTTTGTTGCCGTGCAGGATTTGTTGGTCTCGAAGTGGTGCCAGGCACAAAGGTGTCTAGGTCTCGAAATGGTGCGCCAAAGCAAAAATGTACGATTTGTTGATGGTTTCTTGGCTCGAAGTGGTGGCCCAATTCTGAAATGTTGCCGGTGTCTTGCTAGTGAGCTCCAGCACTAATATACAAAGGGGTTGACGTCTCACAGTGGCGCCCCAGCACTTGTACGATTTGTTGCTCGTATGTTGGTATCAAAGTGGTGCCCCAGAATAAAGATGGACGATTTGCTGCCGGTTTCTTGGTCAAGTGGCGCCCAAGCACTGAGATGTTCGATTTGTTGCCGGTGGCCGGTGTCTTGGGTTCGAAGTGGTGCCCCTGTACGAAGCTCTACGACTTTTTTATGGTGTCTTGGTCTCGAAGTGGCAGCCGAGCATCAAGATGTACGATGTCTTGGTCTCGTGGTGCCCCAGCAAGAAAATTTACGAATTGTTGCCGGGGTCTTGGTCTCGAACCCCCAACACAAAGATGTATGATTTGTTCCGGTATCTTGGTTTCGAAGTGCTGCCCCAGCACAAAGATGTACGATTTGTTGCCAGTGCGTTGGTCTCGAAGCACTAGAATGCACGATTTTTTGATCGTGTCTTGGTCTCGAATTGGTGCCCCAGCACTAAGATGCTCGATTTGTTGCCCGTGTCTTGGTCAAGTAGTGCGCCAGCTCTTAAATGTATTATTTGTTGCCGGTTTCGAATATACGATTTGTTGCCGGTGTCTTGGTATCGAAGTGGTGCCTCAGCACTTAGATGTACTTTTTGTTGTCGGTGTCTTGGTCTCGAAGTTGTGCCCCAGCATTCAGATGTACGATGTGTTGCCGGTATCTTGGCCTCGAAGTGGTGCCCCAGCACGGGGCTGTACGACTTGTTGATGGTGTCTTAGTCTCGAAGTGGTAGCATAGCATCAAGATGTACGATGTATTGCCGGTGTCTTGGTCTGTCTTGCTGTCGTCCTGCCCGAGCACGAAGATTTACGAATTGTTGCATGTGTCTTTCTGGTATCTTGGTCTCGGATTCTAGCCCCAGCACTAAGATGTAAGATTTGTTGCCGGTATCTTGGTCTCGAACAGATTCCCCAGCACTCATATACAATTTGTTTGACGGCGTTTTGGTCTCGAAGTGGTGCCCCAGCACTGACATGTACGATTTGTTGCCTTTGGTGCCAGCACGAGGATGTACGGTTTCGTGTCGGTGTCTTGGTCTGTTGCCGGTATCTTTGTCTCGAAAAGGTGCCCCAACACTCATATTCACAATTTGTTGACGGTGTTTTTGTCTCGAAGTGGTGCTTCAGCATTGAGATGTACGGTTTCTTGTCTGTGTCTTGGTCTATTGCCGGTGTCTTGGCCTCGAAGTGGGTGCCGAAGCACGATTTGTCGGAGCGATGCCCCAGCATTCAGATGTATGATTTGTTTGTCGGTGTTTTTGTCTCGAAGTGGTGCCCCCTCAGATGTGTTGCGGGTGTCTTGGAAGTGGTGCTCCGCACTAAGATGTACGGTTTGTTGTCGATGTCTTGGTTTTGAAGTGGTGCCGACAACATCAAGGCCTTTGTTTTTTTGTCTCGCTGTCTTTCTTACAGCTCCTTGCGAAAGAGTGACTGACTGCACTCTCGACATTCTGCTACGCCAGCACTAAGATGTATGATTTGGTCTCGTCGAAGTAGTGCCCCAGTACAAAGATGTACGATTTGTTGCCGGTGTCTTGGTCTCGAATCGAAGTGGTGCCCCAGCATGAAGATAGAAGATTTGTTGCCGGTGTCTTGGTCTTCGAAGTGGTGCCCAAGCACTGAGACATACGATTTTGTTGCCAGTGTCTTGGTGTCGAAGTGGTGCCCCAACACTGGAATGCACGATATGTTGCGGGTGTCTTGGTCTCGAATTGGTGCCCCAGCATTAAGATGTACGATTTGTTGCCGGTGTCTTGGTCAAGTGGGGCCCCAGCACTTAGGTGTACGATTTGTTGCCGGAGTCTTGGTCTCGAAGTGGTTCCCAAACACTGAGATCTACGATTTATTGCCGGTGTCTTGATCTCGAAGTAGTGCCCCAGCACGAGAATCCAAGATTTGTTGCCGGTGTCTTGGCCTCGAATTGGTGCCCCAACACGAAGATGTACGATTTGTTGCCGGTGTCTTGGTATCGGAGTGGTAAGATATACGATTTGTTGGCGAAGTTTTGGTTTCGAAGTGGTGCCAGTACAAAGATGTACACTTTGTTGCCGCTCTCTTGGTCCCGAAGTGGTGCGCCAACACAAATATGGACGATTTGTTGATGGTTTCTTGGTTCGAAATGGTGGTCCAATACTGAGATGTATGTGTTATTGCCGGTGTCTTGCTGGAGACGTGGTCTCGAAGCGGTGCCCAGCACAAAAATGTACCATTTGTTGCCGGTCTTGAAGTGGTGCCCCAGCACAAATATGCACAATTTCTTGACGGTTTTTTGGTCTCGAAGTGGTGCCCCAGCACTGAGATGTACCATTTGTTACCGGTGTCTTGGTGTCGAATTGATGCCACAGCACGAGGATGTGATTTATTGCCGGTGTCTTGGTTTGTTGCCGGTGTCTTGGCCTCGAAGTGGTGCCCCAGCACTAAGCTATACGATTTGTCGGGGCGATGCCCCAGCATTCAGATGTATGCCCCCTGAGATTTGTTGCCGGTGTCTTGGAAGTGGTGTCCCCGCACTAAGATGGATGCACGGTTTGTTGCCGGTGTCTTGGTCTCGAAGTGGTGCCCCAGTACTAAGATGTACGGTTTGTTGCCGTTGTCTTGGTCTCGAAGTGGTGCCCCAGCACTAAGATGGACAATTTGTTGCCGGTATCACGATTTGTTGCCGGCGTCTTGGTATCGAAGTGGTGCCCCAACATTAAGATGGACGATTTGTTGCCGGGGTCTTGGTATCGAAGTGGTGCCCCAACATTAAGATGGACGATTTGTTGCTGGTGTCTTGGTCTCGAAGTGGTGCCTCAGTATTCAATGTGCGGTTTGTTGCCGGGGTCTTGGTCTCGAAGTGGCGCCCCAACATTAAGATGTACAATGTATTGCCGGTATCTTGGTTTCGAAGCGGTGCCCCAGCACGTAGCTATACGACTTGCTGATGGTGTCCTCGTCTCGAAGTGGCAGCCCAGCATCAAGATGTACGATGTGTTGCCGGTGTCTTGGTCTGTCTTGGTCTCGTGGTGCCCCACTAAGATTTACGAATTGTTGCCAGGATCTTGATCTCGAAGTGGTTCCCCAACACTAAGATGTACGATTTGTTTCCTGTATCTTGGTCTCGAAGTGCTGCCCCAACACTAAGATGTACGATTTGTTGTCGGTGTCTTGGTCACGAAGTGGTGCCCCCCAGCACTAATGTGCACAATTTGTTGCCGATGTCTTGGTCTCGAAGTGGTGTCCCTGCACTAAGATGTCCGATTTGTTGCCGCTTGGTGTCGAATTGGTACCCCAGCCCCCAGCACGAGGATATACGATTTGTGGCCGGTGTCTTGGTCTGTTGCCGGTGTCTTGAACTCGAAGTGGTGCCCCAGCACTAAGATGTACGATTTGTCGGAGCGATGCCCCAGCATTCAGGTGTATGATTTGTTTTTCGGTGTCTTTGTCTCGAAGTGGTGCCCCAGCACCAAAATGCTGAGATCAATACGATCTCTTGCCGGTGTCTTGATCTCGATGTGGTGGCCCAGAACTAGAATCCAAGATAAGTTACGGTTGTCTTGTTCTCGAATTGGTGCCCCCGCACTCAGATGTACAATTTGTTGGCCGTGCAGGATTTGTTGGTTTCGAAGTGGTGCCCAGCACAAAAGTGTCTAGGTCTCAAAATGGTGCGCCATAGCAAAAATGTACGATTTGTTGATGGTTTCTTGGCTCGAAGTGGTGGCCCAATTCTGAAATGTTGCCGGTGTCTTGCTAGTGAGCTCCAGCACTAATATACACCCGTGTCTTGGTCAAGTAGTGCGCCAGCTCTTAAATGTATTATTTGTTGCCGGTTTCGAATATACGATTTGTTGCCGGTGTCTTGGTATCGAAGTGGTGCCTCAGCACTTAGATGTACTTTTTGTTGTCGGTGTCTTGGTCTCGAAGTTGTGCCCCAGCATTCAGATGTACGATGTGTTGCCGGTATCTTGGCCTCGAAGTGGTGCCCCAGCACGGGGCTGTACGACTTATTGATGGTGTCTTAGTCTCGAAGTGGTAGCATAGCATCAAGATGTACGATGTATTGCCGTTTGTCTTGCTGTCGTGCTGCCCGAGCACGAAGATTTACGAATTGTTGCATGTGTCTTTCTGATATCTTGGTCTCGGATTCTAGCCCCAGCACTAAGATGTAAGATTTGTTGCCGGTATCTTGGTCTCGAACAGATTCCTTAGCACTCATTTGCAATTTGTTGACGGTGTTTTGGTCTCGAAGTGGTGCCCCAGCACTGACATGTACGATTTGTTGCCTTTGGTGCCAGCACGAGGATGTACGGTTTCGTGTCGGTGTCTTGGTCTGTTGCCGGTATCTTTGTCTCGAAAAGGTGCCCCAGCACTCATATTCACATTTTGTTGACGGTGTTTTTGTCTCGAAGTGGTGCTTCAGCATTGAGATGTACGATTTGTTGCCGCTTTGTGTCGAATTGGTACCCCAGCACGAGGATGTACGGTTTCTTGTCTGTGTCTTGGTCTATTGCCGGTGTCTTGGCCTCGAAGTGGGTGCCGAAGCACGATTTGTCGGAGCGATGCCCCAGCATTCAGATGTATGATTTGTTTGTCGGTGTTTTTGTCTCGAAGTGGTGCCCCCTCAGATGTGTTGCGGGTGTCTTGGAAGTGGTGCTCCGCACTAAGATGTACGGTTTGTTGTCGATGTCTTGGTTTCGAAGTGGTGCCGACAACATCAAGGCCTTTATTTTTTTGTCTCGCTGTCTTTCTTACAGCTCCTTGCGAAAGAGTGACTGACTGCACTCTCGACATTCTGCTACGCCAGCACTAAGATGTATGATTTGGTCTCGTCGAAGTACTGCCCCAGTACAAAGATGTACGATTTGTTGCCGGTGTCTTGGTCTCGAAACGAAGTGGTGCCCCAGCATGAAGATGGAAGATTTGTTGCCGGTGTCTTGGTCTTCGAAGTGGTGCCCAAGCACTGAGACATACGATTTTGTTATCGGTGTCTTGGTGTCGAAATGGTGCCCCAACACTGGAATGCACGATATGTTGCGGGTGTCTTGGTCTCGAATTGGTGCCCCAGCATTAAGATGTACGATTTGTTGCCGGTGTCTTGGTCAAGTGGGGCCCCAGCACTTAGATGTACGATTTGTTGCCGGAGTCTTGGTCTCGAAGTGGTTCCCAAACACTGAGATCTACGATTTATTGCCGGTGTCTTGATCTCGAAGTCGTGCCCCAGCACGAGACTCCAAGATTTGTTGCCGGTGTCTTGGCCTCGAATTGGTGCCCCAGCACGAAGATGTACGATTTGTTGCCGGTGTCTTGGTATCGGAGTGGTAAGATATACGATTTGTTGCCGGTGATTTGGTTTCGAAGTGGTGCCCAGCACAAAGATGTACACTTTGTTGCCGCTCTCTTGGTTTCGAAGTGGTGCGCCAGCACAAATATGTACGATTTGTTGATGGTTTCTTGGTTCGAAATGGTGGCCCAGTACTGAGATGTACGTTTTGTTGCCGGTGTCTTGCTGGAGACGTGGTCTCGAAGCGGTGCCCAGCACAAAAATTGACGGGGTCTTGGTATCGAAGTGGTGCCCCAACATTAAGATGGACGATTTGTTGCTGGTGTCTTGGTTTCGAAGTGGTGCCCCAGCACTGAGGTATAGGATTTGTTGCTGGTGTCTTGGTCTCGAAGTGGTGCCTCAGCACTTAAATGTGCGGTTTGTTGCCGGGGTCTTGGTCTCGAAGTGGCGCCCCAACATTAAGATGTACAATGTATTGCCGGTATCTTGGTTTCGAAGCGGTGCCCCAGCACGTAGCTGTACGACTTGCTGATGGTGTCCTGGTCTCGAAGTGGCAGCCCAGCATCAAGATGTACGATGTGTTGCCGGTGTCTTGGTCTGTCTTGGTCTCGTGGTGCCCCACTAAGATTTACGAATTGTTGCCAGGGTCTTGATCTCGAAGTGGTTCCCCAACACTAAGATGTACGATTTGTTTCCTGTATCTTGGTCTCGAAGTGCTGCCCCAGCCTAAGATGTACGATTTGTTGTCGGTGTCTTGGTCACGAAGTGGTGCCCCCCAGCACTAATGTGCACAATTTGTTGCCGGTGTCTTGGTCTCGAAGTGGTGTCCCTGCACTAAGATGTCCGATTTGTTGCCGCTTGGTGTCGAATTGGTACCCCAGCCCCCAGCACGAGGATGTATGATTTGTGGCCGGTGTCTTGGTCTGTTGCCGGTGTCTTGAACTCGAAGTGGTGCCCCAGCACTAAGATGTACGATTTGTCGGAGCGATGCCCCAGCATTCAGATGTATGATTTGTTTTTCGGTGTCTTTGTCTCGAAGTGGTGCCCCAGCACCAAAATGCTGAGATCAACACGATCTCTTGCCGGTGTCTTGATCTCGATGTGGTGCCCCAGAACTAGAATCCAAGATAAGTTACGGTTGTCTTGTTCTCGAATTGGTGCCCCCGCACTCAGATGTATAGTTTGTTGCCGTGCAGGATTTGTTGGTCTCGAAGTGGTGCCCAGCACAAAGGTGTCTAGGTCTCGAAATGGTGCGCCAAAGCAAAAATGTACGATTTGTTGATGGTTTCTTGGCTCGAAGTGGTGGCCCAATTCTGAAATGTTGCCGGTGTCTTGCTAGTGAGCTCCAGCACTAATATACAAAGGGGTTGACGTCTCACAGTGGCGCCCCAGCACTTGTACGATTTGTTGCTCGTATGTTGGTATCAAAGTGGTGCCCCAGAATAAAGATGGACGATTTGCTGCCGATTTCTTGGTCAAGTGGCGCCCAAGCACTGAGATGTTCGATTTGTTGCCGGTGGCCGGTGTCTTAGGTTCGAAGTGGTGCCCCTGTACGAAGCTCTACGACTTTTTTATGGTGTCTTGGTCTCGAAGTGGCAGCCGAGCATCAACATGTACGATGTATTGCCGGCGTCTTGGTCTCGTGGTGCCCTAGCAAGAAAATTTACGAATTGTTGCCGGGGTCTTGGTCTCGAACCCCCAACACAAAGATGTACGATTTGTTCCGGTATCTTGGTTTCGAATTGCTGCCCCAGCACAAAGATGTACGATTTGTTGCCAGTGCGTTGGTCTCGAAGCACTAGAATGCACGATTTCTTGATCGTGTCTTGGTCTCGAATTGGTGCCCCAGCACTAAGATGCTCGATTTGTTGCCCGTGTCTTGGTCAAGTAGTGCGCCAGCTCTTAAATGTATTATTTGTTGCCGGTTTCGAATATACTTTGCCGGTTTCGAATATACGATTTGTTGCCGGTGTCTTGGTCTCGAAGTGGTGCCTCAGCACTTAGATGTACTTTTGTTGTCGGTGTCTTGGTCTCGAAGTTGTGCCCCAGCATTCGGATGTACGATGTGTTGCCGGTATCTTGGCCTCGAAGTGGTGCCCCAGCACGGGGCTGTACGACTTGTTGATGGTGCCTTAGTCTCGAAGTGGTAGCATAGCATCAAGATGTACGATGTATTGCCGGTGTCTTGGTCTGTCTTGCTGTCGTGCTGCCCGAGCACGAAGATTTACGAATTGTTGCATGTGTCTTTCTGGTATCTTGGTCTCGGATTCTAGCCCCAGCACGAAGATGTAAGATTTGTTGCCGGTATCTTGGTCTCGAACAGATTCCCCAGCACTCATATACAATTTGTTTGACGGCGTTTTGGTCTCGAAGTGGTGCCCCAGCACTGACATGTACGATTTGTTGCCTTTGGTGCCAGCACGAGGATGTACGGTTTCGTGTCGGTGTCTTGGTCTGTTGCCGGTATCTTTGTCTCGAAAAGGTGCCCCAGCACTCATATTCACATTTTGTTGACGGTGTTTTTGTCTCGAAGTGGTGCTTCAGCATTGAGATGTACGATTTGTTGCCGCTTTGTGTCGAATTGGTACCCCAGCACGAGGATGTACGGTTTCTTGTCTGTGTCTTGGTCTATTGCCGGTGTCTTGGCCTCGAAGTGGGTGCCGAAGCACGATTTGTCGGAGCGATGCCCCAGCATTCAGATGTATGATTTGTTTGTCGGTGTTTTTGTCTCGAAGTGGTGCCCCCTCAGATGTGTTGCGGGTGTCTTGGAAGTGGTGCTCCGCACTAAGATGTACGGTTTGTTGTCGATGTCTTGGTTTTGAAGTGGTGCCGACAACATCAAGGCCTTTGTTTTTTTGTCTCGCTGTCTTTCTTACAGCTCCTTGCGAAAGAGTGACTGACTACACTCTCGACATTCTGCTACGCCAGCACTAAGATGTATGATTTGGTCTCGTCGAAGTAGTGCCCCAGTACAAAGATGTACGATTTGTTGCCGGTGTCTTGGTCTCGAATCGAAGTGGTGCCCCAGCATGAAAATAGAAGATTTGTTGCCGGTGTCTTGGTCTTCGAAGTGGTGCCCAAGCACTGAGACATACGATTTTGTTACCAGTGTCTTGGTGTCGAAGTGGTGCCCCAACACTGGAATGCACGGTATGTTGCGGGTGTCTTGGTCTCGAATTGGTGCCCCAGCATTAAGATGTACGATTTGTTGCCGGTGTCTTGGTCAAGTGGGGCCCCAGCACTTAGGTGTACGATTTGTTGCCGGAGTCTTGGTCTCGAAGTGGTTCCCAAACACTGAGATCTACGATTTATTGCCGGTGTCTTGATCTCGAAGTAGTGCCCCAGCACGAGAATCCAAGATTTGTTGCCGGTGTCTTGGCCTCGAATTGGTGCCCCAACACGAAGATGTACGATTTGTTGCCGGTGTCTTGGTATCGGAGTGGTAAGATATACGATTTGTTGGCGAAGTTTTGGTTTCGAAGTGGTGCCAGTACAAAGATGTACACTTTGTTGCCGCTCTCTTGGTCCCGAAGTGGTGCGCCAACACAAATATGGACGATTTGTTGATGGTTTCTTGGTTCGAAATGGTGGTCCAATACTGAGATGTATGTGTTATTGCCGGTGTCTTGCTGGAGACGTGGTCTCGAAGCGGTGCCCAGCACAAAAATGTACCATTTGTTGCCGGTCTTGAAGTGGTGCCCCAGCACAAATATGCACAATTTCTTGACGGTTTTTTGGTCTCGAAGTGGTGCCCCAGCACTGAGATGTACCATTTGTTACCGGTGTCTTGGTGTCGAATTGATGCCACAGCACGAGGATGTGATTTATTGCCGGTGTCTTGGTTTGTTGCCGGTGTCTTGGCCTCGAAGTGGTGCCCCAGCACTAAGCTATACGATTTGTCGGGGCGATGCCCCAGCATTCAGATGTATGCCCCCTGAGATTTGTTGCCGGTGTCTTGGAAGTGGTGTCCCCGCACTAAGATGGATGCACGGTTTGTTGCCGGTGTCTTGGTCTCGAAGTGGTGCCCCAGTACTAAGATGTACGGTTTGTTGCCGTTGTCTTGGTCTAGTGGTGCCCCAGCACTAAGATGGACAATTTGTTGCCGGTATCACGATTTGTTGCCGGCGTCTTGGTATCGAAGTGGTGCCCCAACATTAAGATGGACGATTTGTTGCCGGGGTCTTGGTATCGAAGTGGTGCCCCAATATTAAGATGGACGATTTGTTGCTGGTGTCTTGGTCTCGAAGTGGTGCCTCAGTATTCAATGTGCGGTTTGTTGCCGGGGTCTTGGTCTCGAAGTGGCGCCCCAACATTAAGATGTACAATGTATTGCCGGTATCTTGGTTTCGAAGCGGTGCCCCAGCACGTAGCTGTACGACTTGCTGATGGTGTCCTGGTCTCGAAGTGGCAGCCCAGCATCAAGATGTACGATGTGTTGCCGGTGTCTTGGTCTGTCTTGGTCTCGTGGTGCCCCACTAAGATTTACGAATTGTTGCCAGGATCTTGATCTCGAAGTGGTTCCCCAACACTAAGATGTACGATTTGTTTCCTGTATCTTGGTCTCGAAGTGCTGCCCCAACACTAAGATGTACGATTTGTTGTCGGTGTCTTGGTCACGAAGTGGTGCCCCCCCGGTGTCTTGGTCTCGAAGTGGTGTCCCTGCACTAAGATGTCCGATTTGTTGCCGCTTGGTGTCGAATTGGTACCCCAGCCAACAGCACGAGGATATACGATTTGTGGCCGGTGTCTTGGTCTGTTGCCGGTGTCTTGAACTCGAAGTGGTGCCCCAGCACTAAGATGTACGATTTGTCGGAGCGATGCCCCAGCATTCAGATGTATGATTTGTTTTTCGGTGTCTTTGTCTCGAAGTGGTGCGCCAGCACCAAAATGCTGAGATCAATACGATCTCTTGCCGGTGTCTTGATCTCGATGTGGTGCCCCAGAACTAGAATCCAAGATAAGTTACGGTTGTCTTGTTCTCGAATTGGTGCCCCCGCACTCAGATGTACAATTTGTTGGCCGTGCAGGATTTGTTGGTTTCGAAGTGGTGCCCAGCACAAAAGTGTCTAGGTCTCGAAATGGTGCGCCGTAGCAAAAATGTACGATTTGTTGATGGTTTCTTGGCTCGAAGTGGTGGCCCAATTCTGAAATGTTGCCGGTGTCTTGCTAGTGAGCTCCAGCACTAGTATACACCCGTGTCTTGGTCAAGTAGTGCGCCAGCTCTTAAATGTATTATTTGTTGCCGGTTTCGAATATACGATTTGTTGCCGGTGTCTTGGTATCAAAGTGGTGCCTCAGCACTTAGATGTACTTTTTGTTGTCGGTGTCTTGGTCTCGAAGTTGTGCCCCAGCATTCAGATGTACGATGTGTTGCCGGTATCTTGGCCTCGAAGTGGTGCCCCAGCACGGGGCTGTACGACTTATTGATGGTGTCTTAGTCTCGAAGTGGTAGCATAGCATCAAGATGTACGATGTATTGCCGGTGTCTTGGTTTGTCTTGCTGTCGTGCTGCCCGAGCACGAAGATTTACGAATTGTTGCATGTGTCTTTCTGGTATCTTGGTCTCGGATTCTAGCCCCAGCACTAAGATGTAAGATTTGTTGCCGGTATCTTGGTCTCGAACAGATTCCTTAGCACTCATTTGCAATTTGTTGACGGTGTTTTGGTCTCGAAGTGGTGCCCCAGCACTGACATGTACGATTTATTTCCTTTGGTGCCAGCACGAGGATGAACGGTTTCGTGTCGGTGTCTTGGTCTGTTGCCGGTATCTTTGTCTCGAAAAGGTGCCCCAACACTCATATTCCCAATTTGTTGACGGTGTTTTTGTCTCGAAGTGGTGCTTCAGCATTGAGATGTACGATTTGTTGCCGCTTTGTGTCGAATTGGTACCCCAGCACGAGGATGAAGGGTTTCTTGTCTGTGTCTTGGTCTATTGCCGGTGTCTTGGCCTCGAAGTGGGTGCCGAAGCACGATTTGTCGGAGCGATGCCCCAGCATTCAGATGTATGATTTGTTTGTCGGTGTTTTTGTCTCGAAGTGGTGCCCCCTCAGATGTGTTGCGGGTGTCTTGGAAGTGGTGCTCCGCACTAAGATGTACGGTTTGTTGTCGATGTCTTGGTTTCGAAGTGGTGCCGACAACATCAAGGCCTTTATTTTTTTGTCTCGCTGTCTTTCTTACAGCTCCTTGCGAAAGAGTGACTGACTGCACTCTCGACATTCTGCTACGCCAGCACTAAGATGTATGATTTGGTCTCGTCGAAGTACTGCCCCAGTACAAAGATGTACGATTTGTTGCCGGTGTCTTGGTCTCGAAACGAAGTGGTGCCCCAGCATGAAGACGGAAGATTTGTTGCCAGAGTCTTGGTCTTCGAAGTGGTGCCCAAGCACTGAGAAATACGATTTTGTTACCGGTGTCTTGGTGTCGAAATGGTGCCCCAACACTGGAATGCACGACATGTTGCGGGTGTCTTGGTCTCGAATTGGTGCCCCAGCATTAAGATGTACGATTTGTTGCCGGTGTCTTGGTCAAGTGGGGCCCCAGCACTTAGATGTACGATTTGTTGCCGGAGTCTTGGTCTCGAAGTGGTTCCCAAACACTGAGATCTACGATTTATTGGCGGTGTCTTGATCTCGAAGTCGTGCCCCAGCACGAGAATCCAAGATTTGTTGCCGGTGTCTTGGCCTCGAATTGGTGCCCCAGCACGAAGATGTACGATTTGTTGCCGGTGTCTTGGTATCGGAGTGGTAAGATATACGATTTGTTGCCGGTGATTTGGTTTCGAAGTGGTGCCCAGCACAAAGATGTACACTTTGTTGCCGCTCTCTTGGTTTCGAAGTGGTGCGCCAGCACAAATATGTACGATTTGTTGATGGTTTCTTGGTTCGAAATGGTGGCCCAGTACTGAGATGTACGTTTTGTTGCCGGTGTCTTGCTGGAGACGTGGTCTCGAAGCGGTGCCCAGCACAAAAATTGACGGGGTCTTGGTATCGAAGTGGTGCCCCAACATTAAGATGGACGATTTGTTGCTGGTGTCTTGGTTTCGAAGTGGTGCCCCAGCACTGAGGTATAGGATTTGTTGCTGGTGTCTTGGTCTCGAAGTGGTGCCTCAGCACTTAAATGTGCGGTTTGTTGCCGGGGTCTTGGTCTCGAAGTGGCGCCCCAACATTAAGATGTACAATGTATTGCCGGTATCTTGGTTTCGAAGCGGTGCCCCAGCACGTAGCTGTACGACTTGCTGATGGTGTCCTGGTCTCGAAGTGGCAGCCCAGCATCAAGATGTACGATGTGTTGCCGGTGTCTTGGTCTGTCTTGGTCTCGTGGTGCCCCACTAAGATTTACGAATTGTTGCCAGGGTCTTGATCTCGAAGTGGTTCCCCAACACTAAGATGTACGATTTGTTTCCTGTATCTTGGTCTCGAAGTGCTGCCCCAGCACTAAGATGTACGATTTGTTGTCGGTGTCTTGGTCACGAAGTGGTGCCCCCCAGCACTAATGTGCACAATTTGTTGCCGGTGTCTTGGTCTCGAAGTGGTGTCCCTGCACTAAGATGTCCGATTTGTTGCCGCTTGGTGTCGAATTGGTACCCCAGCCCCCAGCACGAGGATATACGATTTGTGGCCGGTGTCTTGGTCTGTTGCCGGTGTCTTGAACTCGAAGTGGTGCCCCAGCACTAAGATGTACGATTTGTCGGAGCGATGCCCCAGCATTCAGATGTATGATTTGTTTTTCGGTGTCTTTGTCTCGAAGTGGTGCGCCAGCACCAAAATGCTGAGATCAATACGATCTCTTGCCGGTGTCTTGATCTCGATGTGGTGCCCCAGAACTAGAATCCAAGATAAGTTACGGTTGTCTTGTTCTCGAATTGGTGCCCCCGCACTCAGATGTACAATTTGTTGGCCGTGCAGGATTTGTTGGTTTCGAAGTGGTGCCCAGCACAAAAGTGTCTAGGTCTCGAAATGGTGCGCCGTAGCAAAAATGTACGATTTGTTGATGGTTTCTTGGCTCGAAGTGGTGGCCCAATTCTGAAATGTTGCCGGTGTCTTGCTAGTGAGCTCCAGCACTAATATACAAAGGGGTTGACGTCTCACAGTGGCGCCCCAGCACTTGTACGATTTGTTGCTCGTATGTTGGTATCAAAGTGGTGCCCCAGAATAAAGATGGACGATTTGCTGCCGATTTCTTGGTCAAGTGGCGCCCAAGCACTGAGATGTTCGATTTGTTGCCGGTGGCCGGTGTCTTAGGTTCGAAGTGGTGCCCCTGTACGAAGCTCTACGACTTTTTTATGGTGTCTTGGTCTCGAAGTGGCAGCCGAGCATCAACATGTACGATGTATTGCCGGCGTCTTGGTCTCGTGGTGCCCTAGCAAGAAAATTTACGAATTGTTGCCGGGGTCTTGGTCTCGAACCCCCAACACAAAGATGTACGATTTGTTCCGGTATCTTGGTTTCGAATTGCTGCCCCAGCACAAAGATGTACGATTTGTTGCCAGTGCGTTGGTCTCGAAGCACTAGAATGCACGATTTCTTGATCGTGTCTTGGTCTCGAATTGGTGCCCCAGCACTAAGATGCTCGATTTGTTGCCCGTGTCTTGGTCAAGTAGTGCGCCAGCTCTTAAATGTATTATTTGTTGCCGGTTTCGAATATACTTTGCCGGTTTCGAATATACGATTTGTTGCCGGTGTCTTGGTCTCGAAGTGGTGCCTCAGCACTTAGATGTACTTTTGTTGTCGGTGTCTTGGTCTCGAAGTTGTGCCCCAGCATTCGGATGTACGATGTGTTGCCGGTATCTTGGCCTCGAAGTGGTGCCCCAGCACGGGGCTGTACGACTTGTTGATGGTGCCTTAGTCTCGAAGTGGTAGCATAGCATCAAGATGTACGATGTATTGCCGGTGTCTTGGTCTGTCTTGCTGTCGTGCTGCCCGAGCACGAAGATTTACGAATTGTTGCATGTGTCTTTCTGGTATCTTGGTCTCGGATTCTAGCCCCAGCACTAAGATGTAAGATTTGTTGCCGGTATCTTGGTCTCGAACAGATTCCCCAGCACTCATATACAATTTGTTTGACGGCGTTTTGGTCTCGAAGTGGTGCCCCAGCACTGACATGTACGATTTGTTGCCTTTGGTGCCAGCACGAGGATGTACGGTTTCGTGTCGGTGTCTTGGTCTGTTGCCGGTATCTTTGTCTCGAAAAGGTGCCCCAGCACTCATATTCCCAATTTGTTGGCGGTGTTTTTGTCTCGAAATGGTGCTTCAGCATTGAGATGTACGATTTGTTGCCGCTTTGTGTCGAATTGGTACCCCAGCACGAGGATGTACGGTTTCTTGTCTGTGTCTTGGTCTATTGCCGGTGTCTTGGCCTCGAAGTGGGTGCCGAAGCACGATTTGTCGGAGCGATGCCCCAGCATTCAGATGTATGATTTGTTTGTCGGTGTTTTTGTCTCGAAGTGGTGCCCCCTCAGATGTGTTGCGGGTGTCTTGGAAGTGGTGCTCCGCACTAAGATGTACGGTTTGTTGTCGATGTCTTGGTTTTGAAGTGGTGCCGACAACATCAAGGCCTTTGTTTTTTTGTCTCGCTGTCTTTCTTACAGCTCCTTGCGAAAGAGTGACTGACTACACTCTCGACATTCTGCTACGCCAGCACTAAGATGTATGATTTGGTCTCGTCGAAGTAGTGCCCCAGTACAAAGATGTACGATTTGTTGCCGGTGTCTTGGTCTCGAATCGAAGTGGTGCCCCAGCATGAAAATAGAAGATTTGTTGCCGGTGTCTTGGTCTTCGAAGTGGTGCCCAAGCACTGAGACATACGATTTTGTTACCAGTGTCTTGGTGTCGAAGTGGTGCCCCAACACTGGAATGCACGGTATGTTGCGGGTGTCTTGG